>CM046374.1:33393652-33474405 GCA_025413025.1 Ficus hispida
GTAACGACCCGCCTACCGCCAGCACAGGCCGTTACCGTACATACATACATACATAGCATTCATACTTACTTACTTACTTAGCGTAATCAGCGGAAATTTTTTTTTTTTTTTTTTTTTTTATATATATATAGTGCGTACGAAAGAAAAAGCGCTATACGATTGGAAACTAATATATAAGACATGTTCGCAGTCGAATATTAGATACTATACATAATGAAACAAAACGCGTGGCGGCAGATTATCCCACTCACTTCACAGTTCACCCTGCCCCGCTCGCCATCTTGTATCAAAAATTGCTGACAGGTTGCTTACCTACAGCATAGACGTAAGACACGTGAGCTTTCGCTCAGCAAGTACAACATAATTATCCGCAATCATTAACGATACAAACAGAATTAATTCAAACATAACATCATTCATTCAACCCTACATATTCCATATAACATTTTCAATCATGACATAACATTTTCTATTGAATCATAATACATTCAATCATAGTATAACTGAATCTATCTAGATCATGCATGAGCCAATTATGCTTCATTATGCTTGCTTCTTTCATTCATAACTTGACTTATCGTACTTGCTTATTTTACTTATCTTGCTTATCTTGCTTATGGGCCCCATAAGTGTACGTACCGGGCGCGCAACTATGGAGTGGTTGGGGCGGCCAGACCAATTCCAACTCAATCCATAGTCCAACCCGACCTACGAGCGGGTCAGTACGACACAGGCAACTTGCTTGCCTTCATACTTATCCTCCGTAAATTCTTAGTCATTCTTGTTTAGAATTAATGAACATGCTTCGTGATGTCACATGTACTCATAAAACATAATCATAAAATATTCACATAACATCTCATAACCTATTCTAGTATAAATCATATCATAACACATACTATAATATTCATCATTCATACTTAGGCAAGTATTCAACTAAAGCCTATACTGTAGGCGGAGTTGTACTTACCTTGAACTCTAGGTCCGATGCTATGCCGCTCCTGAACAGGTCGCAATAACAGATTATCACCTGTTATTACAAAGGACATAGCGTAAGGATTTCTGAAAATCCTACTTTTAAATTTGTTGGTTATCCCAACCAACATTCATTTATTCCGCGTTTATATGCCCCATAATCTAACTTATATACATTAGGAACGGGTTACTAAAATAACCCTGTAGGTAACCCTCGAGACAAGGGCCCTATTCCATAATCTTAGTTCATTATTGGGTTACGTTGGATAACCCTTGGGCTTCGGGCCCAAACCAATAACTCGGTGTCTTTTCCGGGTTATTGCTCACCGAAACTTGGTTTAAAAATCCACTTTTGAACACTTAAGGTTTTCTTTAAAATTCCTATGAGTGGGTTCTTTATAAAAATTATTGAAAGTCAATACTGCCTTTGAAACAGCTTCTTTCTAAAAATTTGCTAATGTACGTGCAGGAAAACCCAATTCCAACACTGTTTTTAGAAATCTTGAGCAGTAACCTTCCGATCACTGCACAGTTTTTGAAATACATTTTTATTTGAAAAACTGAATTCGAATTTGAAAAAGTTTCCTTCAGCAAAGTTTTAAATCTCAAAACGTTCTAAAACTTTCATGTTTTGATCAAAATCCATTTCGGACTTTAACCCACTCGTTTTCTCCTTTTAAGTTCACCTGGCCGTGCATGAAGTCTGGGCACGGTCAGCTCGGTTTTCTATAAAAACGAAGGCCGTTGGAGCCTTATTTTTAAAAAATGTCCACGTTGTCTTATAGGAAAAACTGTTCTAAACAACTTTCATGTTTTACGTTTTTCGAAAATCGGCCTCTAAGGGCCTCAAAATTTGCTTTCCATAAAACCGGGTAACTGGAACCCGAAATGGCAGTTTCAAATCCTTCATTCGGTACTCGCCCTAAAACCGTGCACACTACCTCAACCGAACTAGCGGGAGCCTAAGTCAAACAAGCAGCGCCTTTCTACGTTAACTCTTAAACAAATAAAAACTTAGCCATGCAAGCCATTATCCTATCTCAAATAATTAGGATATGCAGATTTTTTTCCAGCTTGCACAACATGCACCAAATCTGTCCATTACCTAATTATGCATTCAAGCTCATAACTAAACCATACCTAAACTTATTAGGAGCATATAAACTTAACCATACACTAACATACAATCAACCTAATTAATCAAGCATATATAAAGTCATACCATAATTAAAAATCAGCAACCACCCTAATAATTTAAATCAAGCACATAACCTAACTAATGGCCGAAAATAAAACCGAGCTTATGCTCTTACATAATCAGCTTGTAATACAACTTAAACTTCCAAATTGAACCAAATTGAAAGCTGAAAACTTAGGGAAGATTTTACCTTAATAAACCCTAAGTTTGGTTAGGGTTTACTCCAATTTTTTTTTCAGTTCCTCCCTTGCTTCCACACAACCGGCCACCCCTAGAAGCTGCCCAGAAAATTTTCTGCCTTGGGCTGCTGCTGCCCACCAAGATCAGCCACTAAATCCGGCACTCCCCCCCAGCTTCCTTCAACTTTTTCTCACCCTTTTCCAGCCCACAAACAGCCGGCCAACATGCCAACCAAGCTCCAAAAATTTCCAGCACTATCTTTTCTTCCTCCTAGCTGAAAACCGACTACACCCAAAGGTTCCTAACCTTGGATTTTTTTTTTTTTTGTTCTTGGTTTTCTCTTGGCTGTAAGGGACGGATTTGGAGCTGCAATTTGGGCAGAGTTTGGCTGAAAATTTTGAATTTTCTGAATAGGAACCATCACCTATTTATAGAGGGTTAACAACTTTGCTTAATTGCAAAATAAACCCTCAAAAATCAGCATTTCACACAAAAGGGGGGGGTTAGGTGGCCGGCCAGCTCATGCATGATTGGCACCTAATACTTTCCTAATTAAACTTAATTCCATATTATGTCATTAATCATGGATAAGATGATGTCATTAAGGCTTGTTTGGCTTAAATCTTTATAAGCATTCCATTTAAAGCCAATCTAACATCGTTAATACTGTGTTACTTAATACACAGTTTCATAATTTAAATTTCCTTCCAAAATTTATCTGTCATAAAATGGACGATACGAAAAACTTTTCTTTCCGCTTCAAGTCCTTTGGCCTTTAATCATCTATTTATGTGCTTGAATTTTTCTATGGCGGTTTTAGATTTAATTTTAACTATTTTATCCGAAAAAAAATGGTTTTTCTTAGTATAGAACCTATACTGTTTAACATACTTAAGTTTTGCCACATAGTTGACCTCTTTAGTCAAACTTTGACTTCTCGGGTCAACTTTGACTTTCATGGTCAACTTTGACTTTTTTGGTCAAACGTTGACTTTCAAGAAAATCATAGAATTTTCTATCTTTTGTACACAAAAGATCATAGACTTGACTAAGCGATCGTATTTGAGTCTTACGAAGCCATAAGAACTCATGAAATTTAATAAAAACCCTTAGCCGGGCTTTTTCATAAATACCATTATGATATACATTAAATTTCTATACGAGAACTCAAAACGTTGAATTTTCTATATCTTACAATCTACCCCCCTTATAAATTTTCGTCCTCGAAAATTAGAACAGTCCGGGGTAATTCTTTCTCATGTCGTCTTCCAATTCCCAGGTTGCTTCCTCAACCTTGTGGTTTCGCCACAATACTTTGACCATGGGAATGGTTTTATTCCGTAGGACCTTTTCTTCCCGATCCAGAATCCGAACTGGCTTCTCCTCATAAGTTAAATCCGTCTGAACCTCTACTGGTTCTTGACTAAGTACATGGGAAGGGTCCGATATATACCTCTTTAGCATCGATACGTGGAAAACATTGTGCATGGAGGCTAATTCTGGCGGTAGGGCAAGTTTATATGCTACTTTTCCAATCCTTTCAAGGATTTCAAATGGTCCTGTATATCTTGGACTAAGCTTCCCTTTCTTCCCAAACCGCATTACGCCTTTCATGGGAGCAATCTTGATGAAAACAGCATCACCAACTTGAAATTCTAAAGGCCTCCTACGCTTATCGGCATAGCTTTTCTGTCTGCTAAAAGCTATGTCGAGCCTTTGCCTGATCTTCTTGATATCCTCGGAGGTCTTTCGGATGAAGTCTGTGGTTTGCAGCTGTTTCTGACCAACTTCCTGCCAATGGATAGGAGATCGACATTTCCTTCCATACAATGCTTCGAATGGAGCCACACCGATTGAAGCATGATAGCTGTTGTTATAGGAGAATTCGATCAAAGGCAGCTTCTGGTCCCAATTGCCCTTGAAATCTAACACACATGACCTCAGCATGTCCTCTAATGTCTGGATAGTTCGCTCCGATTGACCGTCAGTTTGGGGATGAAATGCCGTACTGAACTTCAATTTCGCTCCCATAGCATTATGAACACTGCCCCAAAATCGAGAGGTGAATCGTCCATCACGATCTGAAATGATCGACTTTGGAACTCCATGGAATCTGACGATCTGGAAAACGAAGATTTCAGCTAATTTCTCCACTGAAAAGGTGGCCTTGATGGCAATAAAGTGGGCTGATTTGGTTAACCTATCCACGATAACCCAAATCATGTCATTCCCACTTGACGTCCTGGGTAATCCTACTATGAAATCCATAGTAATCTGCTCCCATTTCCATTCAGGAAGCTCTATCTTCTGTAGTTCTCCACCAGGATGTCGGTGTTCAGCCTTAACTCTCTGACAAGTTAGGCATTTTGACACGAATTCAGCTATTTCATTCTTCATACTGGGCCACCAATAATTCTCGCGGAGGTCTTTGTACATCTTGGAAGCTCCTGGATGTACTGAGTATGGCGTCATATGAGCTTCGGACAAAATCTGATTCTTCAAGACTTCGAAGTTGGGAACACAAATCCTCTCCTTGAAGTAGATGACGCCATCGGCAGAGGTCTTAAACTCATCACTTTTTCTACCAAAAAGCTGAGTTTTCATCAAAAAGGAATCCTTCTCTTGATGTAACTTAATGGATTCCAATAAATTGGACGTAAGGGTCAGGGAAGATAGTTTCCCTGTTAAAATCTCCAAATTGAACTCAGAAATTTCCCTTTGAAGAGGCTTAGGAAATGCTTGAATAGACATCAGCATGCCTACAGATTTCCTGCTTAGGGCGTCTGCTGCTTTATTCGCCTTGCCTGGGTGGTAAAGGATCTCGCAATCATAATCCTTTACGAGCTCTAGCCATCTGCGTTGTCTCATGTTGAGCTCCTTCTGTGTGAAAATGTACTTGAGACTCTGATGATCAGTATAGATTGCACATTTGTTTCCGTACAAATAGTGCCTCCAAATTTTGAGAGCGAAAACTACCGCTGCGAGCTCCAAATCATGAGTGGGATAATTCCTTTCATGAGTTTTCAGCTGACGGGATGCGTAAGCCACTACTTTCCCGCTCTGCATCAGCACAGCTCCTAATCCGCTTTTCGAGGCATCGCTGTAGATGACGAAATTCCCAGCATCTACATCAGGAATTATTAGCACAGGTGCACTGGTTAGCCTCCTCTTGAGCTCCTGGAAATTTTCCTCACATTTCTGAGTCCATTCAAAACTCTTCCCTTTTCTGGTAAGGGCGGTAAGGGGTGCAGCAATCTTGGAGAATCCTTCAACAAACCGTCGATAATATCCTGCTAGTCCAAGAAAGCTCCTTATTTCCGTGACATTCTTGGGTGCTGACCACATACTGACTGCTTCCACCTTTGCAGGGTCCACAGAAATCCCTTTCTTTAGCACTACATGGCCCAAGAAATGCACTTTTTCCAGCCAAAATTCACACTTTGTGAATTTGGCATACAGCTGATTTCGTCTCAAAGTTTCCATCACCAGCCTAAGGTGATGCTCGTGTTCTTCGTTGGACCTTGAATAGATCAAAATATCGTCAATAAAGACAATGACGAACTTATCCAGGTATTCCTTAAATACTCGATTCATAAGGTCCATGAATGCAGCTGGGGCATTGGTTAATCCAAAAGGCATAACCGAAAACTCATAATGCCCATAACGAGTTCGAAAGGCTGTCTTAGAGACATCGGACTCCTTGATCCTAAGCTGATGATAACCCGAACGTAGATCGACCTTCGAAAATACCACCGCTCCTCTGAGTTGATCAAACAGATCATCAATCCTCGGAAGAGGATACTTGTTCTTGATCGTTACCTTGTTTAGCTCCCGGTAATCAATGCACATGCGCAAAGATCCATCTTTCTTCTTCACGAACAACACCGGGGCTCCCCATGGAGAGTAGCTTTGTCGAATAAATCCTTTGTCAAGCAGTTCCTGCAACTGCACTTGGAGTTCCCTAAGCTCGGCAGGTGCCATACGATAGGGTGCTTTCGATATCGGTGCGGTTCCAGGTAGTAGTTCGATCTCGAACGATATTTCGCGCTCCGGCGGAAGTCCTGGCAGTTCCTCTGGAAAGACATCCACATATTCCTTGATAATGGGAATATCTTCCAGTCTCAACTCCAATACCCGATCTTTGTCCACCATGCTAGCTAAATAACCTTGACAACCGTTAGCTAACATTCTCCAAGCCTTTATTGCTGAAATCAGTCGGTTTGCTGGATGGTGAGTCTGTCCGTAGAAGATAAACTCTTCCTCGCCACAGGGATGAAACGCAACGTAACGTTTTCGACAGTCAATCCGGGCATTGTATTTTCCCAAGAAGTCCATCCCTAAGATCACATCGAAATCTTGGAGCTTGATTGCGATGAGATCTACAAACAATTCTCTATTACATAGAACAACAGAAGTGTTACGGATCCAAAAATTGGACCACAAGATTTCGCCTGATGGTAAGAAGGTTTTGAAAGGCTGCTTCAAAACATCCATCCCTCTTCCTAACTTCTGGACGAATTCCAGAGACACAAAAGAATGCGTAGCACCAGGATCAAATAAAGCAACAGCATCATAAGTGGCGATAGAAACCTGACCTGTCACCACATGCGAAGTCCCTGCTTCTGCATCTCCCTTTGTGTAAGCGTAAATTCTGGCCTGGGGTTCCGGAGCCTCTAACCTTCCTTGAGTGAGCGAGGGTCCTTCCAGTCTTGCTTGAACTGCATGGAGTTGGCTGTTGGGGTTCCGGCTTGGATAAGAAAGGTTCTGGCCTTGGTTGTTTAGGGTGCAGTTCCTCGCAAAATGCCCTTCCTTGCCGCAAAGGAAACAAGCATTAGATCCCAATCTGCACATTCCCGGGTGTTTCTTTCCACATTTCGCGCACACCGGAAACTCAGCACGGTTTCCCTCATTTCCTCGGGAAATCTTTTTTTGAGGGAAATTCTTCTGAGGTCCTTGGCCAGGGAAATTTCCTTTCCTTTTAAACTTCCCAAATTGTTTGGAACCTTGACCAGGGCTGCTTATCTGACCTTTCTGGTTCGACTCCGTACCTTGGCGGGGCTGCATCGGCTTAACCACGGCCTTCTCCTCTTTCCTTGCCTTAAAAATCTGAGCCCTAGCCTCCCTATCCTGGTTGATCCAGTACTCTGCTCTTAATGCTCGGCTCACGCAGTCAGATACCAGTGTAGGTGGGCTACTGCCAGCACTCACTTGCTTGGAAATGTCAGTACGGAACATTTTCATCATTCGTCTAACCTTCTCGGTCTCGTTGGGTACCAACTCAGGGCATAGCCGTGCTAACTGCTCAAACTTCTTGACTGCTTCCATAACAGTCATTGATCCTTGCTTCAGATTGGAGAACTCATCCTGCTGCGCTGCTAAGATCTCCCTGTTATAAAACATGTTGCGAAACTCTGTGACAAAATCCTGCCAGCTCATGGTCGCAACGTCTCGCCGTATCTGAACGGTCATCCACCAGTGCCGTGCATCCTTTTTCAGAGCGAAGGAAGCGCAAAGAACCTTTTCTTGCTCCGAAAGCCTCATAAAATCCAATATAACTTGGATGTCTATCAGCCAATTGTCAGCGGCGATCGGATCCATTATTCCTTCAAATTCCGGCGCCTTCATCCGCCTGAATCTTTCATAAAGCAAATCTTCCCGTACTGGTGGTAGATTCGCTGGAATCCCAACTGGTGCGACCGGAACTTCCTGTCGGACTTCTGGTTGTACTTCAGGTACCTGCGGTGCTACCGGGGGTACTCTATCGTGATGCGGGGGAACTTCATCCACACGCGGTCTATCATTTATCTGAGCCAATTGCTCTCGCAGTCTATCCGTCTCACGTTGCTGCTCCAGAAGTTGCCGTTGTAAATTTGCTACAACGGTCGCGATATCAGGCTCAGGAGGGTTAACTGGTACCGTCTTACGTGTACGCACCATTTTCAATTCCTATAAAAATCATAAGAAAAGATATTACCACATTTCCAATATCTCTTCTTTCATGTAAATTATATCATTTTGTACCACAATACGTTGTGCCATAATAATCGTACTCGATTATAGCCATATCATCATATTTATTATATCATAACATAATAGCATTTTCGTATCACATCGGATGCTGATTATAACATTACTTTCATAAGCATACATAACATAACATATTATGAGTTGCATAACCACATCGTAACATATATGTCCATTCATGAACTGCTTTTTGTATTTGTACAAATGTCATCAAATTTTTACAGCCTAGTAAATACATATCCTATACATCATGTACATACATGGTCAAAATATTTGGATGGAAGTGTCTACCACTTTACCATCATACATACGTACAAGCCTATCATCAAAAAGAATAAGCTAGTACCAAACAGTCTAGCATCAAAATACATATACATGGTCATCCTAGTCTATGTGCTCAATGGTGACGGCTGAGGACGCATCAGAGTCGGACTCCCCCTCTCCGTCAGACAACGGAATCTCCTCGGGATCCTCATCGAAGTCATCCTCCTCAACTAACCAGCCTGCGTGCTCTAACTCAGGATCTGGCTCCTCATCGTCCTCATCATCACTCGATATATCAATAATCGGGGGATCCTCCGGTGGGTCCTCCGGCACAATGATGAGGTCGTCGGGGTCGTACTCGTCATCTGCCATATCAGCCTCAGCCTCCTGGTGAGGCACCTCCTGTACCGGGACGGCGGGGATCGGATCCTCAGGAAATACTGGTCCCACCTCATACATCGGCTCTCCCATCCCGGCGTCATCAACTGGCGCCTGCTGAGCCTCTGCCAAATCCGGGGCTGGCATATCGTGAATGTTAGCCTCGACTCCCAAAATAGCCTCAATCATGTGTCCCACTGACAAACCGAGCATAGGTTCGGGAACGTACTGCCGGATCTGAATAGGCAATCCGTTCCTAAGAATAACTAATGCCTGTAGCTCTGGACTCTGCAGATACTGAGGAATATAGGGTAGCATCGACTCCTGGAAACGTCGGCAATAGTGGGTCATTGTCTCCTGCGGATACGCATGCCACTCAGCCACGTAGCTAAGATAACGGGTGTGATACATATCCTCATAAATCTCGGGGTCACGGAGTAGATCACCCGCTCCCTCGCCTAACATCGGTCCATATCGGGCCATCACTATCGTACGAAAATGCTGCCATGTGCGGCTCGGCAACTGACGCTCTCCCAGAGTGATCCACCAAATCCGAGCGTCGACTGCGAAGCACCGGCTAGCCAGAGAAACCTGCAACCGTGCCTCAATATGACAGATATGGAAGATCAACTCCATATCGTACAACCATGCAGCTATAGGCACCGTCCGTCGCGTGCCATCGAACATGAGCGGACATGACTGAAAGAATGATCTCGTCGCCTCTCGGTCCGCGTCGACTGGGTCCGAGTCCATATCGTCGAGTCTACCATAACATAGGCGCATAATAATTATTTACTATTTAAAATAAAACTCAACTTACAATGATGGTGGCGATGGCAGGCAGACTGTGAAGTGGGATAGCAGGAAACCTCTCTGATACCAACTCTGTAACGACCCGCCTAGCACAGGCCGTTACCGTACATACATACATACATAGCATTCATACTTACTTACTTACTTAGCGTAATCAGCGGAAATTTTTTTTTTTTTTTTTATATATATATATAGTGCGTACGAAAGAAAAAGCGCTATACGATTGGAAACTAATATATAAGACGATGTTCGCAGTCGAATATTAGATACTATACATAAATGAAACAAAACGCGTGGCGGCAGATTATCCCACTCACTTCACAGTTCACCCTGCCCCGCTCGCCATCTTGTATCAAAAATTGCTGACAGGTTGCTTACCTACAGCATAGACGTAAGACACGTGAGCTTTCGCTCAGCAAGTACAACATAATTATCCGCAATCATTAACGATACAAAACAGAATTAATTCAAACATAACATCATTCATTCAACCCTACATATTCCATATAACATTTTCAATCATGACATAACATTTTCTATTGAATCATAATACATTCAATCATAGTATAACTGAATCTATCTAGATCATGCATGAGCCAATTATGCTTCATTATGCTTGCTTCTTTCATTCATAACTTGACTTATCGTACTTGCTTATTTTACTTATCTTGCTTATCTTGCTTATGGGCCCCATAAGTGTACGTACCGGGCGCGCAACTATGGAGTGGTTGGGGCGGCCAGACCAATTCCAACTCAATCCATAGTCCAACCCGACCTACGAGCGGGTCAGTACGACACAGGCAACTTGCTTGCCTTCATACTTATCCTCCGTAAATTCTTAGTCATTCTTGTTTAGAATTAATGAACATGCTTCGTGATGTCACATGTACTCATAAAACATAATCATAAAATATTCACATAACATCTCATAACCTATTCTAGTATAAATCATATCATAACACATACTATAATATTCATCATTCATACTTAGGCAAGTATTCAACTAAAGCCTATACTGTAGGCGGAGTTGTACTTACCTTGAACTCTAGGTCCGATGCTATGCCGCTCCTGAACAGGTCGCAATAACAGATTATCACCTGTTATTACAAAGGACATAGCGTAAGGATTTCTGAAAATCCTACTTTTAAATTTGTTGGTTATCCCAACCAACATTCATTTTATTCCGCGTTTATATGCCCCCATAATCTAACTTATATACATTAGGAACGGGTTACTAAAATAACCCTGTAGGTAACCCTCGAGACAAGGGCCCTATTCCATAATCTTAGTTCATTATTGGGTTACGTTGGATAACCCTTGGGCTTCGGGCCCAAACCAATAACTCGGTGTCTTTTCCGGGTTATTGCTCACCGAAACTTGGTTTAAAAATCCACTTTTGAAAACTTAAGGTTTTCTTTAAAATTCCTATGAGTGGGTTCTTTATAAAAATTATTGAAAGTCAATACTGCCTTTGAAACAGCTTCTTTCTAAAAATTTGCTAATGTACGTGCAGGAAAACCCAATTCCAACACTGTTTTTAGAAATCTTGAGCAGTAACCTTCCGATCACTGCACAGTTTTTGAAATACATTTTTATTTGAAAAACTGAATTCGAATTTGAAAAAGTTTCCTTCAGCAAAGTTTTAAATCTCAAAACGTTCTAAAACTTTCATGTTTTGATCAAAATCCATTTCGGACTTAACCCACTCGTTTTCTCCTTTTAAGTTCACCTGGCCGTGCATGAAGTCTGGGCACGGTCAGCTCGGTTTTCTATAAAAACGAAGGCCGTTGGAGCCTTATTTTTAAAAACTGTCCACGCAGTCTTATAGGAAAAACTGTTCTAAACAACTTTCATGTTTTACGTTTTTCAAAAATCGGCCTCTAAGGGCCTCAAAATTTGCTTTCCATAAAACCGGGTAACTGGAACCCGAAATGGCAGTTTCAAATCCTTCATTCGGTACTCGCCCTAAAACCGTGCACACTACCTCAACCGAACTAGCGGGAGCCTAAGTCAAACAAGCAGCGCCTTTCTAACGTTAACTTTTCCTTAAACACAAATAAAAACTTAGCCATGCAAGCCATTATCCTATCTCAAATAATTAGGATATGCAGATTTTTTTCCAGCTTGCACAACATGCACCAAATCTGTCCATTACCTAATTATGCATTCAAGCTCATAACTAAACCATACCTAAACTTATTAGGAGCATATAAACTTAACCATACAACTAACATACAATCAACCTAATTAATCAAGCATATATAAAGTCATACCATAATTAAAAATCAGCAACCACCCTAATAATTTAAATCAAGCACATAACCTAACTAATGGCCGAAAATAAAACCGAGCTTATGCTCTTACATAATCAGCTTGTAATACAACTTAAACTTCCAAATTGAACCAAATTGAAAGCTGAAAACTTAGGGAAGATTTTACCTTAATAAACCCTAAGTTTGGTTAGGGTTTACTCCAATTTTTTTTTCAGTTCCTCCCTTGCTTCCACACAACCGGCCACCCCTAGAAGCTGCCCAGAAAATTTTCTGCCTTGGGCTGCTGCTGCCCACCAAGATCAGCCACTAAATCCGGCACTCCCCCCCAGCTTCCTTCAACTTTTTCTCACCCTTTTCCAGCCCACAAACAGCCGGCCAACATGCCAACCAAGCTCCAAAAATTTCCAGCACTATCTTTTCTTCCTCCTAGCTGAAAACCGACTACACCCAAAGGTTCCTAACCTTGGATTTTTTTTTTTTTGTTCTTGGTTTTCTCTTGGCTGTAAGGGACGGATTTGGAGCTGCAATTTGGGCAGAGTTTGGCTGAAAATTTTGAATTTTCTGAATAGGAACCATCACCTATTTATAGAGGGTTAACAACTTTGCTTAATTGCAAAATAACCCCTCAAAAATCAGCATTTCACACAAAAGGGGGGGTTAGGTGGCCGGCCAGCTCATGCATGATTGGCACCTAATACTTTCCTAATTAAACTTAATTCCATATTATGTCATTAATCATGGATAAGATGATGTCATTAAGGCTTGTTTGGCTTAAATCTTTATAAGCATTCCATTTAAAGCCAATCTGACATCGTTAATACTGTGTTACTTAATACACAGTTTCATAATTTAAATTTCCTTCCAAAATTTATCTGTCATAAAATGGACGATACGAAAAACTTTTCTTTCCGCTTCAAGTCCTTTGGCCTTTAATCATCTATTTATGTGCTTGAATTTTTCTATGGCGGTTTTAGATTTAATTTTAACTATTTTATCCGAAAAAAATGGTTTTTCTCAGTATAGAACCTATACTGTTTAACACACTTAAGTTTTGCCACATAGTTGACCTCTTTAGTCAAACTTTGACTTCTCGGGTCAACTTTGACTTTCATGGTCAACTTTGACTTTTTTGGTCAAACGTTGACTTTCAAGAAAATCATAGAATTTTCTATCTTTTGTACACAAAAGATCATAGACTTGACTAAGCGATCGTATTTGAGTCTTACGAAGCCATAAGAACTCATGAAATTTAATAAAAACCCTTAGCCGGGCTTTTTCATAAATACCATTATGATATACATTAAATTTCTATACGAGAACTCAAAACGTTGAATTTTCTATATCTTACAGTACAAACATGATCTCACAAAAATCTTTTCAAACATCAAGTAACATATCAATCATCATGTAGTTTATGCATGATCCGATTATGTCCAATTA
Organism: Ficus hispida; assembly: GCA_025413025.1. Lineage (NCBI taxonomy): Eukaryota > Viridiplantae > Streptophyta > Magnoliopsida > Rosales > Moraceae > Ficus > Ficus hispida. The sequence goes on from CM046374.1 coordinate 33,407,198, forward strand.
TAAATCTTTTAGGCACTTTTACTCATTATCTTGATTACATGTGGGCCCCTAGTGTCCGTACCAAAAGCGCGCAACCTCCAGACAAAGCTAGGGTTTGCAAGGCCCTAACAGTTCTGGGAATCATAATGTGACCCTCACGCATCAACGAGAGGTAAATGTCACCACTGGTTTTGAACATGTAGCCTCCTCGATCACGGGAGGTTGGTACGACACCTTACTTGATTTATCTTACCATGTGGTTCAATATTAGTGAACATGCTTCATGATGTCACAAGGTCAAATCCAAACTTAACATTTGCCATATCATGGCATTCTTGAAAACATGACATTTTTAAAACCATGACATTTTAGAAAACATGGCATAATATGTAACATGTCATAGCATCACATCATTACATGGCATCTCATATCATAACATAGCATAGCATCACATAGCATAGCATTATAACATAGCATAGCATTATAGCATAGCATAACATAGCATAGCATGTATACTTGGAAAATATCTTTTATTATTTTCCATACTGCAGGTGAGGTTTGTACTTACCTCTTTTACTATGTCCTACGTAAAGCTGCTCCTCTTCCGGGTAGCCGCAGGCTTCCTCCTGCTTGATGAAGGACATAGGTAAGGGTCTAATTAGTATTGTGGAATGTTGGTGACCATACCAACATGCCTACGAAATTCTAGCTGTAAGTCTCCCTTATAACTTATGATGACTTACTTGGTTACTTAAGGTAACCTTGGGTATTAATCCCAATCATATATGAATAGGGTTAGGTATCATCCTAACCTTGGCCTATGCCTTGTCATTTTTAATTTTAATCCTTTTTGGGTTTTAAGATCAAACTCAATTTTTATACCTTGTTGGGTTACCTTGAGTAACCCTTGAGGTAGTCAAACTTAGTTCAATTATCCTAAGTCAACTTTGGGCTTTGGACTCCATCCCGTAACTCGGGTATCCTTCCCGGTTACCGTCCATCATTGTTTTGTTACCAAAAGTAAGATAACTTTTGAATCCAAAAACTTGTTTTTCTCTTTGCTTTGGAAAAACTTAGTTCTCTTTGTTCAAAAATTCTAGTTTAACTTTGAAAAATTGTAATTCTTTGAGAAAGGTTTGTAAAAATTATTAACTATTGAAAACTGCCTTTGGAGTAGTTTCCCACAGTCAAAACATTGGTGTTGGTGCAAAAATACAGTTTTCCTGTATTGTTTTAGAAAATCCTGTGCAGGAATTTCTTGTTTCCTGCACACTCTATAGAAATCCGTGTCAGTTTAAAAATCTGAATTTAATTTGAAAAAGTTTTCTTCACGAAAGTTTTAGATCTTGAAAAATACTAAAACTTTCGTGTTTTACAAAAAGTCCAGTTCTGCTTGGATTCGTACCAGTTTTAATTTGAAACTGGCTGACCCTGTAAACTGGGTCTGGGCAAACTAGCCACGGGTTTTTGTAAAAACGGAGGCCATTGGAGCCTCAATTTGGAAAACTGTCTGCGTTTCCCACAAGGAAAAATCATTCTGAACAACTTTCATGTTTTGAGTTTTACCTAGTTCGGCCTCTAAAGGCCTCAAATTTCACTTTTCCCGAAACTGGCCAGTTTCTACCCGAAATGGCAGTTTTCGGTTGTTAAGTCCGGTTTACGTCCTATTTCGCGGATTCTAACTCGACCGACCACTTCGGGAGCTTACACAGCAAACATGCAGCATTTCTAACGTCCCACATATTCAATCATGCTAACCCAACGTGTCCATGCAGCCCTAAACCGAATCTCCCAAACCTAGGGTTGCATGGTCTAAACTTAGCACATACCAAACCATTCATGCCATACTTGGCTAGCACTAGCAACCTAGCATAATTGCCATAAGCGGCTTGCACATAAAAACAGGGCACATACAATTCATCATCCATCTAACATGCACCCTAACATTCAATCAAGCATAAACATAACCAAACCACAATTGAGACCTTAGCACCCTAATCAAGCACATAACTTATTGCATGGCATAAGAAAATGAGCTTATGCTCTTACATCCCAAACATGGAAATACACTTAAATTTCCCAAATTTAAGCTCAAATTAGAAAGGTTTAAGGTCATAAGGTTTACCTCTAGGGTTTGGAAGTTGGTTCACAAGCTTGGATTCCAATTTTTTTCCTTACTCCCCCTTGGCTGCCATTGCAGCCGATTCTCCTGCCCCAAATGGGTTCCAATTTTCGGCCATTCCTCATGAAAAACAACCACATAAATATCTAGTTTCAATCTCAATAGAAAAACTTAAGGGTTTAGAGATTTACCTAGATCAATCCAAGAGATTGGCTTGATTGATTCCAATTTTTCTCTCCCTTTTTCCTTGGCTCCACACAACCGGCCTCCCCTCCAATTGGGTTCCAAAAATTTTGGCCAATTAAATTGAGCCTCACACACTCACATAAGGTCTGGCCATTACCAAAAATCCAGCCAACCATTTTTTTTTCTCTTCCTAGGGTCGGTTTTGGTGGAGAAAATGGGTGAGGGAAAATTTTGCCATAGTTTGGCTTGTTTTTCTAATTTTTTTTGAGCTGAAATCCGCCCCCCCCCCCCCCCCCCTTGGCCCTATTTATAGCTGATTTTGAACTTTCAAAATTGCTAAAAAGTCCTTGAATTTGGATTTAATTATTTTTCCAAAATTGCACTTTAGTCCTTGAAGCAAAAATATTTGCACTTTGACCCCTACAAGTGTTGGCCGGCCATTGCATGCCTTGGAGCCCAAGTTTTGCTTACCTCATCATGATGACATCATGTGCTTACCTCATGCTTACATCATCATATTTTCCAAAATTTGCACTTTTGCCCCAAAAGTGAAAATTCTTACAAAAATGCCCCCTAGGTGGCCGGCCATTATGGTGCTTAGGTGGCAAAGATTTCTTTCCACAATTTCCTTAAATCAAAATGATGTCATAATTCTAAGATAGGGTGATGTCACCATAAGGCCTTGTTTGGCTACTTTTTGAAAAAGCAGTCCAATCTTAATCTAACACAGATAAATCCAATACTGTGTTCAATAATACACAGTACAATTCAGTACTGTTATACTTGTCTGCAGTCCAAAATTTATCTGCGTAAAAATGGACTGTAAAAATTTTCTTCTTATTTCTGAAAGTCATTAGGACTTTGATATCCAACTTAGTGTGCTTGATTTTTCTAGGGTGGTCTCAAAGCTTATTCCAGCTATCTTGTCCAAAAAGATAATTTTCGCAGTATATTTCTCATACTGCTTATCCTATTATGGTACAGTCATACCTTTGACTGTTCTTGGTCAACTTTGACTTTTTGGTCAAACTTTGACCAACATGAAATCATGAAATTTTGTCATGCCGTTTTTCTCAAAACGCCCATACCAGGTTAGGTAATCTATCGTTGGGTCTCGTAGCTAGTTAACCGAGAGCTCAAACTTATACTGTTATTTCATTCCAATCTTGATCCAGACTTAGGTTTTCCTTATTTCTAAGGAAATCTAGAGTCATCAAAATTTCGGATATTACACACGCTACCTCAACCGACCACAGCGGGAGCCTAAAGTCACACATGCAATCGTTTCTAACGTTCCAATGCATCATACATTCAATCTTAAACCTATGGGAACATATAACAAACACATGGTAGGCATATTGCAAACATGCATCAAAATCACAAACTAGAGACCACAAACCCTAATCAAGCATAATTAAGCACTTAAAGGTGAGCTTATGCTCTTACATTCAATGCTGTAAATATACATAAACTGAAGCTCAAATTAACAGCTTAGGGCTAATGGAGATTACCTCAAGATTCAAGAAATTGAATCTTCCCATGGCTGCCCATAACTTAACCGGCCTCCTCCTAAGAGTTACCCGAAAAATTTCTGTCCCTTGGCTGCTGCTCCTCACCAAGACCAGCCACTAAATCCGGCCACTCCTTCAGCTTTTCTCTTCCTTTTCCAGCTCACTAACAGCCGGCCAGCTTGCCCAACAAAGGGTTCCAATTTTTTTCCAGCACTTTTCCTTGCTTCCAAACTGAAATCCGAACTCTCCCTCATGGATTCTCTCTTGGATTTCTGCTTTTGTTCTTGTTTTTTCTTCGCTGCTAAGGGTCGGTTTTGGGCAGAGAAAAATGGGCAGAGTATGGCTCAATTTTCTGATTTTTTTGAATAAAATGGGCACCTATTTATAGAGGTTTTTGAAACTTTGCTTAATTGCAAAATAGTCCTCCAAAAACCAACTTTTTACACTTTTTGCATGCTAGGTGGCCGGCCATCACCTTGTTCTCCAAGCAAATGATGACATCATTTTGATGACATCATCTTGCTTACATCACCTATTTTTCAGAAATTGCATTTTAGCCCCGAAAGTTAAAATTCTTGCATTTATGCCCTCTAGGTGGCCGGCCCCTTACTTGGAGATCAAGCCAAGCTTATCTCACCTTGATGACATCATCTTGATGACATCACTTTGCTTACATTACATCGTCAATTTTCCAAAATTTTCACTTTAACCCCTAAAGATAAAATTTTGGCATTTTTGCCCCTGAGGTGGCCGGCCATGTCATCTCTTCTAGAGCCTTCCTTGCTTTCTTTCCAAGCTTATTTAATCCAATTATGATGTCATAAATTAAGGATAGGATGATGTCATCCATATTAAGCCCTGTTTGGCTTTTCCTCAATATTCAGTCCATTTTTCTGCTACACAGATATTTCTAATACTGTGTTTGCTTAAACACAATATTTTTATACTGTACTACAGTCCAAAATTTATCTGTGTAAAAATAAACTGAATAAAATTTTTCTTATCTCTTGGCACCTTTCTTGCCCTTAATACCATACTTGGTGTGCTTGATTTTCTTGGGTGGTCTCACAGCTTATGCTTGCTAAATTGTCCGTAATGAAAGTTTTTCGCAGTATAATTCCATACTGCTTTGCTATATCTCAACACCTTCATCTATTTGACCTCCCTGGTCAACCTTTGACTTTTCGGTCAACTTTGACTTTTTCGGTCAAACTTTGACCAGCATGAAATCATAGAATTTTCCTTCCCTTTTTGCTCAAGGGTCAGATGCATGACTAAGCAAACTGCTTATCGAGTCTCATAGCTAATTAAACAAGAACTCAACCATATACTGATATTTAACTCAGATCGTGAGTTTTATATCGACATCCAAGAGTAAGACTCGGGATTTTCCTTGTCTAAAAGGAAATCATAGTTTCATCGAAATTTCGGGTATTACATTCTACCCTCCTTAAAGAAATTTTCGTCCTCGAAAATTCGAATACTTCTAAGTGGCTTTTCTTCAAGTCCACTATTGATCCATCGTAACTTGTTCATGTTCCCATTTTTATACTTTAATGGGATCATGTTTCTTGTATAGAACCATACTCTTACTTTCATATCATGTCATCATACTTTCATTCATTCTTACTTCATACTATCTTACTTTCATACTGCATACTTTCTTACTTACGTACGTTCATACTTACATGCTTACATACTTTCTTACATACATACATTCATATTTACATACTTACATACTTTCATGCTATCATATTCTCCTTTCATATTGCATCACAAGAACTATCTTCATAAAAATTTGAGCAAGTATATCATATAACTTGCCATGTTTGGAAAACATATAACTTTTTCATACGTGAAAAGTTTTTCATACTTTATAATTTTTTCCACACTTGGAAAACATAGCTTAAAATAGCTTCTTTCTTGAACCTTGATCTTATGCTATTAGAACCCTTTACTTATCATAATGGCCCCTTTCTTGGAACTCATCCCTTTCTTGGAACTTGTCCCTCAAGGATTCGGCCTATGACCCCTATCTTGGGACTTGTCCCTCAAGGATTCGGTCATTTAATGAACATAACGGCTCCTATCTTGGAACCTTTACTGTTCATAACAGCCCCTATCTTGGAATTCTTCCTCAAGGATTCGGCTGTATTACATAAAATGAGGGATTCTTTCAAGCATGAGCTCAAGATTTAAGCATCTTTTATAAAAATATTTCCTTTGAATTCTTTCAAAGTCACTAATGGAGAAAACATAATGTCGTTCGAGTGATGCAATACTTATCTCGTATCGACTAGCTACTTGCTAGATAGTAGAATGGTAGAAGCTTCTCTCATTGCTTCTAACATTTTCTTCATAACATATAATCATAATCCTTAGGAATGTCTAAAACTTCCCATTATTTCATAATTTCCCTTACTAAGGGATCATATTCTTAATTTCATCATCATAATGATAGCCATCATCCAACTTCTTATTTGTGCATTGCCTTGATATTACCACCAGTCAAGGCACTAACAAACATCTTTCCATACCTATTATCATTCTTATGGGAGCATAAGTTTCACAACCACGAAACTTATGTTCTATAGCATCTAGCTTATTTCTTAAAATGGAAACTTCCAGATTATCACCCTACTGAGGTATGGCGATAGGATATCTGATCTCGAAGCCTATTCATTTCTTATTGCTACTCTAGCATTTATCATCATGACTTGGCTATCATAGTTGCAAGATGAGGCTCTTGCAGAAATTGGTTCGGTTGTACCAGCAACGAACCATTTTCTACTTTCTAATTCTAATTCTCAACATGTCTAATACTCATTCCTTCATCCATATCTTAACATATCATACTAGAGATTCCTCACGATCTCATCATATCATACCGTAGGCTTAACTTATTCATCACGCTTTCGCTGCGCAACTCTGATCCACTAGCAATCATAGCCCATAAACTCATCTGGATAAACGCGCCAAGCTGCAACATAACTGACGTATCGTCTTCATATCGTGCAGCCACTCAGCAAATGCAGCCACTTCTTGAGTCCCATCGAAGATGCGTGACTCCATTCCTTCGGACGCTAATGAAGTCGAAGTCTTGCGGTCCTCTTCAATCGTACCCGGGTTTTAAACCAGGTTCATATCTATACTATTATAAAACTATGACCTCACATAGTTACTATACTAACTAGAGTAAGAAAACTTACTTGCAAAACTGTGGCTCTGGCGGTAGAACTGTGAAACTGGATGGCAGAAAACTTGCTCTGATACCATCTCTGTAACGCCCCGAACCGTCATGCGTAGGGGCGTCCTACTGCGCAGACGTGGGCCGTTACATTACTTGCATAACTTACTTCTTAATTTAAAAAGCTTAAACTGCGAAAAATTCGGAGTAAAATTTTTTTTTTCTTTTCTTACTTTGAACTTAACTTATCTTCATGCATAATCATATGTACTCACTCGAGTACTGAGCTTTCATAATCATATTGAAAGCTAACATAATCATACCGTGGACCAAACCCAACCTAGTGTGGGTCGGTACTACATGAGGCAACTTGCTTGCCATCATCCTTGAAAACCATTCTTTAACTCGTTCTTGAAAACAATTTCTTAAAATTAGTTTTCTTCTTGAAAACGGTTTCTTATCCATACTATCACATATCATAAAACACATCTTTTAAATATATTTTTCAAAACATATTTTACATAGCATAATTCAAAACCCGTGGCGGTGTCCATCCCACATTTCACAGCCTGTAGCACCAGCCTTCACAGCTTTGCATCACGTATCGCCGGTAGGTTGCTTAACCTACAGCATGAACGTAAGTAATGAGCTTATGCCCAGTAAGTACAACGTGCAATCCGCAAAATATTTTTAACAAAGAAATGCATGAACCAATTAGGTTTTCTTATGAATCGATTAAATTTTCATTTATTATCTTGATTCTTATTTATTTGCATATCATGTGTGCACGTACCGTGGTCCATCACTATGGAATGGTGAGAGGCAGCCAATCCAAACCAACTCAAACCATGTGTAATATCCGAAATTTTGATGACTCTAGATTTCCTTAGAAACAAGGAAAACCTAAGTCTGGATCAAGATTGGAATGGAATAACAGTATAAGTTTGAGTTCTCATTTAACTAGTAACGAGACTCAACAATAGACTACTTAGCCAAGTATAAGGCGTTTTAAGGAAAATGGCGTGATGAAATTTCATAATTTCATGTTGGTCAAAGTTTGACCAAGAAAGTCAAAATTGACCAAAAAGTCAATGGATTGACTAAGAACAGTCAAATGTATGACTGTACAGTAATAGGAAAAGCAGTATTGGAAATATACTGCGAAAATTGTCTTTTCAGACAAGATAGCTAGAATAAGCTATGAGATCACCCTAGAAAAATCAAGCACACTAAGTTGGATATCAAGGGCCAGATGGCTTTAAGAAATAAGAAAAAATTTTATACAGTCCGTTTTTACACAGATGAATTTTGGACTGTAGTACAGTATAAAAATATTGTGTTTAAGCAAACACAGTATTAGAAATATCTGTGTAGCAGAAAAATGGACTGAATATTGAGGAAAAGCCAAACAGGGCTTAATATGGATGACATCATCCTATCCTTAATTTATGACATCATAATTGGATTAAATAAGATTGGAAAGAAAGCAAGGAAGGCTCTAGAAGAGATGACATGGCCGGCCACCTCAGGGGCAAAAATGCCAAAATTTTATCTTTAGGGGTTAAAGTGAAAATTTTGGAAAATTGATGATGTAAGCAAAGTGATGTCATCAAGGTGAGATAAGCTTGGCTTGATCTCCAAGTAAGGGGCCGGCCACCTAGAGGGCATAAATGCAAGAATTTTAACTTTCGGGGCCAAAATGCAATTTCTGAAAAATAGGTGATGTAAGCAAGATGATGTCATCAAAATGATGTCATCATTTGCTTGGAGAACAAGGTGATGGCCGGCCAACATGCCACTTGGAAGGTCAAATTGTAAATATTTTGTCTTTTGGGGGCAAAAGTGTAATTTTGGAGAAAAATGATGATGTAAGCATGAGGTAAGCACATGATGTCATCAAGATGATGTCATCATGATGAGGTAAGCAAAACTTGGGCTCCAAGGCAACCAATGGCCAGCCAACACTTGTAGGGGTCAAAGTGCAAATATTTTTGCTTCAAGGACTAAAGTACAATTTTGGAAAAGAAATTAAATCCAAATTCAAGGACTTTTTAGCAATTTTGAAAGTTAAAAATCAGCTATAAATAGGGGTGAAGGGGGTCGGATTTCAGCTCAAAAAAAATTGGGAAATGTCCCAAAACTATGGCAAAATTTTCCCTCACCCATTTTCTCTCTAAAACCGACCCTAGGAAGAGAAAAAAAAAAATTGGTTGGCTGGATTTTTGGTAATGGCCAGACCTTGTGTGAGTGTGTGAGGCTCAATTTTATTGGCCAAAATTTTTGGAACCCCAATTGGAGGGGAGGCCGGTTGTGTGGAGCCAAAGAAAAAGGAAGAGCAAAGTCAAGTTGGAGGCCGGGTTTTTGAGCTTGTGGTGATCTGATTTTGGTGCAAGAGTGGCTGAAAAATTTTGGACTCCACTAGTCAAGGAGGAGGCCGGACGTAGTGGTAGCAAGGAGGGACCAAGGGTGAACCAAATCTAGTAAGCCAAACTTTGGGTGAAAGCTGGGTAAAATCCCTTAAACCCTACACTTTTCATTTAAATTTCAATTGAGAAATTTAAATGTATTTCAAGCAAAGTTTGTATGAGCATAAGCTCACTTCAATTCCCTGCCTTAGCTAAGAAAGTTAGAGTATGTGCTTGATTTAATTGGGGGTTATGGTTTGGTAGTTTCTATGTGCATGCTATGTGTTTGTGATATGGTTAGGATTTGTTTTTTTATATGTTGATGCATGGTGATGTTAGAAATTTTGATTAAAGAAAATTTACGCTAGAAAACCGCTGCATTTGTGTATTAGAGCTCCCGCGGTGGCTGGTCGAGCTAGATTCCACGTCTAGGACGTAAAACGAATTCTAAACCGAAAAACTGCCAGTTCGGGTGCCAACTGGCCAGTTTCGGGAAAAGTGAAATTTGAGGCCTTTAGAGGCCGAACTGGGTAAAACTTAAAACATAAAAGTTGTTCAGGAGGGTTTTTCCTAGGGGACAGCGGGGGCAGAATCCCAAAATAAGACTCCAATGGTCTCTGTTTTTACAAAAATCCGTGGCTGGTCTGCCCAGACCCAGTTTACAAGATCAGCCAGTTTCAAACAAACACTGGCGCAAATACAAGCAGATCTGGATTTTTCTCAAAACACGAAAGTTTTAGGATTTTTCGAGATCTAAAACTTTCGTGAATAAAACTTTTTCAAATTCAATTCATATTTTTAAACTGACACGGATTTCTAAACAGTGTGCAGGAAACAAGAAATTCCTGCACAGGATTTTCTAAAACAATGATGGACGGTAACTGGGAAGGATACCCGAGTTACGGGACGGGGTTTAAAGCTCAAGGTTGACTTAGGATAATTGGGCTAAGTTTGACTACCTCAAGGGTTACTCAAGGTAACCCAACAAGGTGTAAAAAAAAATTGTGTTGATCCTAAAACCCAAAAGATTATGAATAAAAATGACAAGGCATAGGTTAGGATGATAACCTAACACTATTCATGTTTGTATTGGGCCGGATGCCCTTAGGTTACTCTAAGTAACCAAACAAGTTATCATGAGGTAATAAAATTAATATAGGAGGGACATATGACTAGGGTTACTATTAAGGTTGGTTAAGGATACCAACATTGCATGAAAAGATTTACGGTAAGATATGCTAATCCTTATCTTACACCCTAATTGAAACAGGAATAGAACCTGTCGATATACCTTGACGGAATATTAGATCAAGTTTCAAGAGCATAGGAAACCAGGTAAGTACAAACCTCACCTACAGTATGGAAAATAGTAAGCTATTTTCAAATATATGATTTGATGCCAAGTTATGCTATGCAATGTCATGTTATGCTATGCAATGCCATGTTATGCTATACAATGCCATGTTATGTTATGCAATGCCATGTTATACTATGTCATGCTATGTTATGATGTTAAGTTATGCTATGTCATGTCACGTTATGCCATGTTATATCAAGTTATGCCATGCCTAGTCTCATGTACATCATGATTATTAAGATCACATGTAAAGATTCTTAGTCTTGAAAAAAAAAAAGATAACAAGACTAAGACTAAACCAAGTCAAGTAAGGTGTCGTACCAACCTCCTGTTGATGCAGGAGGATCATGTATGTTTCAAGTTATAATTATCAACCTTCCGTCGATGCGTGAAGGTCATGTTCATGTTTTCCAGAATGGTTAAGGGCCTTGCAAACCCTGACGTTCTGAGGATGCGCGCTTTTGGTACGTACACTAAGGGCCCACATGTTAAGCAAGATAATAAGTTCAAGTGCATAAAAGATTCATAATTGGACATAATTGGTTCATGCATAAGTTGTGCAATATTTCTTGTGTTTTGTGAGATTATGTTTGTACTTGCTGGGCGAAAGCTCATCAGTATATTCCATACTGTAGGTAGATGCCTGCAGCTTTACTTGGTGGGCTATGGAGACGATGAAGCAAGTGAAGGGCGGTATGGGATACCACTACGCAAGATTTTCCGCAAATTGTTTAAATTATCAAGTTGTATATATATGTTTTAAAGAATATGTACAATGTTGTATATGCAATGTTTTTAAGTTGTGATTTTAAAATAAAGTTTAAAAGTTTAAAGAAAGAAAAAAAAAATTTCTGAAATTTTCTGTAAGGTTAAATATCTAAGTATAAGGTTTAAGTTAAGCAAGTATGGTAACGGCCCACGTTCACGTAAGGACGCCCCTGCGTGGAACGGTCGGGGCGTTACAGTTATGATGGAATGGAACGTTAGTCGGGGCGTTACAGTTTGGTATCAGAGCCGTATCCTGCCAGCGTACTTCACTTTGCTTCACATCGTTTCTTCAAGTGCCCAAGTAAGTTAATTTAATTTCCTTTGATTAGAAATGTGAGGAATTAGGAACTAGAATTAGAAGATGGTTCATCGTGTGTACGAACGAACCAAATTTTTTTTGCAAGAGTCTAATCTTGCAACTATAGCGACTAAATTATAACGATAATTGCTAGAATAGCAATAAGGAAAAGAATAGACTTTGAGATCGTATAGCCTATCGCTTCATCTCGGGTATAGTGATATTAAAGAACTTTTCCTTCTAAGGAATGGATCAATACCATGGAAGTTAAGTTTCCTGATTGTGAAACTTTTGCCCCTTACGAGTATTTTTAGATACGGGAAAAATTTTTAAGATGCCTTAGTTTGGGGGTAGCAATATGCCAATACGAGTTGGATGCTACCAACAACAATTTAGTAGGCTATGATAATGGTGATGACTATGAGTCTGACAATGAAGGTAATAAGATTGAGATCGATAGCAATAACTTTTAAATCGACATATAATGGTTTGACTAATGTCGACTATATACGACATTTTAAGCAATAGAAATTATGAAATAATGGGAAGTTTTAGATATTCCTTAGAGTTATGATTATGCCTTTGTGTTATAAAGGAAACGCTGAAGGCACAAGAGAAATTTCTACTGGCTAACAAGTGGCTAGTTGATACAAGGATACCTTTCAATGCATCACTCGAACAGTAATATGTTTCAATAATACTATTTATTATTGTTTTCCATGATTCACTTGGAATAAGATTCCAAGAAATTATTTTTATGTATGGTGCTTAATCTTATGCTTATTAGAACCAACCCATGTTATGAAAGGGTCATCATATTATGGTCATCATGTTATGTAAGGGCCAATCCTTGAGGAAGAAAAATATTTCCAAGATAGGGGCCACCATGAACAGAAAAATGGTTCTAATAGCACAAGATTAACATTGTACCAGAGGGTCATCAGTTTCAGCAAATTGAAAGAAAAATATTTTCAATATGATATATTCGCTGAGCCCTCAAATAAAGTTAAGAAAAGTATCTTAAATATAAGATATAATACGCTTTTCAAGTATGGAAGGTTATATATGCTTTTCAAATATAGCAAGTTATATGATATACTTGCTCAGTTTTTCATGTAAATAGTTCTTGTGATGCAGTATGAAAGGAAAGTATGAGGACATGAAAACATAAGAGTATGAGGATATGAATTATGAGGATATAGAAAGAAGATTATGGTTCTATATAAGAGACATGATCCCATTAAGATGTTAAAATGGGAACATGAACAAGTTATTCAATCTATAGTAACTTGTGAAGAATTGATGGTGGATTGAAGAAAAGCCATTTAGGATTATACGAATTTTCGAGGACGAAAATCTTTTAAGGAGGGTAGAATGTAATATCCGAAATTTTGATGACTCTAGATTTCCTTAGAAACAAGGAAAACCTAAGCCTGGATCAAGATTGGAATGGAATAACAGTATAAGTTTGAGTTCTCATTTAACTAGTAACGAGACTCAACAATAGACTACTTAGCCAAGTATAAGGCGTTTTAAGGAAAATGGCGTGATGAAATTTCATAATTTCATGTTGGTCAAAGTTTGACCAAGAAAGTCAAAATTGACCAAAAAGTCAATGGATTGACTAAGAACAGTCAAATGTATGACTGTACAGTAATAGGAAAAGCAGTATTGGAAATATACTGCGAAAATTGTCTTTTCAGACAAGATAGCTAGAATAAGCTATAAGATCACCCTAGAAAAATCAAGCACACTAAGTTGGATATCAAGGGCCAGATGGCTTTAAGAAATAAGAAAAAATTTTATACGGTCCGTTTTTACACAGATGAATTTTGGACAGTAGTACAGTATAAAAATATTGTGTTTAAGCAAACACAGTATTAGAAATATCTGTGTAGCAGAAAAATGGACTGAATATTGAGGAAAAGCCAAACAGGGCTTAATATGGATGACATCATCCTATCCTTAATTTATGACATCATAATTGGATTAAATAAGCTTGGAAAGAAAGCAAGGAAGGCTCTAGAAGAGATGACATGGCCGGCCACCTCAGGGGCAAAAATGCCAAAATTTTATCTTTAAGGGTTAAAGTGAAAATTTTGGAAAATTGATGATGTAAGCAAAGTGATGTCATCAAGATGATGTCATCAAGGTGAGATAAGCTTGGCTTGATCTCCAAGTAAGGGGCCGGCCACCTAGAGGGCATAAATGCAAGAATTTTAACTTTCGGGGCCAAAATGCAATTTCTGAAAAATAGGTGATGTAAGCAAGATGATGTCATCAAAATGATGTCATCATTTGCTTGGAGAACAAGGTGATGGCCGGCCAACATGCCACTTGGAAGGTCAAATTGTAAATATTTTGTCTTTTGGGGGCAAAAGTGTAATTTTGGAGAAAAATGATGATGTAAGCATGAGGTAAGCACATGATGTCATCAAGATGATGTCATCATGATGAGGTAAGCAAAACTTGGGCTCCAAGGCAACCAATGGCCAGCCAACACTTGTAGGGGTCAAAGTGCAAATATTTTTGCTTCAAGGACTAAAGTACAATTTTGGAAAAGAAATTAAATCCAAATTCAAGGACTTTTTAGCAATTTTGAAAGTTAAAAATCAGCTATAAATAGGGGTGAAGGGGGTCGGATTTCAGCTCAAAAAAAATTGGGAAATGTCCCAAAACTATGGCAAAATTTTCCCTCACCCATTTTCTCTCTAAAACCGACCCTAGGAAGAGCAAAAAAAAAATTGGTTGGCTGGATTTTTGGTAATGGCCAGACCTTGTGTGAGTGTGTGAGGCTCAATTTTATTGGCCAAAATTTTTGGAACCCCAATTGGAGGGGAGGCCGGTTGTGTGGAGCCAAAGAAAAAGGAAGAGCAAAGTCAAGTTGGAGGCCGGGTTTTTGAGCTTGTGGTGATCTGATTTTGGTGCAAGAGTGGCTGAAAAATTTTGGACTCCACTAGTCAAGGAGGAGGCCGGACGTAGTGGTAGCAAGGAGGGACCAAGGGTGAACCAAATCTAGCAAGCCAAACTTTGGGTGGAAGCTAGGTAAAATCCCTTAAACCCTACACTTTTCATTTAAATTTCAATTGAGAAATTTAAATGTATTTCAAGCAAAGTTTGTATGAGCATAAGCTCACTTTAATTCCCTGCCTTAGCTAAGAAAGTTAGAGTATGTGCTTGATTTAATTGGGGGTTATGGTTTGGTAGTTTCTATGTGCATGCTATGTGTTTGTGATATGGTTAGGGTTTGTTTTTTATATGTTGATGCATGGTGATGTTAGAAATTTTGATTAAAGAAAATTTATGCTAGAAAACCGCTGCATGTGTGTATTAGAGCTCCCGCGGTGGCTGGTCGAGCTAGATTCCACGTCTAGGACGTAAAACGAATTCTAAACCGAAAAACTGCCAGTTCGGGTGCCAACTGGCCAGTTTCGGGAAAAGTGAAATTTGAGGCCTTTAGAGGCCGAACTGGGTAAAACTTAAAACATAAAAGTTGTTCAGGAGGATTTTTCTAGGGGACATCGCGGGCAGAATCCCAAAATGAGACTCCAATGGTCTCTGTTTTTACAAAAATCCGTGGCTGGTCTGCCCAGACCCAGTTTACAAGATCAGCCAGTTTCAAACAAACACTGGCGCAAATACAAGCAGAACTGGATTTTTCTCAAAACACGAAAGTTTTAGGATTTTTCGAGATCTAAAACTTTCGTGAAGAAAAATTTTTCAAATTCAATTCATATTTTTAAACTGACACGGATTTCTAAAGAGTGTGCAGGAAACAAGAAATTCCTGCACAGGATTTTCTAAAACAATGATGGACGGTAACCGGGAAGGATACCCGAGTTACGGGACGGGGTCTAAAGCTCCAGGTTGACTTAGGATAATTGGGCTAAGTTTGACTACCTCAAGGGTTACTCAAGGTAACCCAACAAGGTGTAAAAAAAAATTGTGTTGATCCTAAAACCCAAAAGATTATGAATAAAAATGACAAGGCATAGGTTAGGATGATAACCTAACACTATTCATGTTTGTATTGGGCCGGATGCCCTTAGGTTACTCTAAGTAACCAAACAAGTTATCATGAGGTAATAAATTAATATAGGAGGGACATATGACTAGGGTTACTATTAAGGTTGGTTAAGGATACCAACATTGCATGAAAAGATTTACGGTAAGATAGGCTAATCCTTATCTTACACCCTAATTGAAACAGGAATAGAACCTGTCGATATACCTTGACGGAATATTAGATCAAGTTTCAAGAGCATAGGAAACCAGGTAAGTACAAACCTCACCTACAGTATGGAAAATAGTAAGCTATTTTCAAATATATGATTTGATGTCATGTTATGCTATGCAATGTCATGTTATGCTATGCAATGCCATGTTATGCTATACAATGCCATGTTATGTTATGTTATGCAATGCCATGTTATACTATGTCATGCTATGTTATGATGTTAAGTTATGCTATGTCATGTCACGTTATGCCATGTTATATCAAGTTATGCCATGCCTAGTCTCATGTACATCATGATTATTAAGATCACATGTAAAGATTCTTAGTCTTGAAAAAAAAAAGATAACAAGACTAAGACTAAACCAAGTCAAGTAAGGTGTCGTACCAACCTCCTGTTGATGCAGGAGGATCATGTATGTTTCAAGTTATAATTATCAACCTTCCGTCGATGCGTGAAGGTCATGTTCATGTTTTCCAGAATGGTTAAGGGCCTTGCAAACCCTGACGTTCTGAGGATGCGTGCTTTTGGTACGTACACTAAGGGCCCACATGTTAAGCAAGATAATAAGTTCAAGTGCATAAAAGATTCATAATTGGACATAATTGGTTCATGCATAAGTTGTGCAATATTTCTTGTGTTTTGTGAGATTATGTTTGTACTTGCTGGGCGAAAGCTCATCAGTATATTCCATACTGTAGGTAGATGCCTGCAGCTTTACTTGGTGGGCTATGGAGACGATGAAGCAAGTGAAGGGCGGTATGGGATACCACTACGCAAGATTTTCCGCAAATTGTTTAAATTATCAAGTTGTATATATATGTTTTAAAGAATATGTACAATGTTGTATATGCAATGTTTTTAAGTTGTGATTTTAAAATAAAGTTTAAAAGTTTAAAGAAAGAAAAAAAAAATTTCTGAAATTTTCTGTAAGGTTAAATATCTAAGTATAAGGTTTAAATTAAGCAAGTATGGTAACGGCCCACGTTCACGTAAGGACGCCCCTGCGTGGAACGGTCGGGGCGTTACAGTTATGATGGAATGGAACGTTAGTCGGGGCGTTACACCATGAAACAAACTGTTTAACATGGAGTGATTGGGGCAGCCAATCCAACTCAGCCCAAACCATAGACTAAACCATTTAAACCCGTCACTATGGCAAGTCGGTACGACACAATGACCTTAGCTTGTCTTAATATGTGTTCTTACCATGTAGTTAATTATTAGTGAGCATGCTACATGATGTCACTTTATTAAAACATAACATAACATAAACCATTACATAACCATCGTAACATAAATCATCATAGCATAGCACCGTAACATAGTATCTTATCATATACGTCATGACATAAACCTCATAACATAGCATCATAACATTTCATCTTATCATAAACATCATGATATAAACCTCATAACATAGCATCATAACATTTCATCTTATCATAAACATCATGACATAAACCTCATAACATAGCATCACAACATAGTATCATATCATAGAGTAAGTACCATAAATCATCAACATATGATTTCTTGAAAAACATGTTCTTAAAAAAAACATTTTGCTCATGCTGTAGGCGGAGTTATACTTACTTGTCGTCCTATGCTTTTGGTTAATCGTCCGAAGCGTGACACGACAACAGTTCATACTCCTGTTTCCAAACAGGACGTAAGATAAGAGCCATAGACATTCTATCTTACCATAAATCATAATCATTAAATGTTGGTGTCCTAACCAACATTTATGAGTAGCCTTAGTTATATTATATGTTCCCTCCTATAACAACTTACGATAACTTGTTTGGTTACCATAAGTAACCTTATTGCTAAGCCCATATCCATACAGGTCGGGTTAGGTTACTATCCTAACCTTGGGCACATGACTTATCATTCTTGATTCATAATCCATTGGGTTATTACAAATAACCCTAGATCTTAGCTTATCACAATCTCGGTACCTCATTGGGTTATATTGGGTAACCCTTGAGGTGATGAATCTTGGTCAACTTAGTCAACCAAAGTCAACCTTAGTCAACCTTCCATGGTCAAACTTGGGCTTTGGGAGCCAAGCCCAATAACTCGGGTATCCTTCCCGGTTACCATCTGTTATTGTCTTGTTACTTAACCTTGGCTTTAAAATCCATTTTTCCCTTTGTTTCGGAAAATTTGTTGAATTCAACTTAAAAACCTTTGCTTAACTTATAAAATGTGTTAAGGGCTGAAAACTGCCATTGGAACAGTTCTCACAGTCAAAACATTGGGGTTTGGTGTAAAATACAGTTTTCCTATATTGTTCTAGAAAATCCTGTACACGTGCAAGAATTCCCTGCTCATGTTTTGTTTTTCTGAAAATCCTGTGCTAGAATTTCTATTTCCTGCACAGTCTTTAGAATCCAATTTTTACTTTAAAATCAGTTCCGAATTTGATAAAACTTTCTTCATAAAAGTTGTAGATCTCGGATAATACTACAACTTTCATGTTTTGAGGAAAACCCAGTTCTGCTTGGATTCTTGTCAGTTTTAATTTGAAACTTACTGGACGTGTAGACTAGGTCTGGGCAGATTAGCCTCGGATTTTCGTAAAAACGGAGGCCATTAGAGCCTTATTTTGAAAAACGGTCCACGTTGTCCTCTAGGAAAAACCATTATCTACAACTTTTTAGTTTTGAGTTTCTTCAAATTCGGCCTCTAAGGGCCTCAAAATACCATTTCCAGAACACTGCCCAGTCTTGATCCGAGACTGGCAGTTTCGGTTCTTAATTTCGTTTTACGTCCTAAAACGTGCACGCTACCTCAACCGACCACAGCGGGAGCCTAAAGTCACACATGCAATCGTTTCTAACGTTCCAATGCATCATACATTCAATCTTAAACCTATGGGAACATATAACAAACACATGGTAGGCATATTGCAAACATGCATCAAAATCACAAACTAGAGACCACCAACCCTAATCAAGCATAATTAAGCACTTAAAGGTGAGCTTATGCTCTTACATTCAATGCTGTAAATACACATAAACTGAAGCTCAAATTAACAGCTTAGGGCTAATGGAGATTACCTCAAGATTCAAGAAATTGAATCTTCCCATGGCTGCCCATAACTTAACCGGCCTCCTCCTAAGAGTTACCCGAAAAATTTCTGTCCCTTGGTTGCTGCTCCTCACCAAGACCAGCCACTAAATCCGGCCACTCCTTCAGCTTTTCTCTTCCTTTTCCAGCTCACTAACAGCCGGCCAGCTTGCCCAACAAAGGGTTCCAATTTTTTTCCAGCACTTTTCCTTGCTTCCAAACTGAAATCCGAACTCTCCCTAATGGATTCTCTCTTGTATTTCTGCTTTTGTTCTTGTTTTTTCTTGGCTGCTAAGGGTCGGTTTTGGGCAGAGAAAAATGGGCAGAGTATGGCTCAATTTTCTGATTTTTTTGAATAAAATGGGCACCTATTTATAGAGGTTTTTGAAACTTTGCTTAATTGCAAAATAGTCCACCAAAAACCAACTTTTTGCACTTTTTGCATGCTAGGTGGCCGGCCATCACCTTGTTCTCCAAGCAAATGATGACATCATTTTGATGACATCATCTTGCTTACATCACCTATTTTTCAGAAATTGCATTTTAGCCCCGAAAGTTAAAATTCTTGCATTTATGCCCTCTAGGTGGCCGGCCCCTTACTTGGAGATCAAGCCAAGCTTATCTTACCTTGATGACATCATCTTGATGACATCACTTTGCTTACATTACATCGTCAATTTTCCAAAATTTTCACTTTAACCCCTAAAGATAAAATTTTGGCATTTTTGCCCCTGAGGTGGCCGGCCATGTCATCTCTTCTAGAGCCTTCCTTGCTTTCTTTCCAAGCTTATTTAATCCAATTATGATGTCATAAATTAAGGATAGGATGATGTCATCCATATTAAGCCCTGTTTGGCTTTTTCTCAATATTCAGTCCATTTTTCTGCTACACAGATATTTCTAATACTGTGTTTGCTTAAACACAATATTTTTATACTGTACTACAGTCCAAAATTTATCTGTGTAAAAATAAACTGAATAAAATTTTTCTTATCTCTTGGCACCTTTCTTGCCCTTAATACCATACTTGGTGTGCTTGATTTTCTTGGGTGGTCTCACAGCTTATGCTTGCTAAATTGTCCGTAATGAAAGTTTTTCGGTCAAACTTTGACCAGCATAAAATCATAGAATTTTCCTTCCCTTTTTGCTCAAGGGTCAGATGCATGACTAAGCAAACTGCTTATCGAGTCTCATAGCTAATTAAACGAGAACTCAACCATATACTGATATTTAACTCAGATCGTGAGTTTTATATCGACATCCAAGAGTAAGACTCGGGATTTTCCTTGTCTAAAAGGAAATCATAGTTTCATCGAAATTTCGGGTATTACAAAATCCTTGAGGAACAAAGTTCCAAGAAAGGGGCCATCATGAAAAGAAAAAGGGTTTTAATAGTACAAGATTAACATTGTACTAGAGGGTCCTCAACTTCAGCTAAATTGAAAGAAAAATATTTTCAATATGATATATTCACTGAGCCCTCAATTACAGTTAAAGAAAAGTATCTTAAATATAAGATACAATATACTTTTCAAGCATGAAAAAGCTATATGATATAATATGCTTTTCAAACATGGCAAGTTATATGAAATACTTGCTAAGAAATTTATGTAAATAGTTCTTGCGATGCAGTGAGAAAGAATGAAAGTATGATGATAAGGATATGAAAGTATGCATGAAAGCATGAAAGTATGAGGATAAGAATTATGATGCTGTAGAAATAAGATTATGGTTCTATATAAGAGACATGATCCTATTAAAAGTATTAAAATAGGAACATGAAGAAGTTACTATGGATTGATAGTGGATTTGAAGAAAAGCCACTTAGAATTATTCGAATTTTCGAGGACGAAAATCTTTTAAGGAGGGTAGATTGTAATACCCAAAATTTTGATGACTTGAGAGTTCCGTAGGAACAATGAAATCCTAAGTCTAAATCATGATCACAGTCGAATAATAGTATCAGTTTAAGTTCTCGATTAAACAGTTACGAGACTCAATAATAGATTACTTAGCCAAGCATAAGACCTTTTAAGGAAAAAGGGAAGAAAAATCTTATGATTTCCTGTTGGTTAAAATTTGACCGAAAAAGTCAAAGTTGACCAAAAAGTCAAAGGTTAACCAGGAAGGTCAAATAGATGAAGGTGCTGAGATACGGCAAAGCAGTATGGAATTATACTGTGGAAAAACCTTCATTACGGATGAATAAGTAAGCATAAGCTATGAGACCACCCTAGAAAAATCAAGCACACCAAGTTAGATACGAAGGGCAAGAAAGGTTTCAAGAAATAAGAAAAATTTGATAAAGTTCATTTTTACACAGATAAATTTTGGACTGTAGTACAGTGTACAATACTGTTATTAGTTAATAACAGTATTAGAAATATCTGCGTTAGCATAAAAATGGACTGCATATTAAGTAACAAGGCAAACAAGGCCTTATGATGTCATCACCTTATCATGGATTTATGACATCATTATTGATTAAAGAAAAGTGGGAAAAAAATCCTTGGATGACACCTAGCATATATGGCCGGTTACTTGAGGGACTAAAATGCAAATATTTTTGCATTTAGGGGTCAAAGTGTAATTTTAAGAAATTACCATGATGATGTAAGCAAGGTGACATAAGCATGATGCGGTAAGCAAACTTGATCTCCAAGCAAATTGCAATGGCCGGCCACCTATAAGGATAAATGGGCAAATATTTTGTCATTTAGGGACTAAAATGCAAATTTAAGAAAAGGTGATGTAAGCAAGATGATGTCATCAAGTGATGTCACTAGGGTGATGTAAGCAATTTCTTGGCCACTAAGGACCCCTAATGGCCGGCCACCTAGCATGCAAAAAGTGCAAAAAGTTGGTTTTTGGAGGACTATTTTGCAATTAAGTAAAGTTTCAAAAACCTCTATAAATAGGTGCCCATTTTATTCAAAAAAAATCAGAAAATTGAGCCAAGTTCTGCCCATTTTCCTGCCCAAAAGCCGAACCCAAATCTGCCAAAGGAAAACAAGAACCAAAAACAAAAATCCAAGAGACAATCCCTTAGAGAAGTTCAGATTTCAAATTTGGAAGCAAGAATAGGTGCTGGAAATTTTAGGGACCCTTTGTTTGGCATGTTGGCCAGTTGTGGGTGAGCTGAAAAGGAAGAGAAAAAGCTGAAGGAGTGGTCGGATTTTGGTGGGAAACAACTGTAATGACTAGAATTTTCCAATGTTATAATGTCTTGTAAAGATATTTGAATTGTGCCTTGAAGGTATTTATGAAAAGCCCGGTTTAGGGTTTTTTATTAGATATTGTGAGTTCTTATGCTTTTATAAGACTCCAAAAATTATTGCTTTGTAAAGCAAATGACCTTTTGAGTAAAACGGTATAAAATGTAATGATCAGCTTGTTTACAAATTTTGATTTCTGTTATGAATAATCAAAGTTTGTAATTAAGAAATGTTTATGTGTTATGTTAAATTCTTCGAAAGACCTTTTTGTAGTAAAAGGCAAATCTATGATATATGATTCTCTGTTAGTAGTTTCTAATATTAAGAGAACCCTAGACGCAGTTCAGAAGAATTCTGGATAATGGTCCAGTGCAAGTATACTGTTATCAGTTGAAAACAGTATCTGAATATGTATGCCAGTATGAGAATGAACTGTGTTTAGGAGATAAGCCAAGTAAGGTCTTAAAAAGAATGACAAATCTCACTTTGAGAATTGGTCACCCTTTAAGGACTAAAATGTAAATATTTTGTCTATAGGGGCCAATATGTAATTTTAAGAAAAGTGAATGGTTATGAAGTTTAAGAAGTTAAGATAGTATTAAGTGATAGTTTAAGCAAGAATTGGAGGCCAAATGCTATCACCATAATCGGCCACTTTACAGGGACTAAAGCGCAAATATTTTCGCCTTTAGGGGCCAAAGTGCAATTTTGTGAAAATTGTGATTCGATAGATAAATTTATAAATTTATGGAACTATGAATTTTTCTAGTTAGATTTCCTAGTTCAATTTAGTGTATGATGGTTTTTAAGATTTGGTTAACCTAGTTGGAAACCAAGGAATTAGGTTAAGTTTGATTAGTTCAAAAATTGACCAATCATTTGCTTATTTTTGTGCACAATGGGACCGGTCATTTTAAGGGTTAATGAGCAAATATTTTGCTCTTAAGAACCAATAGGCAAAGTATGAAAAATTTGAAGTTCATTTGAAATTGACACTTCACAATTTTAGCTTTGCCTATTAAGCAAGGTAGTTTTGCTTACTAAGCTAGATTGCATCTTGCAATCTTCACATTTAGCAATGTATGGCCGGCCGCCTTATGATGAATTGCAAGGAAAAATTATGATAGATTTTTCTTACTAAACATTCAAATTCAACTAAGCCAAGGATTGGTTACAAAATTTAGTTATCATAGTTATGTTAAAACTAAGGAAGTAAACTAAGTTTGTTAACTTAGTTAGTCTAACCATTTGCTTCCAATTGATTCTTCCTTGGCCGGTCACCACTTAGTTCCAATAAGTGAATAAGCTACTCTTAGGAACTAATTTGCAGCTTTGAGATAATAGTTTTTCAAAAAGTTTGAGTGAATGACAAGTGTTGTATGTAGTGTAAGTGAACAAGCTTGCTTAGCTTGATTAAGGCAAGCTAGTGCTGCCACTTCATTACCGTCTAACACAAGGTGAAGACACCTAAGGTGTCTAGCTTGGATGAGTCAATAATTAGGCTTGGTTATGTGTCCACTAAGACCCTTCACAGCCGGACACCTAAGGGGATTTGGAAGCAATATGCTGTCCGTGGAAGCTAATAAGCAAAGTTAGGAATAAGAGAATTCAAAATGGAATTCCCTTTGTCATTCATCTATAAATACGTAGTGGAGTGATCAATTGCAAACCTTTAGACAATTAAACATTGGTTAGGCAGCTTCTTCTCTGGCTTTCTTCTCCTTAAGAGCCGAACATAAAGTGAAGAAGAAAAGCTGGAAATAGATTTCGGTGGATTGGTGTTGGTTTGGTGAGAAAGAATATCTCCAAAACTTTAAGCTAGAATTATTTTGTGAAGCTTGAGGTAAACTCCTCTAACCTCTAGTTTCATTTACGTTTTTGTTAGGGAGATTAAGAGTGTGATGTTATGTATAAATATGAGCTTATGATAAGCAAATTTAAGTACTATGCTTTATGTAGTTTTCGGTTTCGGTTATGCTAGTTTCAAATTAGGGTTTTATGAAAGTTTAAGATTTTTGGTTTGAAGAAGTTATATGAGTAAAAAAATTGAAGGTATGTTTATGAAATGTTTAGGTAACGCATGCATGCTTGAAATAGGCTCACGGGGAATCCGTTTGAGGTAGTGTGAACGTTAGATTACTTAAAACTCAAACGAACCGAAAACTGCCAGTTTCGGGTAGATTCGGACAGTATTTTTGAAAGCAAATTTTGAGGCCCTTAGAGGCCGAATCTTGAAAAGATCAAAACTACAAAGTTGTAGAGAAGGGAAAATCCTAGGGGCCAACGTGGACAGTTTTTGAAAATAAGGCCTCTAAGACCTTCGTTTTTACAAAAACCCGAGACCTATTTCAAGATTAAGAAAAATGGTCGAAGAATTTTCAAAGGCAGAAACAAGCATGTTTAAGTCAGATTTGGATTTTAAGTTTAAAACAGAAGTTGTAGGAATCTTCTAGTTCTACAACTTTCATGAAGGAAATATTTTCAAATTCGGAATAAATTTGTTAGAAAAGGATCAAATAAAAGACTGACTTCAATTATAATTTGTTTTCAAGAATTTTAGTGTTTTAAAGGATAGTAAGATTTTAATGTTTATGTTATGTTCTTGATATCCTTATACTGAGATAAGTTAATAACTAGGATTGTATGATACTATGATAGGATGATTCTCATCCTATGATTTTTCTGTGAAAACAGGAAAACCACTCGGTTAGGAGAAACGCTAAATTTGAGAGTTAGAAACTGGTAAGTACAACTCCGTCTACAGCATAGACTTTCCGTTGTATACTTACCCAAGTATGATGAATGATCGCTATTAGAATGTGATATAAATGTATGCTAGAATTGTTTGATGCGATATTATGATTATTATGATATTAAGCTTATGATTATTATGATGATATCAAGTTTATGATTATGAGATAAGGCATGATGTTAAGATATGAGTATGATTTAAGTTTAGTGACATCACGAAGCATGTTCACTAACAAGATCAATTATGAGATTATGAAAAGCAAGTATGATGGCAGGCGAGCTTGCCGTGTCTTACCGACCCGCATCAGGTCGGGTTGAGCTATGGCAAGAGTAAGCCCATAGAGCGCGCCCGGTACGTACACTTATGTTATGGGGCCCATAAACAAGATAAGTTAAGAATGAATATGATGGCATAATACGAGCATAATCGGTTCATGCATATATTATGCAATGCTATGATATGTTATGTATGAAATGTTACGATATAATGAGTTAAGTATGAAATGCTATGATATGAGATGCTATGTAAGATTATGATATGTTATGTATGAGATGTTACGATACGATGAGATAAGTAGGAAATATTATGATATGAGATGCTATGTAATGTTACGATGAATTATGTTTTGAGTTGTATTGTCACGGATAATTATGTTGTACTTGCTGAGCGAAAGCTCACGTCTTACGTCTATGCTGTAGGTAAGCAACCTACGGGCAGTTGTTGATACAAGATGGCGAGCGTGGCAGGGCGAACTGTGAAATGTGGGATTAATAGCCCCTACGCGTTTTGTTTCTTTATGTATATAAATTTCGTATTCCAAACATACTGATATTATTATGCTTTCCGCTTATGCATGCCGTATATATATATATATGGCTAATCGCTCGTACGCGTTATGTATATATAAAAAAAAAAAAAAATTTCCGCTGTTTACGTTAAATAAGTTATAAGAATGTATGTATGTATGTATGTATGTATGTATGGTAACGGCCTGTGCAAGGCGGGTCCTTACAACAACAACGCAAGGACATAAATTTTTCGGGTAACTCTTAGGAGGAGGCCGGTTAAGTTATGGGCAGCCATGGGAAGATTCAATTTCTTGAATCTTGAGGTAATCTCCTTTAGCCCTAAGCTGTTAATTTGAGCTTCAGTTTATGTGTATTTACAGCATTGGATGTAAGAGCATAAGCTCACCTTTAAGTGCTTAATTATGCTTGATTAGGGTTGGTGGTCTCTAGTTTATGGTTTTGATGCATGCTTGAAAATATGCCTATCAAGTGTTTGTTATAAGTCCCCATAGGTTTCAGAATGAATGTATGATTATGTGTATGATGGAATGGAACGTTAGAAACGATTGCATGTTTGATCTTAGGCTCCCGCTGTGGTCGGTTGAGGTAGTGTGCGCGTTTTAGGACGAGAAACGAATTTAAGAACCAAACTGCCAGTCTCGGGTCAAGGCTGGACAGCGTTCTGGAAATGGTAATTTGAGGCCCTTAGAGGCCGAATTTGAAGAAACTCAAAACTACAAAGTTGTAGATAATGGTTTTTCCTAGAGGGTAGCGTGGACCGTTTTCTAAAATAAGGCTCCAAAGGCCTCGGTTTTTATGAAAATCCGAGCCTGACCGTGCCCAGGATTTATGCACGGCCAGGTGAGTTCAACGAAGAATAAGGGCATGTTAAAGTCCGAACTGGGTTTTTATCAAAACATCAAAGTTGTAGTATTATCCGAGATCTACAACTTTTATGAAGAAATTTTTATCAAATTCGGAACAGATTTTAAAGTAAAAATTGGATTCTAAAAACTGTGCAGGAAATAGAAATTCCAGCATAAGATTTTCAGAAAAATAGTACAGAAGCAGGAAATTCCTGCTCATGCACAGGATTTTCTAAAATAATACAGGAAAACTATGTTTTTCACTAACCCCAATATTTTAACTGTGAGAACTGTTCCAATGGCAGTTTTCAGTCCTTAACAAACTTTATAAGTTAAGCAAAAGGTTTTTAAACCGAATTCACCAAATTTTCCGAGACAAAGGAAAATTGGATTTTTAAAGCCAAAGATATTGTAACGACCCGTCTAGCACAGGCCGTTACCGTACATACATACATACATACTTACGTACTTATACGTAAAACAGCGGAATATTTTTTTTTTTTTTTTTTAAGCCGTATAAATATATATACGCACCTACGTAAATAATTATACTGAATAATTAAAACGTTGTGTAGGTATAAATAAAGCTTGTAAAATATTAACATAATAAACAAAACGTGTGGCGGCATTATTCCCACATTTCACAGTCCAGCACACCTCGCCTTCCATCTTGTATCATTGATTACTGGCAGGTTGCTTACCTACAGCATAGACGTAATACAGTGAGCGAAAGCTCAGCAAGTACAACTATTAATACCGCAATATTAAAAACACAGCATAATCTAACCTAATATAACATGGGGTAACATAACATGGCATACCATTTCATAACCTTTCTTAATCATAACATGGCATAACATTTCATAACATTTCTTAATCATAACATGGCATAACATTTCATAACATAACTTGACATATCGTATGCATGATCCGTTTATGCTTCTTTATGCTCTCTTATCTCTTCATAACTTTCTTAACTTAACCTTACTTTTGGGCCCCATAACATGAGTGTTCGTACCGGGCGCGCTCTATGGACTTACTCTTGCCATAGCTCAACCCGACCTAACGCGGGTCGGTACGACACAGGCAATTGCTTACCATCATAACTTAATCTTTTATTTGTTAATTAGTGAACATGCATCGTGATGTTTCACTCAATTAATCTTAACATAACTTAACCCTAATCATGCTTCTATAGACCATAGCATACAAAACATACGTTCATAACATAGAATCATAGTATTCCTAAGCTAATCTATAACACTGAGCATGTAACATATAGCATTCATAACTAGCAATCATACTTAGGCAAGTATTCACAACAAGCCTATGCTGTAGGCGGAGTTGTACTTACCTCGTTCGTAAATGCGGTGTCCAATCGTGGAGTTAGGTTCCGCTGGGACACCTCGTCGTACAACGTTCTGAAATTAAATAAAAGTAAGGGTTAGAACTGTTGGTAGTATAACCAACATTCTTTTATAACCTTAGTTATAAGCCCTTACTTATTTTCACGTTATCCTAACTGGTTACTTTGGTAACCCTATTCGGGTAGTTTTTAACTTTGGTTTTAAAATCTTATTTTTAGGAAATGAAAACCTTAATTTTTTGTATTTAAACTCTTTTGTTTAATTTTAAGGATTGAAAATCTTAAAACGAGACTTATAAATTTATTGACTATTGGAAACTGCCTTTGGAACAGTTTCTCAATGTCCATTTGCAGTGAAACTGCAAAAATATGCTTTTCTGTGTCAACTTTGTAAATCCTGTACAGGATTTCCATAATTCCTGTACAGTTCTCCGAAATTCATTTTCATCTTAAAATCCAGACTGAATCTGTAAAACTTGTCTTCATGAAAGTTGTAAACATTTAAAAACTCTACAACTTTTATGTTTTGGGTAAAACCCAGTTCTGGCGTTTTCGTGGTCAAAACCCCTGAGGAACTTGTCCTGGCCGTGCTCGGGTCCTGGACACCTTAGGCACGGGTTTTGGTAAAAACCGAGGCCATTGGAGCCTCATTTTACAAAACTGTCCGCGTTGTCCTCTAGGAAAAACTCTACTTAAAAACTTTCATGTTTTGAGTTTCCCCTGATTCGGCCTCTAAAGGCCTCAAAAACTGTTTTTCCCGAAACTGGTCAGTTCCCACCCGAGTTGACAGTTTTTGGTTTAAAATTTCGTGTTCGTCCTAAAACGTCCACCCTACCTCAACCGAACTTATCGGGAGCCTAAATCAGACATGCATAACGTTTCTAACATTCAAATTTCAACATGCAAGCCAAATTGAACGTAAATCATAATCCTACAAAACCCTAAGCATTCAATCAAACACTTATCATGCACAATATGCACATAAATGAACCACCAAACCCTAAGCTTAAACAAATCAAGCACATGCACCTAATTTACCAACTAGAGCAGAATTTAAAAGTGGGCTTATACCCTTACAAACCATAGCTTAAATACATTTAAATTTCACCATATGAAATTTAAATGAAACTTGATCGGTTAAGGTTTTTACCTTACTCGGTTAGGCTCGGTGAGCTAAGATTTCGGCTTCCTTCCTCCGTCTCAAATCACCGGCTCATTTGGTGATTGGCAAGTGCAAACTTGCTGCCTTTCTTGCCTTAAGTTCAGCCACCAAAAGACACAAAGTTGGCTGCCTCTAACACCAAAATCCGGCTGCCTCCTAGCTTGGTTCCTTCCCCCCCTAGAACCGGCCTTGCTAGGGAAATGGGTTCTAAAATTTTTCCCAACTTTTTGGCTTGGTTCCCACCTTGAATCCGACCACTCTAAGCCCTACACACTCTTAGTTTTGCAAATTTTTCTTGCCTTTCTCTTCTCCCTTAAGTCCGGATTTTTGTGAAGAAAAAATGCAAGAGTTTGGCTAAGTTTTCTCTTTAATTGTGAACAAAGGCCACCCCTATTTATAGAGGTTAGAAACTTCTCATAATTGCACATTTTAGTCCTCAAAAAATCAGAAAATTGGACATTTAGGGGGGCATGTGGCCGGCCATGGACTAAGGTGGATGCCAACTATTTTTTTCCAATTTTTCCTTAAATCACTTAATGATGTCAAAATAAAAAAGGTAATGAGGTAAGCCAAAGCTTAAGCTTGTTTGGCTCTTTTGCTAATAAGCAGTCCATATTTAAGTCATCACAGGTATTTTCAATACTGGTTACACTTATGCACAGTATTGGTTTACCGAACTGCAGTCCAAAATTCATCTGCGTAATACTGGACGGTATGAAATTTTTCTTAGTTCGTCAAACTCTTTTGCCCTAAGCTTCAACTTAATGTGCTTGATTTTCTAAGGTGGTTCTCATGTCTTAAACATAACTTTTTATCTGCAAAAAGGCACGGGTTTACCCGGTGCAATTTATACAGATCAATATCTAAACATAAAGTCATTTCTTAAACTTTTCGGGTCAACCATCGACGTTCTTGTCAATTAGGGACCTTCTTGTCAAGTTTTGACTTTCATGGTCAACAGTTGACTTTTGGTCAACCGCGACGGTTTTGGTCAAACTTTGACTTTTTGTAAAATTTCACGATTTTGTTCCTTATCACCTAAAAGGTCGTTTTCTTAAATACATAACCATTTTTGAGTCTTATAAAGTCATAAAACTCACAAAACATAATTAAAAACCCTTAACTGGGCTTTTTCCATAAATACCTTTACGGTTCAATGTAAATTTATACATAGAATCGTTCAGACATAAGAAAATCAGGTATTACAATCTACCCTCCTTAAAGATTTTCGTCCTCGAAAATTAGAACAAGCCGGGGTAGTTCTTTCTCATTTCATTTTCTAATTCCCAAGTGGCTTCTTCTACTTTATGGTTTCGCCATAAAACCTTTACCATGGGAATTGTCTTATTTCTTAGAACCTTCTCTTCTCGATCTAAGATTTGTACCGGCTTCTCTTCATAGGTCAAGTCTGTTTGAACCTCTACCGGTTCTTGACTGAGAATATGCGAAGGATCTGGTACATACTTCTTGAGCATTGATACATGGAAGACGTTATGCATGGATGCTAATTCCGGCGGCAGGGCAAGCTTGTATGCTACTTTTCCAATCCTCTCTAGGATTTCAAAAGGTCCGGTATACCTTGGACTAAGCTTCCCTTTCTTTCCGAATCTCATTACACCTTTCATCGGAGCTATCTTGATGAAAACCGCATCTCCGATCTGAAATTCCAAAGGCCTTCTTCGTTTATCCGCATAGCTTTTCTGACGACTGAAAGCTATGTCAAGCCTTTGTTTAATCTTCTTAATATCGTCAGAAGTCTTTCTGATGAAGTCCGTGGTCTGAAGCTGCTTCTGTCCAACTTCTTGCCAGTGAATAGGGGATCGACATTTTCTTCCGTACAGTGCTTCGAATGGAGCCATACCAATCGAAGCATGATAACTATTGTTGTAGGAAAATTCGATCAAAGACAGCTTCTGATCCCAGTTTCCTTGATAATCCAGCACGCATGATCTCAACATGTCTTCTAGTGTCTGGATGGTCCGTTCTGACTGACCGTCGGTTTGAGGGTGAAAAGCCGTACTGAACTTCAGTTTCGACCCCATAGCATTGTGTACGCTTGCCCAAAATCGGGAAGTGAAACGTCCGTCTCGATCCGAGATGATCGATTTTGGTACACCAAGCAGTCGAACGACCTGGGATACATAGACTTCGGCCAACTTCTCCACTGAATAAGTGGCTTTGATAGCGATAAAGTGGGCAGATTTGGTTAATCGGTCGACAATAACCCAAATCGTGTCATTCCCACTTGAAGTTCTTGGCAGTCCCACGACAAAATCCATGGTAATTTGCTCCCATTTCCATTCGGGGAGCTCTATTTTCTGCAACTCTCCTCCAGGATGTCGGTGTTCTGCCTTAACTTTCTGACAAGTTAAGCATTTGGACACAAACTTCGCTATCTGATTCTTCATATTTGGCCACCAGTAGTTCTCTCGGAGATCCTTGTACATCTTAGAGGCTCCGGGATGTACTGAATACGGTGTCATGTGCGCCTCTGCTAGTATCTGATCTTCAAAAACTTGAAATCAGGAATGCAGATCCTTTCTTTGAAGTAGATCATGCCATCTGCAGAGGTTCTAAACTCCTTATTTTTCCCGCCAAAGAGTTGTGCCTTGATCAACTGAGAATCCTTTCCTTGAAGGTTCTTGATGGACTCCATTAAATTGGACTGGAGGGTTAAGGTGGATAACTTTCCCGTTATCATCTCAAGGTTGAAGTCAGAGATTTCCTTTTGAAGCGGCTTGGGCAGCAATACCAAAGACATCAGCACGCCAGATGACTTCCTGCTTAAGGCGTCTGCTACTTTGTTCGCCTTGCCAGGATGGTAAAGGATCTCGCAGTCGTAGTCCTTTACGAGTTCAAGCCATCTTCGCTGCCTCATATTGAGCTCCTTCTGGGTAAAGATGTATTTGAGACTTTGGTGATCGGTGAAAATCTCACATCTATTCCCATACAGGTAGTGCCTCCAAATCTTCAATGCGAACACCACCGCAGCGAGCTCTAGATCGTGCGTCGGGTAATTCTTCTCGTGATCCTTCAGTTGTCGAGAAGCATATGCGACCACTTTACCTTGCTGCATTAGGACTGCTCCTAGTCCCGTCTTAGAAGCGTCGCTGTAGATCACGAAATTTCCTGCTTCAACATCTGGAATAATCAAAACAGGCGCACTTGTCAGCTTCCTCTTGAGCTCTTGGAAATTCTCTTCGCATTTAGAAGTCCATTCGTACTTCTTTCCTTTGCGCGTAAGGGTCGTGAGAGGGGCTGCTATCTTAGAAAATCCTTCAACAAAGCGGCGATAATAACCGGCTAATCCGAGGAAACTCCTTATTTCCGTTACGCTCGTGGGTCTTGACCATAAGCTAACTGCTTCTACCTTGGCTGGGTCCACAGAAATCCCTTCTTGTGACACCACGTGGCCTAAGAAATGCACCTTTTCGAGCCAAAATTCACATTTTGTGAACTTTGCGTAGAGCTGATGTCGTCGTAACATTTCCATCACCATCCTTAGATGCTGCACATGTTCTTCCTGGGACCTTGAATAGATCAGGATATCGTCGATGAAGACAATGACGAACTTGTCCAGATATTCCTTGAACACTCGGTTCATCAGGTCCATGAAAGCAGCTGGAGCATTGGTTAACCCAAAAGGCATAACCAAAAATTCGTAGTGTCCGTAGCGTGTCCGAAAAGCCGTCTTGGAAATATCTGAATCTCTATTCTGAGCTGATGATAGCCAGATCGTAGATCGACTTTCGAAAACACTCTTGCTCCTCTGAGTTGATCGAACAAATCGTCAATCCTTGGAAGAGGATACTTGTTCTTGATGGTGATCTTGTTCAGCTCGCGATAATCGATGCACATACGTAGAGATCCATCCTTTTTCTTCACGAATAGCACAGGTGCTCCCCATGGAGAGTAACTCTGTCGGATGAATCCTTTATCTAGCAGTTCTTGTAGTTGTACTTGGAGTTCCCTAAGTTCAGCAGGTGCCATACGGTAAGGCGCCTTCGATATTGGAGCAACTCCGGGCATTAGCTCAATTTCAAATGAAATTTCGCGTTCCGGTGGAAGCCTGGTAGCTCTTCCGGAAGATATCCACATACTCCCTGATAACAGGTACATCTTCCGGTGTTAGCTTCATTTCTTGCTCTTTGTCCACCATGTTAGCTAAATACCCTTGACAGCCATTAGCTAACATCTTCCAAGCTTTCATAGCCGAAACCAATCTGGTCGTTGAGTTCCGAGCTTGTCCGTAGAAACTGAACTCTTCCTCGCCAAAAGGGTTGAAAATCACACAACGCTTTCGACAGTCGATCTTAGCGTTGTACTTGCTAAGGAAATCCATACCTAAGATCACATCGAAATCCTGTAGCTTGATTGCGATGAGATCTACATACAGTTCTCTGCCACAGATAATCACGGAGGTATTTCGTATCCAATAATTGGACCACAAAACCTCTCCGGATGGCAAGGAGGTCTTAAAAGGTTGGCTTAATCTATCCACACCTCTTCCTAATTTCTGGGCGAACTCCACTGATATAAAGGAATGTGTGGCACCAGAATCAAACAGGGCAATTGCTTCATAAGTGGTGATAGAGATCTGACCTGTCACCACATGTGAAGTGCCTGCTTCCGCATCTCCCCTTGTATAGGCGTAGATTCGGGCTTGAGGCTCAGGAGCTTCTAATCTTCCTTGGCCTATGGAAGGTCCTTCTAATCTAGTCTGGGCCGCATGAAGCTGACTGTTTGGGTTCCTGTTCTGGTACGGAGGGTTCTGGCCTTGCTTATTCATATTGCAGTTCTTCGCAAAATGTCCCTCCTTTCCGCACAGATAGCACTCATTAGTCCCCATTCTGCAAACGCCCGGATGTTTTCTCCCGCACTTTGTACATACCGGGTAGTCAGAGTTATTACCCTCATTTCCCCTGTTGATCTTCTTCTGAGGGTAATTTTGTTGCTGGCCCTGTCCAGAAAAATTTCCCTTTCTCTTGTTCCTCCCAAACTGTTTGGAACTTTGAGCAGGGTTATTATTCTGACCTTTCTGATTGGCCTCAGCACTCTGACGGGGCTGGGTCTGCTTAGTAACGGCCTTTTCTTCCTTCTTGGCCTTGTAAAACTGCGCCCTTGCTTCTTGTCCTGGTTGATCCATATTCAGCTCGTATTGCTCTGCTCACGCAGTCGGATACCAGGGTAGGTGGGCTGCTTCCTGCACTAACTTGCTTGGATATGTCGGTCCGGAACATCTTCATCATTCTCCGAACCTTCTCTGTCTCGTTCGGTACCAGCTCCGGGCACAAGCGTGCTAGCTGTTCGAACTTCTTAACGGCTTCCATCACCGTCATAGACCCTTGCTTGAAGCTGGTGAATTCGTCCTGTTGAGCGGCAAGGACTTCTCTGTTGTAGTACATACTACGAAACTCAGTCACAAAATCCTGCCAGCTCATTGTCATGACGTTCCTACGCATCTGAACGGTTATCCACCAGTGTCTCGCGTCCTTCTTAAGAGCAAAAGAAGCACATAAGACTTTCTCCTGTTCAGTAAGCCGCATAAAGTCTAGGATAACTTGGATGTCTATCAACCAGTTGTCTGCGGCTATTGGGTCTGTTGTTCCCTCAAATTCAGGCGCTTTCATCCGCCTAAACCTCTCATATAACAAATCCTCTCTTGCCGGAGGCGGATCTGCCGGTACCCCAGCAGGTGCTACTGGTACCTCAGCATGTCGCGGAACATTGGGCACTGGAGGTGCCACTGGAGGTACTTGCTCCGCGGGTAAGGGAACCTCGTTGACCTGGGGTCTCTGGTGTAACTGAGCTAGCTGCTCTCTCAGCTGGTTTGTCTCTTGTTGCTGCTCGAGCAACTGTCGTTGTAAATTCGCTACAACGGTTGCTAGATCTGGCGCAGGTGGGTTTACTTGTGCAGCTTTTCGCGTGCGAACCATTTTAAATTCCTATTTAAATCATAAGAAAAGATATTACTAACCATTAATATCCTTTCTTTGCATTCATATCTTAACATATTATATTACAATATGTCATATCATAATATAATATACTTATCATATCGTATCATAAACATTCATCACATTCATATCATATCATTCATAACTTGCTATTTCATATATTTTTCTTGTAAACTGTCTTTTTGTAAACTCACAAAAAGTACATCATATTTACTTAACTTGTAATTACTTTTCTTTACATCATGCATATCATACTTACATTATCACATTTACATTTCTTATACATATACAAAGTCAAAACTTTGAGATGGAAGTGTCTACCACTTTACCATCGTACAAAAGTACAAGCCTAATATCAAAATAAAATAAGCTAGTACATCAGTCTCTAAACATATACATATACACGTGATCTGAGCCTAATCTAACTCTGCTACCGTAACGGTGGAGATATCAGAGTCGTCCTCTCCGTCATCGTCTGGGATCTCCTCGGGATCCTCCTCAAAATTATCTCCCTCGTCGAGCCATCCTCCGAACCCTGGCTCGTGATCGGGCTCCTCGTCATCGTCCTCGTCATCGCTAGATATAACGATGATCAGAGGGTCCTCGGGAGCATCCATCTCCTCATCGGCATCATAACCATCATCCTCGGCCTCCTGTACCGGGTCGGGTATTGGATCCTCCTGGTCGACCGGGTCGGGCTCATAAGCGGGCTCTGGCTCATATATCGGCTCCGGCTCATAAACCGGCTCGGGCATCTCGGCGTCATCGACTGGTACCTCATGCTCTGCTACGTGAGCATCGGCCTGTGGGTCCTGTGCAAGGATCTCCGCAGCTAATATGTACTCAATCATATGGGCCACTGACATGATCTGCGTTGGTATGGGCGTATGCTGACGGATCTGTGCAGGCAATCCATTCCGCAGGACCACTAAAGACCGTAATCCTGGGTTTGGTATGTCCATGGGGATGAGAGGCAACATAGCCTGCTGGAACCTCCGACAGTAATGGTCCATCGGCTCGTGGGGGTACGCTCGCCAGTAATTGGCCATAATGTAATATCGCTCGTGCTGCATTTCCCGATAAATCTCGGGATCTCGATAATGCTCGTCTATCCCATCGTCCAGCACCGGTCCATAGCGGTTAGTCATGCAGACACGAAAATGTGCCCACGTACGAGCAGGTAACGTCCCCTCGCCGATCGTCATCCACCATAACCGTGCATCGGCTGCCAAACATCGACTGGCCAATGAAACATGTAGATGTGCCTCTATGTGGCAAAGGAGGAAAATCCCCTCCAGATCGTAGAACCAGACCGATAATGCCACCGTCCGGGGTGTTCCATCGAATAGTAGAGGCCGTGACTCGTAGAACGCTGAAACCGCGCGTCGGTCCCTTCTACGGGCTCCGGATCCATAATCGTAAATCTAATCATACATATTCGCATAATAATTATTAACATATGAAAATAAAATTTTAACTTACAATGATGGAGGCGATGGCAGGCTGACTGTGAAATTTAGTCGCAGGAAACCGCTCTGATACCAACTCTGTAACGACCCGCCTAGCACAGGCCGTTACCGTACATACATACATACATACTTACGTACTTATACGTAAAACAGCGGAAATATTTTTTTTTTTTTTTTAAGCCGTATAAATATATATACGCACCTACGTAAATAATTATACTGAATAATTAAAACGTTGTGTAGGTATAAAAAAGCTTGTAAAATATTGACATAATAAACAAAACGTGTGGCGGCATTATTCCCACATTTCACAGTCCAGCACACCTCGCCTTCCATCTTGTATCATTGATTACTGGCAGGTTGCTTACCTACAGCATAGACGTAAGACAGTGAGCGAAAGCTCAGCAAGTACAACTATTAATACCGCAATATTAAAAACACAGCATAATCTAACCTAACATAACATTGTATACCATAACATAGCATACCATTTCATAACCTTTCTTAATCATAACATGGCATAACATTTCATAACATACTTAATCATAACATGGCATAACATTTCATAACATAACTTGACATATCGTATGCATGATCCGTTTATGCTTCTTATGCTCTCTTATCTCTTCATAACTTTCTTAACTTAACCTTACTTTTGGGCCCCATAACATGAGTGTTCGTACCGGGCGCGCTCTATGGACTTACTCTTGCCATAGCTCAACCCGACCTAACGCGGGTCGGTACGACACAGGCAATTGCTTGCCATCATAACTTAATCTTTTATTTGTTAATTAGTGAACATGCATCGTGATGTTTCACTCAATTAATCTTAACATAACTTAACCCTAATCATGCTTCTATAGACCATAGCATACAAAACATACGTTCATAACATAGAATCATAGCATTCCTAAGCTAATCTATAACACTGAGCATGTAACATGTAGCATTCATAACTAGCAATCATACTTAGGCAAGTATTCACAACAAGCCTATGCTGTAGGCGGAGTTGTACTTACCTCGTTCGTAAATGCGGTGTCCAATCGTGGAGTTAGGTTCCGCTGGGACACCTCGTCGTACAACGTTCTGAAATTAAATAAAAGTAAGGGTTAGAACTGTTGGTAGTATAACCAACATTCTTTTATAACCTTAGTTATAAGCCCTTACTTATTTTCACGTTATCCTAACTGGTTACTTTGGTAACCCTATTCGGGTAGTTTTTAACTTTGGTTTTAAAATCTCATTTTTAGGAAATGAAAACCTTAATTTTTTGTATTTAAACCTTTTGTTTAATTTTAAGGATTGAAAATCTTAAAACGAGACTTATAAATTTATTGACTATTGGAAACTGCCTTTGGAACAGTTTCTCAATGTCCATTTGCAGTGAAACTGCAAAAATATGCATTTTCTGTGTCAACTTTGTAAATCCTGTACAGGATTTCCATAATTCCTGTACAGTTCTCCGAAATTCATTTTCATCTTAAAATCCAGACTGAATCTGTAAAACTTGTCTTCATGAAAGTTGTAAACATTTAAAAACTCTACAACTTTTATGTTTTGGGTAAAACCCAGTTCTGGCGTTTTCGTGGTCAAAACCCCTGAGGAACTTGTCCTGGCCGTGCTCGGGTCCTGGACACCTTAGGCACGGGTTTTGGTAAAAACCGAGGCCATTGGAGCCTCATTTTACAAAACTGTCCGCGTTGTCCTCTAGGAAAAACTCTACTTAAAAACTTTCATGTTTTGAGTTTCCCCTGATTCGGCCTCTAAAGGCCTCAAAAACTGTTTTTCCCGAAACTGGTCAGTTCCCACCCGAGTTGACAGTTTTCGGTTTAAAATTTCGTGTTCGTCCTAAAACGTCCACCCTACCTCAACCGAACTCATCGGGAGCCTAAATCAGACATGCATAACGTTTCTAACGTTCAAATTTCAACATGCAAGCCAAATTGAACGTAAATCATAATCCTACAAAACCCTAAGCATTCAATCAAACACTTATCATGCACAATATGCACATAAATGAACCACAAACCCTAAGCTTAAACAAATCAAGCACATGCACATAATTTACCAACTAGAGCAGAATTTAAAAGTGGGCTTATACCCTTACAAACCATAGCTTAAATACATTTAAATTTCACCATATGAAATTTAAATGAAACTTGATCGGTTAAGGTTTTTACCTTACTCGGTTAGGCTCGGTGAGCTAAGATTTCGGCTTCCTTCCTCCGTCTCAAATCACCGGCTGATTTGGTGATTGGCAAGTGCAAACTTGCTGCCTTTCTTGCCTTAAGTTCAGCCACCAAAAGACACAAAGTTGGCTGCCTCTAACACCAAAATCCGGCTGCCTCCTAGCTTGGTTCCTCCCCCCCTAGAACCGGCCTTGCTAGGGAAATGGGTTCTAAAATTTTTCCCAACTTTTTGGCTTGGTTCCCACCTTGAATCCGACCACTCTAAGCCCTACACACTCTTAGTTTTGCAAATTTTTCTTGCCTTTCTCTTCTCCCTTAAGTCCGGATTTTTGTGAAGAAAAAATGCAAGAGTTTGGCTAAGTTTTCTCTTTAATTGTGAACAAAGGCCACCCCTATTTATAGAGGTTGGAAACTTCTCATAATTGCACATTTTAGTCCTCAAAAAATCAGAAAATTGGACATTTAGGGGGGCATGTGGCCGGCCATGGCTAAGGTGGATGCCAACTATTTTTTTCCAATTTTCCTTAAATCACTTAATGATGTCAAAATAAAAAAGGTAATGAGGTAAGCCAAAGCTTAAGCTTGTTTGGCTCTTTTGCTAATAAGCAGTCCATATTTAAGTCATCACAGGTATTTTCAATACTGGTTACACTTATGCACAGTATTGGTTTACCGAACTGCAGTCCAAAATTCATCCGCGTAATACTGGACGGTATGAAATTTTTCTTAGTTCGTCAAACTCTTTTGCCCTAAGCTTCAACTTAATGTGCTTGATTTTCTAAGGTGGTTCTCATGTCTTAAACATAACTTTTTATCTGCAAAAAGGCACGGGTTTACCCGGTGCAATTTATACAGATCAATATCTAAACATAAAGTCATTTCTTAAACTTTTCGGGTCAACCATCGACGTTCTTGTCAATTAGGGACCTTCTTGTCAAGTTTTGACTTTCATGGTCAACAGTTGACTTTTGGTCAACCGCGACGGTTTTGGTCAAACTTTGACTTTTTGTAAAATTTCACGATTTTGTTCCTTATCACCTAAAAGGTCGTTTTCTTAAATACATAACCATTTTTGAGTCTTATAAAGTCATAAAACTCACAAAACATAATTAAAAACCCTTAACTGGGCTTTTTCCATAAATACTTTACGGTTCAATGTAAATTTATACATAGAATCGTTCAGACATAAGAAAATCAGGTATTACAATAGCCTTCTCCGTCGAATCAAAATTAGCCCGGATCAAAATTTCTTGAATTTTAAATGCTTAAATCTTGCTCTAAATAGCATTCTAATGGTGCACTTCATGTCGAAAAATGCCTTCCGGAAGGTGATTTAAGGTGTTCTAGAAATTTACTTCGTTTTTCAAAGGCTATAACCTACTCAGTCGAGCCAAAAATTGATCTGGATCAAAATTTCATTCAACTTGGATAATTTGACAATGCTTTTAATCATAATCCAACGATCTACTTGGTGTCTAAAATTGACTCCTAAATAACGAGTCATTATCATTTTAACATTTGTTACATTTTTTGAAGCTTATAGCCTTTTCTGGCAATGCAAATTTATCTGACTCCAAATTTCTAGAACTTTTGATTATTGAAATATGGTCAATTCTACATATCTAATTCATGTCGAAAATTCCTTCCGGATTACGATTGAAGGTGTTCCCAATATCTACTCCTATTTCTGAAGACTATAACCCTCTCCGTCGAATGAAAATCAACCCGGATCAAAATTTATAAAATTTTAATTCATTAAATCTTACTCTAAATAGCATTCCCACAGTGCACTTCCTGTCTAAAAATGCCTTCCGGATGGTGGTTTAAGGTGTTCTAAAAATTAGCTCCGTTTTTCAAAGCTATAACCTACTCCGTGGAGCCAAAATTGGTCTGTATCAGAATTTCAATCAACTTGGACAATTTGAAAATGCTTTTAATCGTAATCCAAAAGTTGACCTCGTGTCTAAAATTGACTTCTATATAACGTGTTATGCTCGTTTCAAAATTTGCTACATTTTTCGAAGTCTATAGCCTTCTCTGGCAACAGAAAATTTATCTGGCCAAAAATTTCTAGAATTTTGGATTATTGCAACATGCTTTCAATAGAATTCCACTGATCCAATTCATGTCAAAAAATGCCTTTCGTATTATGATTTAAGGTATTCTGAATATCTACTCAGTTTTCTGAAGGCTATAGCCTTCTCCGTCGAATCAAAATTAGCCCGGATCAAAATTCTTGAATTTTAAATCATTAAATCTTGCTTTAAATAGCATTCCAATGGTGCACTTCATGTCTAAAAATGCCTTCCGTATGGTGATTTAAGGTGTTCTAAAAATTTGCTCCGTTTTTCGAAGGCTATAACCTACTCAGTCGAGCCAAAAATTGATCTGGATCAAAATTTCATTCAACTTGGATAATTTGAAAATGCTTTTAATCATAATCCAACGATCTACTTGGTGTCTAAAATTGACTCCTAAATAACGAGTCATTATCATTTTAACATTTGTTACATTTTTTGAAGCTTATAGCCTTATCTGGCAATGGAAAATTTATCTGACTCCAAATTTCTAGAACTTTGGATTATTGAAATTTGCTTTCAATAGAATTCCACTGATTAATTCATGTCGAAAAATGCCTTCCGGATTACGATTGAAGGTGTTCCTAATATCTACTCCTATTTCCGAAGGCTATAACCCTCTCCGTCGAATGAAAATCGACCCGGATCAAAATTTATAAAATTTTAATTCCATAAATCTTACTCTAAATAGCATTCCCACAGTGCACTTCCTGTCTAAAAATGCCTTCCGGATTGTGGTTTAAGGTGTTCTAAAAATTAGCTCCGTTCTTCAAAGCTATAACCTACTCCGTGGAGCCAAAATTGGTTTGTATCAGAATTTCAATCAACTTGGACAATTTGAAAATGCTTTTAATCGTATTCCAAAAGTTGACTTTGTGTCTAAAATTGACTTCTATATAACGTGTTCTGCTCGTTTCAAAATTTGCTACATTTTTCGACGTCTATAGCCTTCTTTGGCAACAGAAAATTTATCTGGCCTAAAATTTCTAGAATTTTGGATTATTGAAATATGCTTTCAATAGAATTCCACTGATCGAATTCATGTCAAAAAATACCTTCCGTATTATGATTTAAGGTATTCTTAATATCTACTAAGTTTTCTGAAGGCTATAGCCTTCTCCGTCGAATCAAAATTAGTCTAGATCAAAATTTCTTGAATTTTAAATCATTAAAACTTGCTCTAAATAGCATTCCAATGGTGCACTTCATGTCTAAAAATGCCTTTCGGATGGTGGTTTAAGGTGTTCTAAAATTTAGCTCCGTTTTTCAAGGCTATAACCTACTCCGTGGAGTCAAAATTGGTTTGTATCAAAATTTCAATCAACTTGGATAATTTGAAGATTTAATCGTAATCTAATAGTTGACTTCGTGTCTAAAATTGACTTCAATATAACGTGTTATGCTCGTTTCAAATTTTGCTACGTTTTTTGAAGTCTATATAGCCTTGTTTGGCAACAGAAAATTTATCTGGCCTAAAATTTCTAGAATTTTGGATTATTGCAATATGCTTTCAATAGAATTCCACTGATCGAATTCATGTCAAAAAATACCTTCCGTATTATGATTTAAGGTATTCACAATATCTACTAAGTTTTCTGAAGGCTATAGCCTTCTCCGTCGAATCAAAATTAGTCTGGATCAAAATTTCTTGAATTTTAAATCATTAAAACTTGCTCTAAATAGCATTCCAATGGTGCACTTCATGTCTAAAAATGCCTTTTGGATGGTGATTTAAGGTGTTCTAAAAATTTGCTCCGTTTTTCGAAGGCTATAACCTACTCAGTCGAGCCAAAAATTGATC
Source organism: Ficus hispida (assembly GCA_025413025.1). Taxonomy (NCBI): domain Eukaryota; kingdom Viridiplantae; phylum Streptophyta; class Magnoliopsida; order Rosales; family Moraceae; genus Ficus; species Ficus hispida. Next base: position 33,449,964 of record CM046374.1, read on the forward strand.
TGGATCAAAATTTCATTCAACTTGGATAATTTGACAATGCTTTTAATCATAATCCAACGATCTACTTGTTGTCTAAAATTGACTCCTAAATAACGAGTCCTTATCATTTTAACATTTGTTACATTTTTTGAAGCTTATAGCCTTATCTGGCAATAGAAAATTTATCTGGCTCCAAATTTCTAGAACTTTGGATTATTGAAATATGCTTTCAATAGAATTTCACCGATCTAATTCATGCCGAAAAATGCCTTCCGGATTACGATTGAAGGTGTTTCCAATATCTATTCCTATTTCCGATGGCTATAGCCTCTCCTTCAATGAAAATCTACCCGGATCAAAATTTATAAAATCTTAATTCATTAAATCTTACTCTAAATAGCATTCCCACAGTGCACTTCCTGTCTAAAAATACCTTCCGGATGGTGGTTTAAGGTGTTCTAAAATTTAGCTCCGTTTTTCAAGGCTATAACCTACTCCGTGGAGTCAAAATTGGTTTGTATCAAATTTCAATCAACTTGGATAATTTGAAATGCTTTTAATCGTAATCCAACAGTTGACTTCGTGTCTAAAATTGACTTCTATATAACGTGTTCTGCTCGTTTCAAAATTTGCTACATTTTTTGAAGTCTATAGCCTTCTCTGGAACAGAAAATTTATCTGGCCTAAAATTTTAGAATTTTGGATTATTGAAACATGCTTTCAATAGAATTTCACTGATCCAATTCATGTCAAAAAATGCCTTCCGTATTATGATTTAAGGCATTCTCAATATCTACTCAGTTTTCCGAAGGCTATAGCCTTCTCCGTCGAATCAAAATTAGCCCGGATCAAAATTTCTTGAATTTTAAATGCTTAAATCTTGCTCTAAATAGCATTCCAATGGTGCACTTCATGTCGAAAAATGCCTTCTGGAAGGTGATTTAAGGTGTTCTATAAATTTACTCCGTTTTTCAAAGGCTATAACCTACTCAGTCGAGCCAAAAATTGATCTGGATCAAAATTTCATTCAACTTCGATAATTTGAAAATGCTTTTAATCATAATCCAACGATCTACTTGGTGTCTAAAATTGACTCCTAAATAACGAGTCATTATCATTTTAACATTTGTTACATTTTTTGAAGCTTATAGCCTTTCTGGCAATGGAAAATTTATCTGACTCCAAATTTCTAGAACTTTGGATTATTGAAATATGCTTTCAATAGAATTCACTGATCTAATTCATGTCGAAAAATGCCTTCCGGATTACGATTGAAGGTGTTCCAATATCTACTCCTATTTCGAAGGCTATAACCCTCTCCGTCGAATGAAAATCGACCCGGATCAAAATTTATAAAATTTTAATTCATAAATCTTACTCTAAATAGCATTCCCACAGTGCACTTCCTGTCTAAAAATGCCTTCCGGATGGTGGTTTAAAGTGTTCTAAAATTTAGCTCCGTTTTTCAAGGCTATAACCCACTCCGTGGAGCCAAAATTGGTTTGTATCAGAATTTCAATCAACTTGATTAATTTGAAAATGCTTTTAATCGTAATCCAACAGTTGACTTCGTGTCTAAAATTGACTTCTATATAACGTGTTCTGCTCGTTTCAAAATTTGCTACATTTTTTGAAGTCTATAGCCTTCTCTGGGAACAGAAAATTTATCTGGCCTAAAATTTGTAGAATTTTGGATTATTGAAACATGCTTTCAATAGAATTTCACTGATCCAATTCATGTCAAAAAATGCCTTCCGTATTATGATTTAAGGCATTCTCAATATCTACTCAGTTTTCCGAAGGCTATAGCCTTCTCCGTCGAATCAAAATTAGCCCGGATCAAGATTTCTTGAATTTTAAATGCTTAAATCTTGCTCTAAATAGAATTCCAATGGTGCACTTCATGTCGAAAAATGCCTTCTGGAAGGTGATTTAAGGTATTCTATAAATTTGCTCCGTTTTTCAAAGGCTATAACCTACTCAGTCGAGTCAAAAATTGATCTGGATCAAAATTTCATTCAACTTCGATAATTTGAAAATTCTTTTTATCATAATCCAACGATCTACTTGGTGTCTAAAATTGACTCCTAAATAACGAGTCATTATCATTTTAACATTTGTTTCATTTTTTGAAGCTTATAACCTTTTCTGGCAATGGAAAATTTATTTGACTCCAAATTTCCAGAACTTTGGATTATTGAAATATGCTTTTAATAGAATTTCACTGATCTAATTCATGTCGAAAAATGCCTCCGATTACGATTGAAGGTGTTCCCAATATCTACTCCTATTTCCGAAGGCTATAACCCTCTCGTCGAATGAAAATCGACCCGGATCAAAATTTATAAAATTTTAATTCTATTAAATCTTACTCTAAATAGCATTCCCAAGTGCACTTCCTGTCTAAAAATGCCTTCCGGATGGTGGTTTAAGGTGTTTTAAAAATTAGCTCCGTTTTTCAAGGCTATAACCTCTACGTGGAGCCAAAATTGGTTTGTATCAGAATTTCAATCAACTTGAATAATTTAAAAATGCTTTTAATCGTAATCCAACAGTTGACTTCGTGTCTAAAATTGACTTCTATATAACGTGTTCTGCTAGTTTCAAAATTTGCTACATTTTTCGACGTCTATAGCCTTCTCTGGGAACAGAGAATTTATCTGGCCTAAAATTTTTAGAATTTTGGATTATTGAAACATGCTTTCAATAGAATTCCACTGATCCAATTCATGTCAAAAAATGCCTTCCGTATTATGATTTAAGGCATTCTCAATATCTACTCAGTTTTCCAAAGGCTATAGCCTTCTCCGTCGAATCAAAATTAGCCCGGATCAAAATTTCTTGAATTTTAAATGTTTAAATCTTGCTCTAAATAGCATTCCAATGGTGCACTTCATGTCGAGAAATGCCTTCCGGAAGGTGATTTAAGGTGTTCTATAAATTTACTCCGTTTTTCGAAGGCTATAACCTACTCAGTCGAGCCAAAAATTGATCTGGATCAAAATTTCATTCAACTTGGATAATTTGAAAATGCTTTTAATCATAATCTAACGATCTACTTGGTGTCTAAAATTGACTCCTAAATAACGATTCATTATCATTTTAACATTTGTTACATTTTTTGAAGCTTATAGCCTTATCTGGCAATGGAAAATTTATCTGACTCCAAATTTCTAGAACTTTGGATTGTTGAAATTTGCTTTCAATAGAATTCCACTGATCTAATTCATGTCGAAAAATGCCTTCCGGATTACGATTGAAGGTGTTCCTAATATCTACTCCTATTTCCGAAGGCTATAACCCTCTCCGTCGAATGAAAATCGACCCGGATCAAAATTTATAAAATTTTAATTCCATAAATCTTACTCTAAATAGCATTCCCACAGTGCACTTCCTTTCTAAAAATGCCTTCCGGATGGTGGTTTAAAGTGTTTTAAAATTTAGCTCCGTAGGATTTCTTCATGCATTATGTTAGATATCAAGGAAAATCAATTCTGACTTCAAAAGATACGCTTCTTTTCATGAATAAATGGAGATATTACCTTGTCCTTTTATGGCAATGTCATTTTTCTGTGTGGTCTCAACCAGGAAGGATGTATATAAACCAATTATGCAAACATTCCCTCAGCTTTTTGGCTATCTTTCAAATATGCAAATAAATCTTTCAGTAGTACGGAGTCAAATGCTAGAAAATTCATTTCTAATGGATAATGCTATGAAGAAGATTGATACATTAGTTCCAATTAGTCCTCTGATTGGATCGTTGGCTAAAATGCGATTTTGTAACGTATTAGGACATCCCGTTAGTAAGTCGACCTGGGCTGATTCATCGGATTTTGATATTATCGACCGATTTGCGTATATATGCAGAAATCTTTTTCATTATTACAGTGGATCCTAAAAAAAAAATAGTTTGTATCGAGTAAAATATATACTTCGACTTTCTTGTCATTATCATTTTAACATTTGTTACATTTTTTGAAGCTTATAGCCTTTTCTGGCAATGGAAAATTTATCTGACTCCAAATTTCTAGAACTTTGGATTATTGAAATTTGCTTTCAATAGAATTCCACTGATCTAATTCATGTCGAAAAATGCCTTCCGGATTACGATTGAAGGTGTTCCTAATATCTACTCCTATTTCCGAAGGCTATAACCCTCTCCGTCGAATGAAAATCGACCCGGATCAAAATTTATAAAATTTTAATTCAATAAATCTTACTCTAAATAGCATTCCCACAGTGCACTTCCTGTCTAAAAATGCCTTCCAGATGGTGGTTTAAAGTGTTCTAAAATTTAGCTCCGTTTTTCAAGGCTATAACCTACTCCGTGGAGCCAAAATTGGTTTGTATCAGAATTTCAATCAACTTGATTAATTTGGAAATGCTTTTAATCGTAATCCAACAGTTGACTTCGTGTCTAAAATTGACTTCTATATAACGTGTTCTGCTCGTTTCAAAATTTGCTACATTTTTTGAAGTCTATAGCCTTCTCTGGGAACAGAAAATTTATCTGGCCTAAAATTTTTAGAATTTTGGATTATTGAAACATGCTTTCAATAGAATTTCACTGATCCAATTCATGTCAAAAAATGCCTTCCGTATTATGATTTAAGGCATTCTCAATATCTACTCAGTTTTCCGAAGGCTATAGCCTTCTCCGTCGAATCAAAATTAGCCCGGATCAAAATTTCTTGAATTTTAAATGCTTAAATCTTGCTTTAAATAGCATTCCAATGGTGCACTTCATGTCGAAAAATGCCTTCTGGAAGGTGATTTAAGGTGTTCTATAAATTTACTCCGTTTTTCAAAGGCTATAACCTACTCAGTCGAGCCAAAAATTGATCTGGATCAAAATTTCATTCAACTTCGATAATATGAAAATGCTTTTAATCATAATCCAACGATCTACTTGGTGTCTAAAATTGACTCCTAAATAACGAGTCATTATCATTTTAACATTTGTTACATTTTTTGAAGCTTATAGCCTTTTCTGGCAATGGAAAATTTATTTGACTCCAAATTTCTAGAACTTTGGATTATTGAAATATGCTTTAATAGAATTTCACTGATCTAATTCATGTCGAAAAATGCCTTCGGATTACGATTGAAGGTGTTCCTAATATCTACTCCTATTTCCGAAGGCTATAACCCTCTCCGTCGAATGAAAATCGACCCGGATCAAAATTTATAAAATTTTAATTCATTAAATCTTACTCTAAATAGCATTCCCACAGTGCACTTCCTGTCTAAAAATGCCTTCCAGATGGTGGTTTAAGGTGTTCTAAAATTTAGCTCCGTTTTTCAAGGCTATAACCTCTACGTGGAGCCAAAATTGGTTTGTATCAGAATTTCAATCAACTTGATAATTTGAAAATGCTTTTAATCGTAATCCAAAGTTGACTTCGTGTCTAAAATTGACTTCTATATAACGTGTTCTGCTAGTTTCAAAATTTGCTACATTTTTCGACGTCTATAGCTTTCTTGGGAACAGAAATTTATCTGGCCTAAAATTTTTAGAATTTTGGATTATTGAAACATGCTTTCAATAGAATTCCACTGATCCAATTCATGTCAAAAAATGCCTTCCGTATTATGATTTAAGGCATTCTCAATATCTACTCAGTTTTCCAAAGGCTATAGCCTTCTCCGTCGAATCAAAATTAGCCCGGATCAAAATTTCTTGAATTTTAAATGCTTAAATCTTGCTCTAAATAGCATTCCAATGGTGCACTTCATGTCGAAAAATGCCTTCCGGAAGGTGATTTAAGGTGTTCGATAAATTTACTCCGTTTTTCAAAGGCTATAACCTACTCAGTCGAGCCAAAAATTGATCTGGATCAAAATTTCATTCAACTTGGATAATTTGACAATGCTTTTAATCATAATCCAACGATCTACTTGGTGTCTAAAATTGACTCCTAAATAACGAGTCATTATCATTTTAACATTTGTTACATTTTTTGAAGCTTATAGCCTTTTCTGGCAATGGAAAATTTATCTGACTCCAAATTTCTAGAACTTTGGATTATTGAAATTTGCTTTCAATAGAATTCCACTGATCTAATTCATGTCGAAAAATGCCTTCCGGATTACGATTGAAGGTGTTCCTAATATCTACTCCTATTTCCGAAGGCTATAACCCTCTCCGTCGAATGAAAATCGACCCGGATCAAAATTTATAAAATTTTAATTCAATAAATCTTACTCTAAATAGCATTCCCACAGTGCACTTCCTGTCTAAAAATGCCTTCCGATGGTGGTTTAAGGTGTTCTAAAATTTAGCTCCGTTTTCAAGGCTATAACCTACTCCGTGGAGCCAAAATTGGTTTGTATCAGAATTTCAATCAACTTGGAAATTTGAAAATGCTTTTAATCGTAATCCAACAGTTGACTTCGTGTCTAAAATTGACTTCTATATAACTGTTTGCTCGTTTCAAAATTTGCTACATTTTTCGAAGTCTATAGCCTTCTCTGGCAACAGAAAATTTATCTGGCCTAAAATTTCTAGAATTTTGGATTATTGAAACATGCTTTCAATAGAATTCACTGATCCAATTCATGTCAAAAAATGCCTTCCGTATTATGATTTAAGGCATTCTCAATATCTACTCAGTTTTCCGAAGGCTATAGCCTTCTCCGTCGAATCAAAATTAGCCCGGATCAAAATTTCTTGAATTTTAAATGCTTAAATCTTGCTCTAAATAGCATTCCAATGGTGCACTTCATGTCGAAAAATGCCTTCCGGAAGGTGATTTAAGGTGTTCTATAAATTTACTCCGTTTTTCAAAGGCTATAACCTACTCAGTCGAGCCAAAAATTGATCTGGATCAAAATTTCATTCAACTTGATAATTGAAAATGCTTTTAATCATAATCCAACGATCTACTTGGTGTCTAAAATTGACTCCTAAATAACGAGTCATTATCATTTTAACATTTGTTACATTTTTTGAAGCTTATAGCCTTTTCTGGCAATGGAAAATTTATCTGACTCCAAATTTCTAGAACTTTGGATTATTGAAATATGCTTTCAATAGAATTCACTGATCTAATTCATGTCGAAAAATGCCTTCCGGATTACGATTGAAGGTGTTCCTAATATCTACTCCTATTTCCGAAGGCTATAACCCTCTCCGTCGAATGAAAATCGACCCGGATCAAAATTTATAAAATTTTAATTCATTAAATCTTACTCTAAATAGCATTCCCACAGTGCACTTCCTGTCTAAAAATGCCTTCCGATGGTGGTTTAAGGTGTTCTAAAATTAGCTCCGTTTTTCAAGGCTATAACCTACTCCGTGGAGCCAAAATTGGTTTGTATCAGAATTTCAATCAACTTGATAATTTGAAAATGCTTTTAATCGTAATCCAAAGTTGACTTCGTGTCTAAAATTGACTTCTATATAACGTGTTCTGCTCGTTTCAAAATTTGCTACATTTTTCGAAGTCTATAGCCTTCTCTGGAACAGAAAATTTATCTGGCCTAAAATTTTTAGAATTTTGGATTATTGAAACATGCTTTCAATAGAATTCCACTGATCCAATTCATGTCAAAAAATGCCTTCCGTATTATGATTTAAGGCATTCTCAATATCTACTCAGTTTTCCGAAGGCTATAGCCTTCTCCGTCGAATCAAAATTAGCCCGGATCAAAATTTCTTGAATTTTAAATGCTTAAATCTTGCTCTAAATAGCATTCCAATGGTGCACTTCATGTCGAAAAATGCCTTCCGGAAGGTGATTTAAGGTGTTCTATAAATTTACTCCGTTTTTCAAAGGCTATAACCTACTCAGTCGAGCCAAAAATTGATCTGGATCAAAATTTCATTCAACTTGGATAATTTGACAATGCTTTTAATCATAATCCAACGATCTACTTGGTGTCTAAAATTGACTCCTAAATAACGAGTCATTATCATTTTAACATTTGTTACATTTTTTGAAGCTTATAGCCTTTTCTGGCAATGGAAAATTTATCTGACTCCAAATTTCTAGAACTTTGGATTATTGAAATATGCTTTCAATAGAATTCACTGATCTAATTCATGTCGAAAAATGCCTTCCGGATTACGATTGAAGGTGTTCCTAATATCTACTCCTATTTCCGAAGGCTATAACCCTCTCCGTCGAATGAAAATCGACCCGGATCAAAATTTATAAAATTTTAATTCATTAAATCTTACTCTAAATAGCATTCCCACAGTGCACTTCCTGTCTAAAAATGCCTTCCGATGGTGGTTTAAGGTGTTCTAAAATTTAGCTCCGTTTTTCAAGGCTATAACCTACTCCGTGGAGCCAAAATTGGTTTGTATCAGAATTTCAATCAACTTGGATAATTTGAAAATGCTTTTAATCGTAATCCAACAGTTGACTTCGTGTCTAAAATTGACTTCTATATAACGTGTTCTGCTCGTTTCAAAATTTGCTACATTTTTCGAAGTCTATAGCCTTCTCTGGAACAGAAAATTTATCTGGCCTAAAATTTTAGAATTTTGGATTATTGAAACATGCTTTCAATAGAATTTCACTGATCCAATTCATGTCAAAAAATGCCTTCCGTATTATGATTTAAGGCATTCTCAATATCTACTCAGTTTTCCGAAGGCTATAGCCTTCTCCGTCGAATCAAAATTAGCCCGGATCAAAATTTCTTGAATTTTAAATGCTTAAATCTTGCTCTAAATAGCATTCCAATGGTGCACTTCATGTCGAAAAATGCCTTCCGGAAGGTGATTTAAGGTGTTCTATAAATTTACTCCGTTTTTCAAAGGCTATAACCTACTCAGTCGAGCCAAAAATTGATCTGGATCAAAATTTCATTCAACTTGATAATTTGAAAATGCTTTTAATCATAATCCAACGATCTACTTGGTGTCTAAAATTGACTCCTAAATAACGAGTCATTATCATTTTAACATTTGTTACATTTTTGAAGCTTATAGCCTTTTCTGGCAATGGAAAATTTATCTGACTCCAAATTTCTAGAACTTTGGATTATTGAAATATGCTTTCAATAGAATTTCACTGATCTAATTCATGTCGAAAAATGCCTTCCGGATTACGATTGAAGGTGTTCCAATATCTACTCCTATTTCCGAAGGCTATAACCTCTCCGTCGAATGAAAATCGACCCGGATCAAAATTTATAAAATTTTAATTCATTAAATCTTACTCTAAATAGCATTCCCACAGTGCACTTCCTGTCTAAAATGCCTTCCGATGGTGGTTTAAGGTGTTCTAAAATTTAGCTCCGTTTTTCAAGGCTATAACCTACTCCGTGGAGCCAAAATTGGTTTGTATCAGAATTTCAATCAACTTGGATAATTTGAAAATGCTTTTAATCGTAATCCAACAGTTGACTTCGTGTCTAAAATTGACTTCTATATAACGTGTTCTGCTCGTTTCAAAATTTGCTACATTTTTCGAAGTCTATAGCCTTCTCTGGCAACAGAAAATTTATCTGGCCTAAAATTTCTAGAATTTTGGATTATTGAAACATGCTTTCAATAGAATTCCACTGATCCAATTCATGTCAAAAATGCCTTCCGTATTATGATTTAAGGCATTCTCAATATCTACTCAGTTTTCCGAAGGCTATAGCCTTCTCCGTCGAATCAAAATTAGCCCGGATCAAAATTTCTTGAATTTTAAATGCTTAAATCTTGCTCTAAATAGCATTCCAATGGTGCACTTCATGTCAAAAATGCCTTCCGGAGGTGATTTAAGGTGTTCTATAAATTTACTCCGTTTTTCAAGGCTATAACCTACTCAGTCGAGCCAAAAATTGATCTGGATCAAAATTTCATTCAACTTGATAATTTGAAAATGCTTTTAATCATAATCCAACGATCTACTTGGTGTCTAAAATTGACTCCTAAATAACGAGTCATTATCATTTTAACATTTGTTACATTTTTTGAAGCTTATAGCCTTTTCTGGCAATGGAAAATTTATCTGACTCCAAATTTCTAGAACTTTGGATTATTGAAATATGCTTTCAATAGAATTCACTGATCTAATTCATGTCGAAAAATGCCTTCCGGATTACGATTGAAGGTGTTCCAATATCTACTCCTATTTCCGAAGGCTATAACCTCTCCGTCGAATGAAAATCGACCCGGATCAAAATTTATAAAATTTTAATTCATTAAATCTTACTCTAAATAGCATTCCCACAGTGCACTTCCTGTCTAAAAATGCCTTCCGATGGTGGTTTAAGGTGTTCTAAAATTAGCTCCGTTTTTCAAGGCTATAACCTACTCCGTGGAGCCAAAATTGGTTTGTATCAGAATTTCAATCAACTTGGATAATTTGAAAATGCTTTTAATCGTAATCCAACAGTTGACTTCGTGTCTAAAATTGACTTCTATATAACGTGTTCTGCTCGTTTCAAAATTTGCTACATTTTTCGAAGTCTATAGCCTTCTCTGGCAACAGAAAATTTATCTGGCCTAAAATTTTAGAATTTTGGATTATTGAAACATGCTTTCAATAGAATTCCACTGATCCAATTCATGTCAAAAAATGCCTTCCGTATTATGATTTAAGGCATTCTCAATATCTACTCAGTTTTCCGAAGGCTATAGCCTTCTCCGTCGAATCAAAATTAGCCCGGATCAAAATTTCTTGAATTTTAAATGCTTAAATCTTGCTCTAAATAGCATTCCAATGGTGCACTTCATGTCAAAAATGCCTTCCGGAAGGTGATTTAAGGTGTTCTATAAATTTACTCCGTTTTTCAAGGCTATAACCTACTCAGTCGAGCCAAAAATTGATCTGGATCAAAATTTCATTCAACTTGATAATTTGAAAATGCTTTTAATCATAATCCAACGATCTACTTGGTGTCTAAAATTGACTCCTAAATAACGAGTCATTATCATTTTAACATTTGTTACATTTTTTGAAGCTTATAGCCTTTCTGGCAATGGAAAATTTATCTGACTCCAAATTTCTAGAACTTTGGATTATTGAAATATGCTTTCAATAGAATTCACTGATCTAATTCATGTCGAAAAATGCCTTCCGGATTACGATTGAAGGTGTTCCAATATCTACTCCTATTTCCGAAGGCTATAACCCTCTCCGTCGAATGAAAATCGACCCGGATCAAAATTTATAAAATTTTAATTCATTAAATCTTACTCTAAATAGCATTCCCACAGTGCACTTCCTGTCTAAAAATGCCTTCCGATGGTGGTTTAAGGTGTTCTAAAATTAGCTCCGTTTTTCAAGGCTATAACCTACTCCGTGGAGCCAAAATTGGTTTGTATCAGAATTTCAATCAACTTGGATAATTTGAAAATGCTTTTAATCGTAATCCAACAGTTGACTTCGTGTCTAAAATTGACTTCTATATAACGTGTTCTGCTCGTTTCAAAATTTGCTACATTTTTCGAAGTCTATAGCCTTCTCTGGCAACAGAAAATTTATTGGCCTAAAATTTCTAGAATTTTGGATTATTGAAACATGCTTTCAATAGAATTCCACTGATCCAATTCATGTCAAAAAATGCCTTCCGTATTATGATTTAAGGCATTCTCAATATCTACTCAGTTTTCCGAAGGCTATAGCCTTCTCCGTCGAATCAAAATTAGCCCGGATCAAAATTTCTTGAATTTTAAATGCTTAAATCTTGCTCTAAATAGCATTCCAATGGTGCACTTCATGTCAAAAATGCCTTCCGGAAGGTGATTTAAGGTGTTCTATAAATTTACTCCGTTTTTCAAGGCTATAACCTACTCAGTCGAGCCAAAAATTGATCTGGATCAAAATTTCATTCAACTTGGATAATTTGAAAATGCTTTTAATCATAATCCAACGATCTACTTGGTGTCTAAAATTGACTCCTAAATAACGAGTCATTATCATTTTAACATTTGTTACATTTTTTGAAGCTTATAGCCTTTTCTGGCAATGGAAAATTTATCTGACTCCAAATTTCTAGAACTTTGGATTATTGAAATATGCTTTCAATAGAATTTCACTGATCTAATTCATGTCGAAAAATGCCTTCCGGATTACGATTGAAGGTGTTCCAATATCTACTCCTATTTCCGAAGGCTATAACCCTCTCCGTCGAATGAAAATCACCCGGATCAAAATTTATAAAATTTTAATTCATTAAATCTTACTCTAAATAGCATTCCCACAGTGCACTTCCTGTCTAAAAATGCCTTCCGATGGTGGTTTAAGGTGTTCTAAAATTAGCTCCGTTTTTCAAGGCTATAACCTACTCGTGGAGCCAAAATTGGTTTGTATCAGAATTTCAATCAACTTGAATAATTTGAAAATGCTTTTAATCGTAATCCAATAGTTGACTTCGTGTCTAAAATTGACTTCTATATAACGTGTTCTGCTAGTTTCAAAATTTGCTACATTTTTCGACGTCTATAGCTTCTTGGAACAGAAAATTTATCTGGCCTAAAATTTTTAGAATTTTGGATTATTGAAACATGCTTTCAATAGAATTCCACTGATCCAATTCATGTCAAAAAATGCCTTCCGTATTATGATTTAAGGCATTCTCAATATCTACTCAGTTTTCCAAAGGCTATAGCCTTCTCCGTCGAATCAAAATTAGCCCGGATCAAAATTTCTTGAATTTTAAATGCTTAAATCTTGCTCTAAATAGCATTCCAATGGTGCACTTCATGTCGAAAAATGCCTTCCGGAAGGTGATTTAAGGTGTTCGATAAATTTACTCCGTTTTTCAAAGGCTATAACCTACTCAGTCGAGCCAAAAATTGATCTGGATCAAAATTTCATTCAACTTGGATAATTTGACAATGCTTTTAATCATAATCCAACGATCTACTTGGTGTCTAAAATTGACTCCTAAATAACGAGTCATTATCATTTTAACATTTGTTACATTTTTTGAAGCTTATAGCCTTTTCTGGCAATGGAAAATTTATCTGACTCCAAATTTCTAGAACTTTGGATTATTGAAATTGCTTTCAATAGAATTCACTGATCTAATTCATGTCGAAAAATGCCTTCCGGATTACGATTGAAGGTGTTCCTAATATCTACTCCTATTTCCGAAGGCTATAACCCTCTCCGTCGAATGAAAATCGACCCGGATCAAAATTTATAAAATTTTAATTCATAAATCTTACTCTAAATAGCATTCCCACAGTGCACTTCCTGTCTAAAAATGCCTTCCAGATGGTGGTTTAAGTGTTCTAAAATTAGCTCCGTTTTTCAAGGCTATAACCTACTCCGTGGAGCCAAAATTGGTTTGTATCAGAATTTCAATCAACTTGGACAATTTGAAAATGCTTTTATTCGTAATCAACAGTTGACCTCGTGTCTAAAATTGACTTCTATATAACTGTTATGCTCGTTTCAAAATTTGCTACATTTTTCGAAGTCTATAGCCTTCTCTGGCAACAGAAAATTTATCTGGCCTAAAATTTCTAGAATTTTGGATTATTGAACATGCTTTCAATAGAATTCACTGATCCAATTCATGTCAAAAAATGCCTTCCGTATTATGATTTAAGGCATTCTCAATATCTACTCAGTTTTCCGAAGGCTATAGCCTTCTCCGTCGAATCAAAATTAGCCCGGATCAAAATTTCTTGAATTTTAAATGCTTAAATCTTGCTTTAAATAGCATTCCAATGGTGCACTTCATGTCGAAAAATGCCTTCTGGAAGGTGATTTAAGGTGTTCTATAAATTTACTCCGTTTTTCAAAGGCTATAACCTACTCAGTCGAGCCAAAAATTGATCTGGATCAAAATTTCATTCAACTTCGATAATATGAAAATGCTTTTAATCATAATCCAACGATCTACTTGGTGTCTAAAATTGACTCCTAAATAACGAGTCATTATCATTTTAACATTTGTTACATTTTTTGAAGCTTATAGCCTTTTCTGGCAATGGAAAATTTATTTGACTCCAAATTTCTAGAACTTTGGATTATTGAAATATGCTTTTAATAGAATTTCACTGATCTAATTCATGTCGAAAAATGCCTTACGGATTACGATTGAAGGTGTTCCTAATATCTACTCCTATTTCCGAAGGCTATAACCCTCTCCGTCGAATGAAAATCAACCCGGATCAAAATTTATAAAATTTTAATTCATTAAATCTTACCCTAAATAGCATTCCCACAGTGCACTTCCTGTCTAAAAATGCCTTCCAGATGGTGGTTTAAGGTGTTCTAAAATTTAGTTCCGTTTTTCAAGGCTATAACCTGCTACGTGGAGCCAAAATTGGTTTGTATCAGAATTTCAATCAACTTGAATAATTTGAAAATGCTTTTAATCGTAATCCAATAGTTGACTTCGTGTCTAAAATGACTTCTATATAACGTGTTCTGCTGTTTCAAAATTTGCTACATTTTTCGACGTCTATAGCTTCTTGGGAACAGAAATTTATCTGGCCTAAAATTTTTAGAATTTTGGATTATTGAAACATGCTTTCAATAGAATTCCACTGATCCAATTCATGTCAAAAAATGCCTTCCGTATTATGATTTAAGGCATTCTCAATATCTACTCAGTTTTCCAAAGGCTATAGCCTTCTCCGTCGAATCAAAATTAGCCCGGATCAAAATTTCTTGAATTTTAAATGCTTAAATCTTGCTCTAAATAGCATTCCAATGGTGCACTTCATGTCGAAAAATGCCTTCCGGAAGGTGATTTAAGGTGTTCTATAAATTTACTCCGTTTTTCAAAGGCTATAACCTACTCAGTCGAGCCAAAAATTGATCTGGATCAAAATTTCATTCAACTTGGATAATTTGAAAATGCTTTTAATCATAATCCAACGATCTACTTGGTGTCTAAAATTGACTCCTAAATAACGAGTCATTATCATTTTAACATTTGTTACATTTTTTGAAGCTTATAGCCTTTTCTGGCAATGGAAAATTTATCTGACTCCAAATTTCTAGAACTTTGGATTATTGAAATATGCTTTCAATAGAATTCTACTGATCTAATTCATGTCGAAAAATGCCTTCCGGATTACGATTGAAGGTGTTCCTAATATCTACTCCTATTTCCGAAGGCTATAACCCTCTCCGTCGAATGAAAATCGACCCGGATCAAAATTTATAAAATTTTAATTCAATAAATCTTACTCTAAATAGCATTCCCACAGTGCACTTCCTGTCTAAAAATGCCTTCCAGATGGTGGTTTAAAGTGTTCTAAAATTTAGCTCCGTTTTTCAAGGCTATAACCTACTCCGTGGAGCCAAAATTGGTTTGTATCAGAATTTCAATCAACTTGGAAATTTGAAAATGCTTTTATTCGTAATCAACAGTTGACTTCGTGTCTAAAATTGACTTCTATATAACGTGTTATGCTCGTTTCAAAATTTGCTACATTTTTCGAAGTCTATAGCCTTCTCTGGCAACAGAAAATTTATCTGGCCTAAAATTTTTAGAATTTTGGATTATTGAAACATGCTTTCAATAGAATTCACTGATCCAATTCATGTCAAAAAATGCCTTCCGTATTATGATTTAAGGCATTCTCAATATCTACTCAGTTTTCCGAAGGCTATAGCCTTCTCCGTCGAATCAAAATTAGCCCGGATCAAAATTTCTTGAATTTTAAATGCTTAAATCTTGCTTTAAATAGCATTCCAATGGTGCACTTCATGTCGAAAAATGCCTTCTGGAAGGTGATTTAAGGTGTTCTATAAATTTACTCCGTTTTTCAAAGGCTATAACCTACTCAGTCGAGCCAAAAATTGATCTGGATCAAAATTTCATTCAACTTGATAATTGAAAATGCTTTTAATCATAATCCAACGATCTACTTGGTGTCTAAAATTGACTCCTAAATAACGAGTCATTATCATTTTAACATTTGTTACATTTTTTGAAGCTTATAGCCTTTTCTGGCAATGGAAAATTTATTTGACTCCAAATTTCTAGAACTTTGGATTATTGAAATATGCTTTCAATAGAATTTCACTGATCTAATTCATGTCGAAAAATGCCTTACGGATTACGATTGAAGGTGTTCCTAATATCTACTCCTATTTCCGAAGGCTATAACCCTCTCCGTCGAATGAAAATCAACCCGGATCAAAATTTATAAAATTTTAATTCATTAAATCTTACTCTAAATAGCATTCCCACAGTGCACTTCCTGTCTAAAAATGCCTTCCAGATGGTGGTTTAAGGTGTTCTAAAATTTAGCTCCGTTTTTCAAGGCTATAACCTACTCGTGGAGCCAAAATTGGTTTGTATCAGAATTTCAATCAACTTGATAATTTGAAAATGCTTTTAATCGTAATCCAATAGTTGACTTCGTGTCTAAAATGACTTCTATATAACGTGTTCTGCTCGTTTCAAAATTTGCTACATTTTTCGAAGTCTATAGCCTTCTCTGGAACAGAAAATTTATCTGGCCTAAAATTTTAGAATTTTGGATTATTGAAACATGCTTTCAATAGAATTCCACTGATCCAATTCATGTCAAAAAATGCCTTCCGTATTATGATTTAAGGCATTCTCAATATCTACTCAGTTTTCCGAAGGCTATAGCCTTCTCCGTCGAATCAAAATTAGCCCGGATCAAAATTTCTTGAATTTTAAATGCTTAAATCTTGCTTAAATAGCATTCCAATGGTGCACTTCATGTCGAAAAATGCCTTCCGGAAGGTGATTTAAGGTGTTCTATAAATTTACTCCGTTTTTCAAAGGCTATAACCTACTCAGTCGAGCCAAAAATTGATCTGGATCAAAATTTCATTCAACTTGGATAATTGAAAATGCTTTTAATCATAATCCAACGATCTACTTGGTGTCTAAAATTGACTCCTAAATAACGAGTCATTATCATTTTAACATTTGTTACATTTTTTGAAGCTTATAGCCTTTTCTGGCAATGGAAAATTTATCTGACTCCAAATTTCTAGAACTTTGGATTATTGAAATATGCTTTCAATAGAATTTCACTGATCTAATTCATGTCGAAAAATGCCTTCCGGATTACGATTGAAGGTGTTCCTAATATCTACTCCTATTTCCGAAGGCTATAACCCTCTCCGTCGAATGAAAATCGACCCGGATCAAAATTTATAAAATTTTAATTCATTAAATCTTACTCTAAATAGCATTCCCACAGTGCACTTCCTGTCTAAAAATGCCTTCCAGATGGTGGTTTAAGGTGTTCTAAAATTTAGCTCCGTTTTTCAAGGCTATAACCTACTCGTGGAGCCAAAATTGGTTTGTATCAGAATTTCAATCAACTTGATAATTTGAAAATGCTTTTAATCGTAATCCAAAGTTGACTTCGTGTCTAAAATTGACTTCTATATAACGTGTTCTGCTCGTTTCAAAATTTGCTACATTTTTCGACGTCTATAGCTTCTTGGGAACAGAAATTTATCTGGCCTAAAATTTTAGAATTTTGGATTATTGAAACATGCTTTCAATAGAATTCCACTGATCCAATTCATGTCAAAAAATGCCTTCCGTATTATGATTTAAGGCATTCTCAATATCTACTCAGTTTTCCAAAGGCTATAGCCTTCTCCGTCGAATCAAAATTAGCCCGGATCAAAATTTCTTGAATTTTAAATGCTTAAATCTTGCTCTAAATAGCATTCCAATGGTGCACTTCATGTCGAAAAATGCCTTCCGGAAGGTGATTTAAGGTGTTCGATAAATTTACTCCGTTTTTCAAAGGCTATAACCTACTCAGTCGAGCCAAAAATTGATCTGGATCAAAATTTCATTCAACTTGGATAATTTGAAAATGCTTTTAATCATAATCCAACGATCTACTTGGTGTCTAAAATTGACTCCTAAATAACGAGTCATTATCATTTTAACATTTGTTACATTTTTTGAAGCTTATAGCCTTTTCTGGCAATGGAAAATTTATCTGACTCCAAATTTCTAGAACTTTGGATTATTGAAATTGCTTTCAATAGAATTCCACTGATCTAATTCATGTCGAAAAATGCCTTCCGGATTACGATTGAAGGTGTTCCTAATATCTACTCCTATTTCCGAAGGCTATAACCCTCTCCGTCGAATGAAAATCGACCCGGATCAAAATTTATAAAATTTTAATTCAATAAATCTTACTCTAAATAGCATTCCCACAGTGCACTTCCTGTCTAAAAATGCCTTCCAGATGGTGGTTTAAAGTGTTCTAAAATTTAGCTCCGTTTTTCAAGGCTATAACCTACTCCGTGGAGCCAAAATTGGTTTGTATCAGAATTTCAATCAACTTGGACAATTTGAAAATGCTTTTATTCGTAATCTAACAGTTGACCTCGTGTCTAAAATTGACTTCTATATAACTTGTTATGCTCGTTTCAAAATTTGCTACATTTTTCGAAGTCTATAGCCTTCTCTGGCAACAGAAAATTTATGTGGCCTAAAATTTCTAGAATTTTGGATTATTGCAACATGCTTTCAATAGAATTTCGCCGATCCAATTCATGTCAAAAAATGCCTTCCGTATTATGATTTAAGGTATTCTCAATATCTACTCAGTTTTCTGAAGGCTATAGCCTTCTCCGTCGAATCAAAATTAGCCCGGATCAAAATTTCTTGAATTTTAAATCATTAAATCTTGCCCTAAATAGCATTCAAATAGTGCACTGCATGTCTAAAAATGCATTCCGTACGGTGATTTAAGGTGTTCTATAAATTTACTCCGTTTTTTGAAGGCTATAACCTGCTCAGTCGAGCAAAAAATTGATCTGGATCAAAATTTCATTCAACTTGGATAATTTGAAAATGCTTTTAATCATAATCCAACGATCTACTTGGTGTCTAAAATTGACTCCTAAATAACGAGTCATGATCATTTTAACATTTGTTACATTTTTTGAAGCTTATAGCCTTTTCTGGCAATGGAAAATTTATCTGACTCCAAATTTCTAGAACTTTGGATTATTGAAATTTGCTTTCAATAGAATTCCACTGATCTAATTCATGTCGAAAAATGCCTTCCGGATTACGATTGAAGGTGTTCCCAATATCTACTCCTATTTCCGAAGGCTATAACCCTCTCCGTCGAATGAAAATCGACCCGGATCAAAATTTATAAAATTTTAATTTTATTAAATCTTACTCTAAATAGCATTCCCACAGTGCACTTCCTGTCTAAAAATGCCTTCTGGATGGTGGTTTAAGGTGTTCTAAAAATTAGCTCCGTTTTTCAAGGCTATAACCTACTCCGTGGAGCCAAAATTGGTTTGTATCAGAATTTCAATCAACTTGAACAATTTGAAAATGCTTTTATTCGTAATCTAACAGTTGACCTCGTGTAACGACCCGCCTAGCATAGGTCGTTACCATACATACATATCGTACATACATACATAACTTACACAGCGGAAATTTTTTTTTTTTTTTTTATACTGTACTTACATACGAAATATAAATGTATATCAAACATTAATTACGTTGTTTGGGTGTAAATAAAACTTATTTCATAATTACATAATATAACGAAACGCGTAGCGGTTTATTCCCACATTTCACAGTCCGCCAATCCATGCCCTCCATCTTGCATCAAGAATTATTTCCAGGCTGCTTACCTACAGCACAGACGTAAGACAGTGAGCTTTCGCTCAGCAAGTACAACTATTCTATACCGCAATTTACTTTAAATAAAACACATCACACATATCCTAACTAGCATACCACACTAATCATAACTTAAGCATAACATAATATAACTTATCTTAACTTATGCATGAGCCATTTATGCTTCATTATGCTTGCTTGATTAATTGTAACTTGCTTTCTTAACTTATCATAACTTGTCTTGTCTTATCTTGTGGGCCCCATAACGTAAGTGTTCGTACCGGGCGCGCAACTATGAATTGGTTGGGGCGGCCAAACCATTTCCAATTCAATCCATAGTTCAACCCGACCTAACGCGGGTCGGTACGACACAGGCAAATTATTTGCCATCATAACTTTCATTATCTCATACTTAATTGTATTAATTAGTGAGCATACATCTTGATATGTCACACAATTAATTTATAATCTTATCATCATAACCTATTCCATGGCATTCTAAATCATAGCATTTCAACTTTTTATAACACATAACATACCATAGCATATAACATAGCATATCATCATAGCATTTTATAACATATTCATAACACATAATCATAGCATACTACAAAGCATGACATTTTCTATAACATTTCCTATAACTTAAAACTATCTACAACACATAAGAGGTAACATTTACACTACATAGCATTTTCATCATACTTTGGCAAGTATACACAACAAAGCCCATGCTGTAGGCGGAGTTGTACTTACCTCGTTCGTAAAAGTTGTGTCCAAAAGTCGAGTTAAATCCCTTTGGGACACTTCGGCGTGCGACGTTCTGAGATTAATAAAAGTAAGGGTTAGAACTGTTGGTAATATAACCAACATTCTTATATAACCTTACTTATCTTTACATTGTCCTAATTGGTTACCTAAGTAACCCTAACCGGTTAAATCTTTAACTTAGGTTTTAAAAACAAACTTATTTCTTTAGAAAAGAATTCTTAGGTTTTGGTTTAAAAATCCTTTTGTTCAATCTTTATAAAAAAACTGAAAACCTTAAAAGGAGTCGTATAAAATTATTGACTATTGGAGACTGCCTTTGGAACAGTTTCTCAATGTCAATTTTGCAGTGTAATTACAGAATTACACTTTTTCTGTGTTAATTTATAAATCCTGTACAGGATTTTCCATAATTCCTGTACAGTTTTCCGAAAGCCATTTTCATCTTAAAATTAAGACCAATTCTGAAAAACTTGTCTTCATGAAAGTTTTGGATATTGAAAAACTCTATAGCTTTCATGTTTTGAGCAAAGTCTAGTTCGGACGTTTTCATTGTCAAAAACCTTGTGAAATCATTCCTGGCCGTGCATGGTCCTGGGCATGGTCAGGCTCGGGTTTTGCTAAAAACCGAGGCCATTGGAGCCTCGTTTTGAAAAACTGTCTGCGTTGCCCCCTTGGAAAAACCTTACTCTACAACTTTCATGTTTTGAGTTTTTCCTCATTCGGCCTCTAAAGGCCTTAAAATCAGCTTTTCCCGAAACTGGCCAGTTTCTACCCGAAATGGCAGTTTTCCGTTTTACATTCATTTTACGTCCTATTACGTACATCTTGTAATACCTGATTTTTATGACTGAACGATTCTTTGTAGAACTTACATTGAACCGTAAATGCATTTATGGAAAAAGCCCAGTTAAGGGTTTTTAATTATGTTTTGTGAGTTTTATGGTTATATAAGACTCAAACAGGATTAATTAATTAAGAAAACAACCTTTTAAGTCAAAAGGAGCAATATGGCAAAATTTCTTGAAAAGTCAAACTTTGACCGAAAAACGTCACGGTTGACCAAAAAGTCAACTGTTGACCAAGAAAGTCAAAATTTGACAAAAAGGTCACTAATTGACAAGAAAGTCGATGGTTGATCCAAAAAGTTCAGGAAATGATGCTTCGAGTCTGTACGATTTATTAAGAAACCGTATGGAAATTGTACCGGACGAAAACCGGTTTTTCAGATAATAAGAAATGTTTAAGACTTAAGAACCACCCTAAAAAATCAAGTACATTGAGTTCAAGTATAGGGCAAAAGGGTTTTACGAAATAAGAAAAATTCTATATCGTCCATTTTTACGCCGGTAAATTTTGGACTGCATTTCGGTAAACCAATACTGAGTTTAAGAAAATCCAGTATTGGAAATACCTGAATTAACTAAAAAATGGGCTGCACATAGCAAGAAGAGCCAAACAAGCCTAAGATAAGCTTACCTCATTAACTTTTTGATTATGACATCATTAAGTAATTTAAGAAAAAAATTTTGGAAATTAGTTGTCTTCCACCCCCTTTGTTGGCCGGCCACATGTCCCCCCATTTGTGGGATTTGTTGCTTCTTGAGGGGCCAAAATCTAATTTCAAAAAGTTTCTCAACCTCTATAAATAGAGGTGGGCATTGTTCACAAATTTGGATATGTAGCCAAACTCTTGCAATTTTGTTCCACAAAAATCCGAACTTTGTGTGAAAGAGAGAGGCAAGAAAAATTTACAAAACCAAGTGTGTGAGAGGCCTTAGGGTGGTCGGATTTAGGTTAGTAACCAAGCAAAAAGTTGGAAAAATATTTGGTGCCCATTTTCCCTAGCAAGGCCGGTTCTAGGGGGGGAGAAACCAAGCTTGATCCAAACCGGTTTTGGAGTTGGAGGCAGCCGGATTTGGTGCAATTTGGTGGCTGGATTTGGGGCAAGGAAGGCAGCAAGTTTGCACTTGCCAATCACCAAAACAGCCGGTGAATTGAGGAGGAGGAAGGAAGTGGAAAACCGAGCTAACCAAGCCAAACCGAGTAAGGTAAAAACCTTAACCGAGCAAGCTTTCATTTAAATTTCATATGGAGAAATTTAAATGTATTTAAGCTATGGTTTGTAAGGGTTTAAGCCCACTTTGAAATTCTGCCTTAGCTTGTAATTTATGAGCATGTGCTTGATTTGTTTAGGTTTAGGGCTTGGTGGTTGATTATGTGCATGCTAGGTGTTTGTGTGAATGCCTAGGATTTTTATATGTTATGGATGAACGTAAATTTGGCTTGCATGTTGGAAACCGAACGTTAGAAACGTTATGCATGTCTGTTTTAGGCTCCCGCTGAGTTCGGTTGAGGTAGGGTGAACGTTTTAGGACGTAAACGAAATTTTAAACCGAAAACTGCCAACTCGGGTAGAAATTGGCCAGTTTCGGGAAAAACAATTTTTGAGGCTTCTAGAGGCCGAATCAGGGGAAACTCAAAACATGAAAGTTTTTAAGTAGAGTTTTTCCTAGAGGAAAACGCGGACATTTTTGTAAAATGAGGCTCCAATGGTCTCGGTTTTTACCAAAACCCGTGCCTAAGGTGCCCAGGACCCGAGCACGGCCAGGACAAGTTCCTCAGGGGTTTTGACCACGAAAACGCCAGAACTGGGTTTTACCCAAAACATAAAAGTTGTAGAGTTTTAAATGTTTACAACTTTCATGAAGACAAGTTTTACAGATTCAGTCTGGATTTTAAGATGAAAATGAATTTCGGAGAACTGTACAGGAATTATGGAAATCCTGTACAGGATTTACAAAGTTGACACAGAAAATGCATATTTTTGCAGTTTCACTGCAAATGGACATTGAGAAACTGTTCCAAAGGCAGTTTCAATAGTCAATAAATTTATAAGTCTCGTTTTAAGATTTTCAATCCTTAAAATTAAACAAAAGGGTTTATATACAAAAAATTAAGGTTTTCATTTCCTAAAAATAAGATTTTAAAACCAAAGTTAAAAACTACCCGAATAGGGTTACCAAAGTAACCAGTTAGGATAACATAAAAATAAGTAAGGGCTTATAACTAAGGTTATAAAAGAATGTTGGTTATACTACCAACAGTTCTAACCCTTACTTTTATTTAATTTCAGAACGTTACACGACGAGGTGTCCCAGCGGAACCTAACTCCACGATTGGACACCGCATTTACGAACGAGGTAAGTACAACTCCGCCTACAGCATAGGCTTGTTGTGAATACTTGCCTAAGTATGATTGCTAGTTATGAATGCTACATGTTACATGCTCAGTGTTATAGATTAGATTAGGAATGCTATGATTCTATGTTATGAACGTATGTTTTGTATGCTATGGTCTATAGAAGCATGATTAGGGTTAAGTTATGTTAAGATTAATTGAGTGAAACATCACGATGCATGTTCACTAATTAACAAATAAAAGATTAAGTTATGATGGCAAGCAATTGCCTGTGTCGTACCGACCCGCGTCAGGTCGGGTTGAGCTATGGCAAGAGTAAGTCCATAGAGCGCGCCCGGTACGAACACTCATGTTATGGGGCCCAAAAGTAAGGTTAAGTTAAGAAAGTTATGGAGAGATAAGATAGCATAAGGAAGCATAAACGGATCATGCATACGATATGTCAAGTTATGTTATGAGATGTTATGCCATATTATGATTAAGAAAGGTTATGAAATGTTATGCCATGTTATGATTAAGGAAGGTTATGAAATGTTATGCCATGTTATGATTAAGAAAGGTTATGAAATGGTATGCTATGTTATGTTATACAATGTTATGTTAGGTTAGATTATGCTGTGTTTTTAATATTGCGGTATTAATAGTTGTACTTGTTGAGCTTTCGCTCACTGTCTTACGTCTATGCTGTAGGTAAGCAGCCTACCAGCAACCAATGATACAAGATGGAAGGCGAGGTGTGCTGGACTGTGAAATGTGGGAATAATGCCGCCACACGTTTTGTTTATTATGTTAATATTTTACAAGCTTTATTTATACCTACACAATGTTTTAATTATCCAGTATAATTATTTACGTAGGTGCGTATATATATTTATACGGCTTATAAAAAAATATATATATATATATTCCGCTGTTTTACGTATAAGTACGTAAGTATGTATGTATGTATGTACGGTAACGGCCTGT
>CM046374.1:33474505-33498999 GCA_025413025.1 Ficus hispida
CGTCGTGTAAAGTGAGGTTTACACGACGGTTCTAATAAACCGTCGTGTAAAGTGTGTGCGAAGACCACTTTACAACCGTCGTGTAAAGTCATACTTTACACGACAGTTTCTCAGAACTGTTGTGTAAAGTATGGACTTTACACGACGGTTTCAAGGAACCGTTATGTAAAGTGAGTTCGAGGACCACTTTATACGACGGTTTCTTAGAACCGTCGTGTAAAGTCAAACTTTACACGACGGTTTTAAGAAACTGTTATGTAAAGTGAGTTCGAGGACCACTTTACACGAAGGTTTCTTAGAACCGTCGTGTAAGTCCATACTTTACACGACGGTTCCTGGAACCGTCGTGTAAAGTGAGTTCGAGGACAACTTTACACGACGGTTTCTTAGAATCGTCGTGTAAAGTTCGACTTACACGACGGTTCCTTGAAACCGTCGTGTAAAGTGAACTTTTTGTACCCACTTTACACGACTGTTCCATGGAACCATCGTGTAAAGTTTCAGTTTGAACGACGGGTTTTTAAAACCCGTCGTGTATTCTTAATTTGTTTTTTCCACCAGCCCTTATTTTATCTCACAGAATTGTCGCGCAGCCGCGAAAAACATCAAAGAAACCTGCGAATCCACGTCTCCTCTACTGCGAAACCACGTCTCCTCCACAGAAACTCACGTATACTGAATATTTGTAAGTATAGTGATTATTACTTACTCTTCTTTTTAGTTATCTAATTTTTATTGATGATTAGTAGAAGTCAAAAATGGTATATATTCTCATTTTTTCTTCTTTTTTTAGTATGATTATTTGTTGACTTTTTTCAATAGCTTCATATATATATATATATATATATATATGTTGGCTTTTAAATTCAAAAACTTGATTATTGAATAAATTGTATAATATATTCAATATCGATTTAGGTCGGGTTCTTGGAAATGGATCGAAATGGATATGGGCTAATAGATTGACTAGAGAATATCAAGATGGTATTGAAGAATTTTTATCATTTGCGGAAACTCACATGAAGAATAATAAGATTCGATATCCTTATGTGGATTGTGGAAATCATAGATCTCATTCAGTTGATGAAGCTAGAAGACACTTGCTTGCCCGTGGGATTATTTGTTCGTACTAAACATGGTATTTACATGGTGAAATATGCTTTAATCCATCATCGAACAACAAATTGAAAGAACCTATTGTTGAGGAAGATGTAGGAGATAATTTGTTTGATATGGTTAATGATTTGGAAGAACAGTTTGTGCATCGTCCGGAGTTATTTGAAGCAATGATGAATGATGTCGAGATGCCCTTGTATGACGGGTGTAGTAAATATACGAAATTGTCCGCATTAGTCAAATTATGGAACATGAAAGCATCGGGAGGGTGGACAAATTCTAGTTTCACGGCTCTTTTAGAATTTCTAAGAGAGGTTCTACCTGTTGATAATAAAATACCCGCTAGTATGTACGAAGCTAAGAAGACGTTGAGTACTTTGGGAATGGAATATGAAAAAATTCATGCATGTCCAAATGATTGCGCCCTTTATCGAAATGCGTACGAGGATTTGGATGAATGTCCGGTTTGTAAGGAGTCAATATGGAAGTAGGGCAAGAATCCAACGAATTGCAGCAAAGTTGTGTTGGCAAAGGTGTTATGGTACATTCCTTCGGCACCGCGTCTGCGGCGTTAATTCCGTAATGCCGAGCATGCCAAGAATTTGACTTGGCACTATGATAAACGTGTTAAAGATGGCATGCTTAGACATCCAGCCGATGCACCACAATGGAAGACCTTTGATGCCGAGCATCCTGAATTTTGTGCGGAACCACGGAATCTACGTCTTGGTTTGTCGGCGGACGGAATGAACCCACATGGTAATATGAGTAGTAGGCATAGTACTTAGTCCGTCATACTTGTCAAGTACAATCTCCCTCCGAAGTTGAGCATTAAAAATGAGCTCCCTTTTTCAAGGCTATAACAGACTCCGTGGAGCCAAAATTGGTTTGTATCAGAATTTCAATCAACTTGGATAACTTGAAAATGCTTTTAATCGTAATCCAACAGCTGACTTTGTGTCTAAATTGACTTCTATAAACATGTTCTGCTCGTTTCAAAATTGCTAAATTTTCGAAGTCTATAGCCTTCTCTGGCAAACAAAAAATTTGTCTGGCCTAAAATTTCTAAATTTTGGATTATTGAAACATGCTTTAAATTCATTCCATTGATCCAATTCATGTAAAAAAAATGCCTCCGTATTATTATTTAAGGTATTCTCAATATCTACTCAGTTTTCCGAAGGCCATAGCCTTCTCCGTCGAATCAAAATTAGCCCGGATCAAAATTTCTTGATTTTAAATCATTAAATCTTGCACTAAATAGCAGTCCAATGGTGCACTTCATGTCTAAAAATGCCTTCCGATGTGATTTAAGGTGTTCTAAAATTTCTCCGTTTTTCGAAGGCTATAACTACTCCGTCGAGCCAAAAATTGATACGGATAAAATTTCATTCAACTTGATAATTTGAAAATGCTTTTAATCGTAATCCAACGATCTACTTGGTGTCTAAAATTGACTTCTAAATAACGAGTCATGATCATTTTAATATTTGTTACATTTTTTGAAGCTTATAGCCTTATCTGGCAATAGAAAATTTATCTGGCTCCAAATTTCTTGAACTTTGGATTATTGAAATATGCTTTCAATAGAATTTCACTGATCTAATTCATGTCGAAAAATGCCTTCCAGATTATGATTGAAGGTGTTCTCATTATCTACTCCTATTTCCGAAGGCTATAGCCTTCTCCGTCGAATGAAAATCGACCCGGATCAAAATTTATAAAATTTTAATTCATTAAATCTTACTCTAAATAGCATTCCCACGGTGCACTTCCTGTCTCAAAATGCCTTCCTGATGGTGGTTTAAGGTGTTCTAAAATTAGCTCCGTTTTTCAAGGCTATAACCTACTCCGTGGAGCCAAAATTGGTTTGTATCAGAATTTCAATCAACTTGGATAATTTGAAAATGCTTTTAATCGTAATCCAACAGTTGACTTCGTATCTAAAATTGACTTCTATATAATGTGTTCTGCTCGTTTCAAAATTTGCTACATTTTTCGAAGTCTATAGCCTTCTCTGGCAACAGAAAATTTATTTGGCCTAAAATTTCTAGAATTTTAGATTATTGAAACATGCTTTCAATAGAATTCCACTGATCCAATTCATGTCAAAAAATGCCTTCCGTATTATGATTTAAGGTATTCTCAATATTTACTCAGTTTTCCGAAGGCTATAGCCTTCTCCGGCGAATCAAAATTATCCCGGATCAAAATTTATTGAATTTTAAATCATTAAATCTTGCTCTAAATAGCATTCCAATGGTGCACTTCGTGTCTAAAAATGCCTTCCGGATGGTGATTTAAGGTGTTCTGTAAATTTACTCCATTTTTCGAAGGCTATAACCTACTCCGTCGAGCCAAAAATTGATCTGGATCAAAATTTCATTCAACTTAGATAATTTGAAAATGCTTTTAATCGTAATCCAACGATCTACTTGGTGTCTAAAATTGACTTCTAAATAACAAGTCATGATCATTTTAACATTTGTTACATTTTTTGAAGCTTATAGCCTTATCTGGCAATAGAAAATTTATCTGGCTCCAAATTTCTGAACTTTGGATTATTGAAATATGCTTTCAATAGAATTTCACTGATCTAATTCATGTCGAAAAATGCCTTCCGGATTATGATTGAAGGTGTTCTCAATATCTACTCCTATTTCCGAAGGCTATAGCCTTCTCCGTCGAATGAAAATCGACCCGGATCAAAATTTATAAAATTTTAATTCATTAAATCTTACTCTAAATAGCATTCCCACGGTGCACTTCCTGTCTCAAAATGCCTTCCGGATGGTGGTTTAAGGTGTTCTAAAAATTAGCTCCGTTTTTCAAGGCTATAACCTACTCCGTGGAGTCAAAATTGGTTTGTATCAGATTTCAATCAACTTGGATAATTTGAAAATGCTTTTAATCGTAATCCAACAGTTGACTTCGTGTCTAAAATTGACTTCTATATAATGTGTTCTGCTCGTTTCAAAATTTGCTACATTTTTCGAAGTCTATAGCCTTCTCTGGCAACAGAAAATTTATCTGGCCTAAAATTTCTAGAATTTTAGATTATTGAAACATGCTTTCAATAGAATTCCACTGATCCAATTCATGTCAAAAAATGCCTTCCGTATTATGATTTAAGGTATTCTCAATATTTACTCAGTTTTCCGAAGGCTATAGCCTTCTCCGTCGAATCAAAATTAGCCCGGATCAAAATTTCTTGAATTTTAAATCATTAAATCTTGCTCTAAATAGCATTCCAATGGTGCACTTCGTGTCTAAAAATGCCTTCCGGATGGTGATTTAAGGTGTTCTATAAATTTACTCCATTTTTCGAAGGCTATAACCTACTCCGTCGAGCCAAAAATTGATCTGGATCAAAATTTCATTCAACTTAGATAATTTGAAAATGCTTTTAATCGTAATCCAACGATCTACTTGGTGTCTAAAATTGACTTCTAAATAACAGTCATGATCATTTTAACATTTGTTACATTTTTTGAAGCTTATAGCCTTATCTGGCAATAGAAAATTTATCTGGCTCCAAATTTCTTGAACTTTGGATTATTGAAATATGCTTTCAATAGAATTTCACTGATCTAATTCATGTCGAAAAATGCCTTCGGATTATGATTGAAGGTGTTCTCATTATCTACTCCTATTTCCGAAGGCTATAGCCTTCTCCGTCGAATGAAAATCGACCCGGATCAAAATTTATAAAATTTTAATTCATTAAATCTTACTCTAAATAGCATTCCCACGGTGCACTTCCTGTCTCAAAATGCTTCCGGATGGTGGTTTAAGGTGTTCTAAAAATTAGCTCCGTTTTTCAAGGCTATAACCTACTCCGTGGAGTCAAAATTGGTTTGTATCAGAATTTCAATCAACTTGGATAATTTGAAAATGCTTTTAATCGTAATCCAACAGTTGACTTCGTGTCTAAAATTGACTTCTATATAACGTGTTCTGCTCGTTTCAAAATTTGCTACATTTTTCGAAGTCTATAGCCTTCTCTGGCAACATAAAATTTATCTGGCCTAAAATTTCTAGAATTTTGGATTATTGAAACATGCTTTCAATAGAATTCCACTGATCCAATTCATGTCAAAAAATGCCTTCCGTATTATGATTTAAGGTATTCTCAATATTTACTCAGTTTTCCGAAGGCTATAGCCGTCTCCGTCGAATCAAAATTAGCCCGGATCAAAATTTATTGAATTTTAAATCATTAAATCTTGCTCTAAATAGCATTCCAATGGTGCACTTCGTGTCTAAAAATGCCTTCCGGTTGGTGATTTAAGGTGTTCTATAAATTTACTCCATTTTTCGAAGGCTATAACCTACTCCGTCGAGCCAAAAATTGATCTGGATCAAAATTTCATTCAACTTAGATAATTTGAAAATGCTTTTAATCGTAATCCAACGATCTACTTGGTGTCTAAAATTGACTTCTAAATAACGAGTCATGATCATTTTAACATTTGTTACATTTTTTGAAGCTTATAGCCTTATCTGGCAATAGAAAATTTATCTGGCTCCAAATTTCTTGAACTTTGGATTATTGAAATATGCTTTCAATAGAATTTCACTGATCTAATTCATGTCGAAAATGCCTTCGGATTATGATTGAAGGTGTTCTCATTATCTACTCCTATTTCCGAAGGCTATAGCCTTCTCCGTCGAATGAAAATCGACCCGGATCAAAATTTATAAAATTTTAATTCATTAAATCTTACTCTAAATAGCATTCCCACGGTGCACTTCCTGTCTCAAAATGCCTTCCTGATGGTGGTTTAAGGTGTTCTAAAAATTAGCTCCGTTTTTCAAGGCTATAACCTACTCCGTGGAGCCAAAATTGGTTTGTATCAGAATTTCAATCAACTTGGATAATTTGAAAATGCTTTTAATCGTAATCCAACAGTTGACTTCGTATCTAAAATTGACTTCTATATAATGTGTTCTGCTCGTTTCAAAATTTGCTACATTTTTCGAAGTCTATAGCCTTCTCTGGCAACAGAAAATTTATGTGGCCTAAAATTTCTAGAATTTTAGATTATTGAAACATGCTTTCAATAGAATTCCACTGATCCAATTCATGTCAAAAAATGCCTTCCGTATTATGATTTAAGGTATTCTCAATATTTACTCAGTTTTCCGAAGGCTATAGCCGTCTCCGTCGAATCAAAATTAGCCCGGATCAAAATTTATTGAATTTTAAATCATTAAATCTTGCTCTAAATAGCATTCCAATGGTGCACTTTGTGTCTAAAAATGCCTTCCGGTTGGTGATTTAAGGTGTTCTATAAATTTACTCCATTTTTCGAAGGCTATAACCTACTCCGTCGAGCCAAAAATTGATCTGGATCAAAATTTCATTCAACTTAGATAATTTGAAAATGCTTTTAATCGTAATCCAACGATCTACTTGGTGTCTAAAATTGACTTCTAAATAACGAGTCATGATCATTTTAACATTTGTTACATTTTTTGAAGCTTATAGCCTTATCTGGCAATAGAAAATTTATCTGGCTCCAAATTTCTTGAACTTTGGATTATTGAAATATGCTTTCAATAGAATTTCACTGATCTAATTCATGTCGAAAAATGCCTTCGGATTATGATTGAAGGTGTTCTCATTATCTACTCCTATTTCCGAAGGCTATAGCCTTCTCCGTCGAATGAAAATCGACCCGGATCAAAATTTATAAAATTTTAATTCATTAAATCTTACTCTAAATAGCATTCCCACGGTGCACTTCCTGTCTCAAAATGCCTTCCGATGGTGGTTTAAGGTGTTCTAAAAATTAGCTCCGTTTTTCAAGGCTATAACCTACTCCGTGGAGTCAAAATTGGTTTGTATCAGAATTTCAATCAACTTGGATAATTTGAAAATGCTTTTAATCGTAATCGAACAGTTGACTTCGTGTCTAAAATTGACTTCTATATAACGTGTTCTGCTCGTTTCAAAATTTGCTACATTTTTCGAAGTCTATAGCCTTCTCTGGCAACAGAAAATTTATGTGGCCTAAAATTTCTAGAATTTTAGATTATTGAAACATGCTTTCAATAGAATTCCACTGATCCAATTCATGTCAAAAAATGCCTTCCGTATTATGATTTAAGGTATTCTCAATATTTACTCAGTTTTCCGAAGGCTACAGCCGTCTCCGTCGAATCAAAATTAGCCCGGATCAAAATTTATTGAATTTTAAATCATTAAATCTTGCTCTAAATAGCATTCCAATGGTGCACTTCGTGTCTAAAAATGCCTTCCGGTTGGTGATTTAAGGTGTTCTATAAATTTACTCCATTTTTCGAAGGCTATAACCTACTCCGTCGAGCCAAAAATTGATCTGGATCAAAATTTCATTCAACTTAGATAATTTGAAAATGCTTTTAATCGTAATCCAACGATCTACTTGGTGTCTAAAATTGACTTCTAAATAACGAGTCATGATCATTTTAACATTTGTTACATTTTTTGAAGCTTATAGCCTTATCTGGCAATAGAAAATTTATCTGGCTCCAAATTTCTTGAACTTTGGATTATTGAAATATGCTTTCAATAGAATTTCACTGATCTAATTCATGTCGAAAAATGCCTTCGGATTATGATTGAAGGTGTTCTCATTATCTACTCCTATTTCCGAAGGCTATAGCCTTCTCCGTCGAATGAAAATCGACCCGGATCAAAATTTATAAAATTTTAATTCATTAAATCTTACTCTAAATAGCATTCCCACGGTGCACTTCCTGTCTCAAAATGCCTTCCTGATGGTGGTTTAAGGTGTTCTAAAAATTAGCTCCGTTTTTCAAGGCTATAACCTACTCCGTGGAGCCAAAATTGGTTTGTATCAGAATTTCAATCAACTTGGATAATTTGAAAATGCTTTTAATCGTAATCCAACAGTTGACTTCGTGTCTAAAATTGACTTCTATATAACGTGTTCTGCTCGTTTCAAAATTTGCTACATTTTTCGAAGTCTATAGCCTTCTCTGGCAACAGAAAATTTATCTGGCCTAAAATTTCTAGAATTTTGATTATTGAAACATGCTTTCAATAGAATTCCACTGATCCAATTCATGTCAAAAAATGCCTTCCGTATTATGATTTAAGGTATTCTCAATATTTACTCAGTTTTCCGAAGGCTATAGCCGTCTCCGTCGAATCAAAATTAGCCCGGATCAAAATTTATTGAATTTTAAATCATTAAATCTTGCTCTAAATAGCATTCCAATGGTGCACTTCGTGTCTAAAAATGCCTTCCGGTTGGTGATTTAAGGTGTTCTATAAATTTACTCCATTTTTCGAAGGCTATAACCTACTCCGTCGAGCCAAAAATTGATCTGGATCAAAATTTCATTCAACTTAGATAATTTGAAAATGCTTTTAATCGTAATCCAACGATCTACTTGGTGTCTAAAATTGACTTCTAAATAACGAGTCATGATCATTTTAACATTTGTTACATTTTTTGAAGCTTATAGCCTTATCTGGCAATAGAAAATTTATCTGGCTCCAAATTTCTTGAACTTTGGATTATTGAAATATGCTTTCAATAGAATTTCACTGATCTAATTCATGTCGAAAAATGCCTTCGGATTATGATTGAAGGTGTTCTCATTATCTACTCCTATTTCCGAAGGCTATAGCCTTCTCCGTCGAATGAAAATCGACCCGGATCAAAATTTATAAAATTTTAATTCATTAAATCTTACTCTAAATAGCATTCCCACGGTGCACTTCCTGTCTCAAAATGCCTTCCTGATGGTGGTTTAAGGTGTTCTAAAAATTAGCTCCGTTTTTCAAGGCTATAACCTACTCCGTGGAGCCAAAATTGGTTTGTATCAGAATTTCAATCAACTTGGATAATTTGAAAATGCTTTTAATCGTAATCCAACAGTTGACTTCGTATCTAAAATTGACTTCTATATAATGTGTTCTGCTCGTTTCAAAATTTGCTACATTTTTCGAAGTCTATAGCCTTCTCTGGCAACAGAAAATTTATTTGGCCTAAAATTTCTAGAATTTTAGATTATTGAAACATGCTTTCAATAGAATTCCACTGATCCAATTCATGTCAAAAATTGCCTTCCGTATTATGATTTAAGGTATTCTCAATATTTACTCAGTTTTCCGAAGGCTATAGCCTTCTCCGTCGAATCAAAATTAGCCCGGATCAAAATTTATTGAATTTTAAATCATTAAATCTTGCTCTAAATAGCATTCCAATGGTGCACTTCGTGTCTAAAAATGCCTTCCGGATGGTGATTTAAGGTGTTCTATAAATTTACTCCATTTTTCGAAGGCTATAACCTACTCCGTCGAGCCAAAAATTGATCTGGATCAAAATTTCATTCAACTTAGATAATTTGAAAATGCTTTTAATCGTAATCCAACGATCTACTTGGTGTCTAAAATTGACTTCTAAATAACGAGTCATGATCATTTTAACATTTGTTACATTTTTTGAAGCTTATAGCCTTATCTGGCAATAGAAAATTTATCTGGCTCCAAATTTCTTGAACTTTGGATTATTGAAATATGCTTTCAATAGAATTTCACTGATCTAATTCATGTCAAAAAATGCCATACGGATTATGATTGAAGGTGTTCTCATTATCTACTCCTATTTCCGAAGGCTATAGCCTTCTCCGTCGAATGAAAATCGACCCGGATCAAAATTTATAAAATTTTAATTCATTAAATCTTACTCTAAATAGCATTCCCACGGTGCACTTCCTGTCTCAAAATGCCTTCCTGATGGTGGTTTAAGGTGTTCTAAAAATTAGCTCCGTTTTTCAAGGCTATAACCTACTCCGTGGAGCCAAAATTGGTTTGTATCAGAATTTCAATCAACTTGGATAATTTGAAAATGCTTTTAATCGTAATCCAACAGTTGACTTCGTATCTAAAATTGACTTCTATATAATGTGTTCTGCTCGTTTCAAAATTTGCTACATTTTTCGAAGTCTATAGCCTTCTCTGGCAACAGAAAATTTATTGGCCTAAAATTTCTAGAATTTTAGATTATTGAAACATGCTTTCAATAGAATTCCACTGATCCAATTCATGTCAAAAAATGCCTTCCGTATTATGATTTAAGGTATTCTCAATATTTACTCAGTTTTCCGAAGGCTATAGCCTCTCCGTCGACTCAAAATTAGCCCGGATAAAATTTATTGAATTTTAAATCATTAAATCTTGCTCTAAATAGCATTCCAATGGTGCACTTCGTGTCTAAAATGCCTTCCGGTTGGTGATTTAAGGTGTTCTATAAATTTACTCCATTTTTCGAAGGCTATAACCTACTCCGTCGAGCCAAAAATTGATCTGGATCAAATTTCATTCAACTTAGATAATTTGAAAATGCTTTTATCGTAATCCAACGATCTACTTGGTGTCTAAAATTGACTTCTAAATAACGAGTCATGATCATTTTAACATTTGTTACATTTTTGAAGCTTATAGCCTTATCTGGCAATAGAAAATTTATCTGGCTCCAAATTTCTTGAACTTTGGATTATTGAAATATGCTTTCAATAGAATTTCACTGATCTAATTCATGTCAAAAATGCCATCGGATTATGATTGAAGGTGTTCTCATATCTACTCCTATTTCCGAAGGCTATAGCCTTCTCCGTCGAATGAAAATCGACCCGGATCAAAATTTATAAAATTTTAATTCATTAAATCTTACTCTAAATAGCATTCCCACGGTGCACTTCCTGTCTCAAATGCCTTCCTGATGGTGTTTAAGGTGTTCTAAAAATTAGCTCCGTTTTTCAAGGCTATAACCTACTCCGTGGAGCCAAAATTGGTTTGTATCAGAATTTCAATCAACTTGGATAATTTGAAAATGCTTTTAATCGTAATCCAACGATCTACTTGGTGTCTAAAATTGACTTCTAAATAACGAGTCATGATCATTTTAACATTTGTTACATTTTTGAAGCTTATAGCCTTATCTGGCAATAGAAAATTTATCTGGCTCCAAATTTCTTGAACTTTGGATTATTGAAATATGCTTTCAATAGAATTTCACTGATCTAATTCATGTCAAAATTGCCATACGGATTATGATTGAAGGTGTTCTCATTATCTACTCCTATTTCCGAAGGCTATAGCCTTCTCCGTCGAATGAAAATCGACCCGGATCAAAATTTATAAATTTTAATTCATTAAATCTTACTCTAAATAGCATTCCACGGTGCACTTCCTGTCTCAAAATGCCTTCCGGATGGTGGTTTAAGGTGTTCTAAAAATTAGCTCCGTTTTTCAAGGCTATAACCTACTCCGTGGAGCCAAAATTGGTTTGTATCAGAATTTCAATCAACTTGGATAATTTGAAAATGCTTTTAATCGTAATCCAACAGTTGACTTCGTGTCTAAAATTGACTTCTATATAAGTGTTCTGCTCGTTTCAAAATTTGCTACATTTTTCGAAGTCTATAGCCTTCTCTGGCAACAGAAAATTTATTGGCCTAAATTTCTAGAATTTTAGATTATTGAAACATGCTTTCAATAGAATTCCACTGATCCAATTCATGTCAAAAAATGCCTTCCGTATTATGATTTAAGGTATTCTCAATATTTACTCAGTTTTCCGAAGGCTATAGCCCTCTCCGTCGACTCAAAATTAGCCCGGATAAAAATTTATTGAATTTTAAATCATTAAATCTTGCTCTAAATAGCATTCCAATGGTGCACTTCGTGTCTAAAATGCCTTCCGGTTGGTGATTTAAGGTGTTCTATAAATTACTCCATTTTTCGAAGGCTATAACCTACTCCGTCGAGCCAAAAATTGATCTGGATCAAAATTTCATTCAACTTAGATAATTTGAAAATGCTTTTACTCGTAATCCAACGATCTACTTGGTGTCTAAAATTGACTTCTAAATAACGAGTCATGATCATTTTAACATTTGTTACATTTTTTGAAGCTTATAGCCTTATCTGGCAATAGAAAATTTATCTGGCTCCAAATTTCTTGAACTTTGGATTATTGAAATATGCTTTCAATAGAATTTCACTGATCTAATTCATGTCGAAAATTGCCATACGGATTATGATTGAAGGTGTTCTCATTATCTACTCCTATTTCCGAAGGCTATAGCCTTCTCCGTCGAATGAAAATCGACCCGGATCAAAATTTATAAAATTTTAATTCATTAAATCTTACTCTAAATAGCATTCCCACGGTGCACTTCCTGTCTCAAAATGCCTTCCTGATGGTGGTTTAAGGTGTTCTAAAAATTAGCTCCGTTTTTCAAGGCTATAACCTACTCCGTGGAGCCAAAATTGGTTTGTATCAGAATTTCAATCAACTTGGATAATTTGAAAATGCTTTTAATCGTAATCCAACAGTTGACTTCGTATCTAAAATTGACTTCTATATAAGTGTTCTGCTCGTTTCAAAATTTGCTACATTTTTCGAAGTCTATAGCCTTCTCTGGCAACAGAAAATTTATTTGGCCTAAAATTTCTAGAATTTTAGATTATTGAAACATGCTTTCAATAGAATTCCACTGATCCAATTCATGTCAAAAAATGCCTTCCGTATTATGATTTAAGGTATTCTCAATATTTACTCAGTTTTCCGAAGGCTATAGCCCTCTCCGTCGACTCAAAATTAGCCCGGATAAAAATTTATTGAATTTTAAATCATTAAATCTTGCTCTAAATAGCATTCCAATGGTGCACTTCGTGTCTAAAAATGCCTTCCGGTGGTGATTTAAGGTGTTCTATAAATTACTCCATTTTTCGAAGGCTATAACCTACTCCGTCGAGCCAAAAATTGATCTGGATCAAATTTCATTCAACTTAGATAATTTGAAAATGCTTTTAATCGTAATCCAACGATCTACTTGGTGTCTAAAATTGACTTCTAAATAACGAGTCATGATCATTTTAACATTTGTTACATTTTTGAAGCTTATAGCCTTATCTGGCAATAGAAAATTTATCTGGCTCCAAATTTCTTGAACTTTGGATTATTGAAATATGCTTTCAATAGAATTTCACTGATCTAATTCATGTCGAAAATGCCATACGGATTATGATTGAAGGTGTTCTCATTATCTACTCCTATTTCCGAAGGCTATAGCCTTCTCCGTCGAATGAAAATCGACCCGGATCAAAATTTATAAAATTTTAATTCATTAAATCTTACTCTAAATAGCATTCCCACGGTGCACTTCCTGTCTCAAAATGCCTTCCGGATGGTGGTTTAAGGTGTTCTAAAAATTAGCTCCGTTTTTCAAGGCTATAACCTACTCCGTGGAGCCAAAATTGGTTTGTATCAGAATTTCAATCAACTTGGATAATTTGAAAATGCTTTTAATCGTAATCCAACAGTTGACTTCGTGTCTAAAATTGACTTCTATATAACGTGTTCTGCTCGTTTCAAAATTTGCTACATTTTTCGAAGTCTATAGTCTTCTCTGGCAACAGAAAATTTATTTGGCCTAAAATTTCTAGAATTTTAGATTATTGAAACATGCTTTCAATAGAATTCCACTGATCCAATTCATGTCAAAAAATGCCTTCCGTATTATGATTTAAGGTATTCTCAATATTTACTCAGTTTTCCGAAGGCTATAGCCCTCTCCGTCGACTCAAAATTAGCCCGGATCAAAATTTATTGAATTTTAAATCATTAAATCTTGCTCTAAATAGCATTCGAATGGTGCACTTCGTGTCTAAAAATGCCTTCCGGTTGGTGATTTAAGGTGTTCTATAAATTTACTCCATTTTTCGAAGGCTATAACCTACTCCGTCGAGCCAAAAATTGATCTGGATCTAAATTTCATTCAACTTAGATAATTTGAAAATGCTTTTAATCGTAATCCAACGATCTACTTGGTGTCTAAAATTGACTTCTAAATAACGAGTCATGATCATTTTAACATTTGTTACATTTTTTGAAGCTTATAGCCTTATCTGGCAATAGAAAATTTATCTGGCTCCAAATTTCTTGAACTTTGGATTATTGAAATATGCTTTCAATAGAATTTCACTGATCTAATTCATGTCGAAAATTGCCATACGGATTATGATTGAAGGTGTTCTCATTATCTACTCCTATTTCCGAAGGCTATAGCCTTCTCCGTCGAATGAAAATCGACCCGGATCAAAATTTATAAAATTTTAATTCATTAAATCTTACTCTAAATAGCATTCCCACGGTGCACTTCCTGTCTCAAAATGCCTTCCTGATGGTGGTTTAAGGTGTTCTAAAAATTAGCTCCGTTTTTCAAGGCTATAACCTACTCCGTGGAGCAAAATTGGTTTGTATCAGAATTTCAATCAACTTGGATAATTTGAAAATGCTTTTAATCGTAATCCAACAGTTGACTTCGTATCTAAAATTGACTTCTATATAAGTGTTCTGCTCGTTTCAAAATTTGCTACATTTTTCGAAGTCTATAGCCTTCTCTGGCAACAGAAAATTTATTTGGCCTAAAATTTCTAGAATTTTAGATTATTGAAACATGCTTTCAATAGAATTCCACTGATCCAATTCATGTCAAAAATGCCTTCCGTATTATGATTTAAGGTATTCTCAATATTTACTCAGTTTTCCGAAGGCTATAGCCCTCTCCGTCGACTCAAAATTAGCCCGGATAAAAATTTATTGAATTTTAAATCATTAAATCTTGCTCTAAATAGCATTCCAATGGTGCACTTCGTGTCTAAAAATGCCTTCCGGTTGGTGATTTAAGGTGTTCTATAAATTACTCCATTTTTCGAAGGCTATAACCTACTCCGTCGAGCCAAAAATTGATCTGGATCAAAATTTCATTCAACTTAGATAATTTGAAAATGCTTTTAATCGTAATCCAACGATCTACTTGGTGTCTAAAATTGACTTCTAAATAACGAGTCATGATCATTTTAACATTTGTTACATTTTTTGAAGCTTATAGCCTTATCTGGCAATAGAAAATTTATCTGGCTCCAAATTTCTTGAACTTTGGATTATTGAAATATGCTTTCAATAGAATTTCACTGATCTAATTCATGTCGAAAATTGCCATACGGATTATGATTGAAGGTGTTCTCATTATCTACTCCTATTTCCGAAGGCTATAGCCTTCTCCGTCGAATGAAAATCGACCCGGATCAAAATTTATAAAATTTTAATTCATTAAATCTTACTCTAAATAGCATTCCCACGGTGCACTTCCTGTCTCAAAATGCCTTCCTGATGGTGGTTTAAGGTGTTCTAAAAATTAGCTCCGTTTTTCAAGGCTATAACCTACTCCGTGGAGCCAAAATTGGTTTGTATCAGAATTTCAATCAACTTGGATAATTTGAAAATGCTTTTAATCGTAATCCAACAGTTGACTTCGTATCTAAAATTGACTTCTATATAATGTGTTCTGCTCGTTTCAAAATTTGCTACATTTTTCGAAGTCTATAGCCTTCTCTGGCAACAGAAAATTTATTTGGCCTAAAATTTCTAGAATTTTAGATTATTGAAACATGCTTTCAATAGAATTCCACTGATCCAATTCATGTCAAAAAATGCCTTCCGTATTATGATTTAAGGTATTCTCAATATTTACTCAGTTTTCCGAAGGCTATAGCCCTCTCCGTCGACTCAAAATTAGCCCGGATAAAATTTATTGAATTTTAAATCATTAAATCTTGCTCTAAATAGCATTCCAATGGTGCACTTCGTGTCTAAAAATGCCTTCCGGTTGGTGATTTAAGGTGTTCTATAAATTACTCCATTTTTCGAAGGCTATAACCTACTCCGTCGAGCCAAAAATTGATCCGGATCAAAATTTCATTCAACTTAGATAATTTGAAAATGCTTTTACTCGTAATCCAACGATCTACTTGGTGTCTAAAATTGACTTCTAAATAACGAGTCATGATCATTTTAACATTTGTTACATTTTTTGAAGCTTATAGCCTTATCTGGCAATAGAAAATTTATCTGGCTCCAAATTTCTTGAACTTTGGATTATTGAAATATGCTTTCAATAGAATTTCACTGATCTAATTCATGTCGAAAATGCCATACGGATTATGATTGAAGGTGTTCTCATTATCTACTCCTATTTCCGAAGGCTATAGCCTTCTCCGTCGAATGAAAATCGACCCGGATCAAAATTTATAAAATTTTAATTCATTAAATCTTACTCTAAATAGCATTCCCACGGTGCACTTCCTGTCTCAAAATGCCTTCCTGATGGTGGTTTAAGGTGTTCTAAAAATTAGCTCCGTTTTTCAAGGCTATAACCTACTCCGTGGAGCCAAAATTGGTTTGTATCAGAATTTCAATCAACTTGGATAATTTGAAAATGCTTTTAATCGTAATCCAACAGTTGACTTCGTATCTAAAATTGACTTCTATATAATGTGTTCTGCTCGTTTCAAAATTTGCTACATTTTTCGAAGTCTATAGCCTTCTCTGGCAACAGAAAATTTATTGGCCTAAAATTTCTAGAATTTTAGATTATTGAAACATGCTTTCAATAGAATTCCACTGATCCAATTCATGTCAAAAAATGCCTTCCGTATTATGATTTAAGGTATTCTCAATATTTACTCAGTTTTCCGAAGGCTATAGCCCTCTCCGTCGACTCAAAATTAGCCCGGATCAAAATTTATTGAATTTTAAATCATTAAATCTTGCTCTAAATAGCATTCCAATGGTGCACTTCGTGTCTAAAAATGCCTTCCGGTTGGTGATTTAAGGTGTTCTATAAATTTACTCCATTTTTCGAAGGCTATAACCTACTCCGTCGAGCCAAAAATTGATCTGGATCAAAATTTCATTCAACTTAGATAATTTGAAAATGCTTTTACTCGTAATCCAACGATCTACTTGGTGTCTAAAATTGACTTCTAAATAACGAGTCATGATCATTTTAACATTTGTTACATTTTTTGAAGCTTATAGCCTTATCTGGCAATAGAAAATTTATCTGGCTCCAAATTTCTTGAACTTTGGATTATTGAAATATGCTTTCAATAGAATTTCACTGATCTAATTCATGTCAAAAATTGCCATACGGATTATGATTGAAGGTGTTCTCATTATCTACTCCTATTTCCGAAGGCTATAGCCTTCTCCGTCGAATGAAAATCGACCCGGATCAAAATTTATAAAATTTTAATTCATTAAATCTTACTCTAAATAGCATTCCCACGGTGCACTTCCTGTCTCAAAATGCCTTCCTGATGGTGGTTTAAGGTGTTCTAAAAATTAGCTCCGTTTTTCAAGGCTATAACCTACTCCGTGGAGCCAAAATTGGTTTGTATCAGAATTTCAATCAACTTGGATAATTTGAAAATGCTTTTAATCGTAATCCAACAGTTGACTTCGTTCTAAAATTGACTTCTATATAACGTGTTCTGCTCGTTTCAAAATTTGCTACATTTTTCGAAGTCTATAGCCTTCTCTGGCAACATAAAATTTATCTGGCCTAAAATTTCTAGAATTTTAGATTATTGAAACATGCTTTCAATAGAATTCCACTGATCCAATTCATGTCAAAAAATGCCTTCCGTATTATGATTTAAGGTATTCTCAATATTTACTCAGTTTTCCGAAGGCTATAGCCTCTCCGTCGACTCAAAATTAGCCCGGATCAAAATTTATTGAATTTTAAATCATTAAATCTTGCTCTAAATAGCATTCCAATGGTGCACTTCGTGTCTAAAAATGCCTTCCGGTTGGTGATTTAAGGTGTTCTATAAATTTACTCCATTTTTCGAAGGCTATAACCTACTCCGTCGAGCCAAAAATTGATCTGGATCAAAATTTCATTCAACTTAGATAATTTGAAAATGCTTTTAATCGTAATCCAACGATCTACTTGGTGTCTAAAATTGACTTCTAAATAACGAGTCATGATCATTTTAACATTTGTTACATTTTTTGAAGCTTATAGCCTTATCTGGCAATAGAAAATTTATCTGGCTCCAAATTTCTTGAACTTTGGATTATT
Source organism: Ficus hispida (assembly GCA_025413025.1). Taxonomy (NCBI): domain Eukaryota; kingdom Viridiplantae; phylum Streptophyta; class Magnoliopsida; order Rosales; family Moraceae; genus Ficus; species Ficus hispida. Next base: position 33,492,581 of record CM046374.1, read on the forward strand.
GAAATATGCTTTCAATAGAATTTCACTGATCTAATTCATGTCGAAAATGCCATACGGATTATGATTGAAGGTGTTCTCATTATCTACTCTATTTCCGAAGGCTATAGCCTTCTCCGTCGAATGAAAATCGACCCGGATCAAAATTTATAAAATTTTAATTCATTAAATCTTACTCTAAATAGCATTCCCACGGTGCACTTCCTGTCTCAAAATGCCTTCCTGATGGTGGTTTAAGGTTCTAAAAATTAGCTCCGTTTTTCAAGGCTATAACCTACTCCGTGGAGCCAAAATTGTTTGTATCAGAATTTCAATCAACTTGGATAATTTGAAAATGCTTTTAATCGTAATCCAACATTGACTTCGTATCTAAAATTGACTTCTATATAAGTTTCTGCTCGTTTCAAATTTGCTACATTTTTCGAAGTCTATAGCCTTCTCTGGCAACAGAAAATTTATTGGCCTAAATTTCTAGAATTTTAGATTATTGAAACATGCTTTCAATAGAATTCCACTGATCCAATTCATGTCAAAAATGCCTTCCGTATTATGATTTAAGGTATTCTCATATTTACTCATTTTCCGAAGGCTATAGCCTTCTCCGTCGAATCAAAATTACCCGGATCAAAATTTATTGAATTTTAAATCATTAAATCTTGCTCTAAATAGCATTCCATGGTGCACTTCTGTCTAAAATGCCTTCCTGGTGTTTAAGGTGTTCTTAAAATTACTCCATTTTTCAAGGCTATAACCTACTCCGTGAGCCAAAATTGATCGATCAAATTTCATCAACTTGATAATTTGAAAATGCTTTTATCGTAATCCAACATTACTTGTGTCTAAAATTGACTTCTATATAACGGTCTGTCTTTAAATTTGTACATTTTTTGAAGTTATAGCCTTATCTGGCAATAGAAAATTTATCTGGCTAAATTTCTTGAATTTGGATTATTGAAAATGCTTTCAATAGAATTCCACTGATCTAATTCATGTCAAAAAATGCCTTCCGTATTATGATTAAGGTATTCTCAATATTACTCCTATTTCCGAAGGCTATAGCCTTCTCCGTCGACTCAAAATGACCCGGATCAAAATTTATTAAATTTTAAATCATTAAATCTTGCTCTAAATAGCATTCCAATGGTGCACTTCGTGTCTAAAAATGCCTTCCGGATGGTGATTTAAGTGTTATGAAATTACTCCATTTTTCGAAGGCTATAACCTACTCCGTCGAGCCAAAAATGATCTGGATCAAAATTTCATTCAACTTAGTAATTTGAAAATGCTTTTAATCGTAATCCAACGATCTACTTGGTGTCTAAAATTGACTTCTAAATAACAAGTCATGATCATTTTAACATTTGTTACATTTTTTGAAGCTTATAGCCTTATCTGGCAATAGAAATTTATCTGGCTCCAAATTCTAGAACTTTGATTATTGAAATATGCTTTCAATAGAATTTCACTATCCAATTCATGTCAAAAATGCCTTCGGATTATGATTGAAGGTGTTCTCAATATCTACTCCTATTTCCGAAATCTATAGCCTTCTCCTCGAATGAAAATCGACCCGGATCAAAATTTATAAAATTTTAATTCATTAAATCTTACTCTAAATAGCATTCCCACGGTGCACTTCCTGTCTAAAATGCCTTCCGGATGGTGGTTTAAGGTGTTCTAAAAATTAGCTCCGTTTTTCAACTATAACCTACTCCGTGGAGTCAAAATTGGTTTGTATCAGAATTTCAATCAACTTGGATAATTTGAAAATGCTTTTAATCGTAATCAACAGTTGACTTCGTGTCTAAAATTGACTTCTATATAACGTGTTCTGCTCGTTCAAAATTTGCTACATTTTTCGAAGTCTATAGCCTTCTCTGCAACAGAAAATTTATTGGCCTAAAATTTCTAGAATTTAGATTATTGAAACATGCTTTCAATAGAATTCCACTGATCCAATTCATGTCAAAAAATGCCTTCCGTATTATGATTAAGGTATTCTCAATATTTACTCAGTTTTCCGAAGGCTATAGCCTCTCCGGCGAATCAAAATTATCCCGGATCAAAATTTATTGAATTTTAAATCATTAAATCTTGCTCTAAATAGCATTCCAATGGTGCACTTCGTGTCAAAAAATGCCTTCCGGATGGTGATTTAAGGTGTTCTGTAAATTTACTCCATTTTCGAAGCTATAACCTACTCGTCGAGCCAAAAATTGATCTGGATCAAAATTTCATTCAACTTAGATAATTTGAAAATGCTTTTAATCGTAATCCAACGATTACTTGGTGTCTAAAATTGACTTCTAAATAACAGTCATGATCATTTTAACATTTGTTCATTTTTGAAGCTTATAGCTTATCTGGCAATAGAAAATTTATCTGGCTCCAAATTTCTTGCACTTTGGATTATTGAAATATGCTTTAATAGAATTTCAATGTTCTAATTCATGTCAAAAATGCCTTCGGATTATGATTGAAGGTGTTCTCAATATCTATTCCTATTTCCGAAGGCTATAGCCTTCTCCGTCGAATGAAAATCGACCCGGATCAAAATTTATAAAATTTTAATTCATTAAATCTTACTCTAAATAGCATTCCCACGGTGCACTTCCTGTCTCAAATGCTTCCGGATGGTGGTTTAAGTGTTCTAAAAATTAGCTCCGTTTTTCAAGCTATAACCTATTCCGTGGAGTCAAAATGGTTTGTATCAGAATTTCAATCAACTTGGATAATTTAAAATGCTTTTAATCGTAATCCAACAGTTGACTTGTGTCTAAAATTGACTTCTATATAACGTGTTCTGCTCGTTTCAAAATTTGCTACATTTTTCGAAGTCTATAGCCTTCTCTGGCAACATAAAATTTATTGGCCTAAATTTCTAGAATTTTAGATTATTGAAACATGCTTTCAATAGAATTCCACTGATCCAATTCATGTCAAAAAATGCCTTCCGTATTATGATTTAAGGTATTCTCAATATTACTCAGTTTTCCGAAGCTATACCCTCTCCGTCGATCAAAATTAGCCCGGATCAAAATTTATTGAATTTTAAATCATTAAATCTTGCTCTAAATAGCATTCCAATGGTGCACTTCTGTCTAAAAATGCCTTCCGGTTGGTATTTAAGGTGTTCTATAAATTACTCCATTTTTCGAAGGCTATAACCTACTCCGTCGAGCCAAAAATTGATCTGGAATCAAAATTTCATTAACTTAGATAATTTGAAAATGCTTTTAATCGTAATCCAACGATCTACTTGGTTCTAAAATTGACTTCTAAATAACGAGTCATGATCATTTAACATTTGTTACATTTTTGAAGCTTATAGCCTTATCTGGCAATAGAAAATTTATCTGGCTCCAAATTTCTTGAACTTTGGATTATTGAAATATGCTTTCAATAGAATTTCACTGATCTAATTCATGTCGAAAATTGCCATACGGATTATATTGAAGGGTTCTCATTATCTACTCCTATTCCGAAGCTATAGCCTTCTCCGTCGAATGAAATCGACCCGGATCAAAATTATAAAATTTTAATTCATTAAATCTACTCTAAATAGCATTCCCACGGTGCACTTCCTGTCTCAAAATGCCTTCCTGATGGTGGTTTAAGGTTCTAAAAATTAGCTCCGTTTTTCAAGGCTATAACCTACTCCGTGGAGCCAAAATTGGTTTGTATCAGAATTTCAATCAACTTGGATAATTTGAAAATGCTTTAATCGTAATCCAACAGTTGACTTCGTATCTAAATTGACTTCTATATAATGTGTTCTGTCGTTTCAAAATTTGCTACATTTTCGAAGTCTATAGCCTTCTCTGCAACAGAAAATTTATTGGCCTAAAATTTCTAGAATTTAGATTATTGAAACATGCTTTCAATAGAATTCCACTATCCAATTCATGTCAAAAAATGCCTTCCATATTATGATTTAATATTTCAATATCTACTCAGTTTTCCGAAGCTATAGCCTCTCCGTCGACTCAAAATACCCGGATCAAAATTATTGAATTTTAAATCATTAAATCTTCTCTAAATAGCATTCCCAATGTGCACTTCTGTCTAAAAATGCCTTCCGGTTGGTGATTAAGTTTCTATAAATTACTCCATTTTCGAAGCTATAACCTACTCCGTCGAGCCAAAAATTGATCGGATCAAAATTTCATTCAACTTAGATAATTGAAATGCTTTTATCGTAATCCAACATCTACTTCGGTGTCTAAAATTGACTTCTAAATAACGAGTCATGATCATTTAACATTGTTACATTTTTTGAAGCTTATAGCCTTATCTGCAATAGAAAATTTATCTGGCTCCAAATTTCTGAACTTGATTATTGAAATATGCTTTCAATAGAATTTCACTATCCTAATTCATGTCAAAATTGCCATACGATTATATTGAAGGTTTCTCATATCTACTCCTATTTCCGAAGGCTATAGCCTTCTCCGTCGAATGAAAATCGACCCGGATCAAAATTTATAAAATTTTAATCATTAAATCTTACTCTAAATAGCATTCCCACGGTGCACTTCTGTCTCAAAATGCCTTCCGGATGGTGGTTTAAGTTTCTAAAAATTAGCCCGTTTTCAAGCTATAACCACTCCGGATCCAAAATTGGTTTGTATCAGATTTCAATCAACTTGGTAATTTGAAAATGCTTTTAATCTAATCCAACAGTTGACTTCGTATCTAAAATTGACTTCTATATAACGTGTTCGTCGTTTCAAATTTGCTACATTTTTCGAAGTCTATAGCCTTCTCTGGCAACAGAAAATTTATCTGGCCTAAAATTTCTAGAATTTGATTATTGAAACATGCTTTCAATAGAATTCCACTGATCCAATTCATGTCAAAAATGCCTTCCGTATTATGATTTAGGTATTCTCAATATATACTCAGTTTTCCGAAGGCTATAGCCCTCTCCGTCGACTCAAAATTAGCCCGGATCAAAATTTATTGAATTTTAAATCATTAAATCTTGCTCTAAATAGCATTCCAATGGTGCACTTCGTGTCTAAAAATGCCTTCCGGTTGGTGATTTAAGGTGTTCTATAAATTTACTCCATTTTTCGAAGGCTATAACCTACTCCGTCGAGCCAAAATTGATCTGGATCAAAATTTCATTCAACTTAGATAATTTGAAAATGCTTTTAATCGTAATCCAACGATCTACTTGGTGTCTAAAATTGACTTCTAAATAACGAGTCATGATCATTTTAACATTTGTTACATTTTTTGAAGCTTATAGCCTTATCTGGCAATAGAAAATTTATCTGGCTCCAAATTTCTTGAACTTTGGATTATTGAAATATGCTTTCAATAGAATTTCACTGATCTAATTCATGTCGAAAATGCCTACGGATTATGATTGAAGGTGTTCTCATATCTACTCCTATTTCCGAAGGCTATAGCCTTCTCCGTCGAATGAAAATCGACCCGGATCAAAATTTATAAATTTTAATTCATTAAATCTTACTCTAAATAGCATTCCCACGGTGCACTTCCTGTCTCAAAATGCCTTCCGATGGTGGTTTAAGGTGTTCTAAAAATTAGCTCCGTTTTTCAAGGCTATAACCTACTCCGTGGAGCAAAATTGGTTTGTATCAGAATTTCAATCAACTTGGATAATTTGAAAATGCTTTTAATCGTAATCCAACAGTTGACTTCGTGTCTAAAATTGACTTCTATATAACGTGTTCTGCGTTTCAAAATTTGCTACATTTTTCGAAGTCTATAGCCTTCTCTGGCAACAGAAAATTTATCTGGCCTAAAATTTCTAGAATTTTAGATTATTGAAACATGCTTTCAATAGAATTCCACTGATCCAATTCATGTCAAAAAATGCCTTCCGTATTATGATTTAAGGTATTCTCAATATTTACTCAGTTTTCCGAAGGCTATAGCCTCTCCGTCGACTCAAAATTAGCCCGGATCAAAATTTATTGAATTTTAAATCATTAAATCTTGCTCTAAATAGCATTCCAATGGTGCACTTCGTGTCTAAAATGCCTTCCGGTTGGTGATTTAAGGTGTTCTATAAATTACTCCATTTTTCGAAGGCTATAACCTACTCCGTCGAGCCAAAAATTGATCTGGATCAAAATTTCATTCAACTTGATAATTTGAAAATGCTTTTAATCGTAATCCAACGATCTACTTGGTGTCTAAAATTGACTTCTAAATAACGAGTCATGATCATTTTAACATTTGTTACATTTTTTGAAGCTTATAGCCTTATCTGGCAATAGAAAATTTATCTGGCTCCAAATTTCTTGAACTTTGGATTATTGAAATATGCTTTCAATAGAATTTCACTGATCTAATTCATGTCGAAAATGCCATACGGATTATGATTGAAGGTGTTCTCATTATCTACTCCTATTTCCGAAGGCTATAGCCTTCTCCGTCGAATGAAA
>CM046374.1:33499099-33531930 GCA_025413025.1 Ficus hispida
AATGCCTTCCGGAAGGTGATTTAAGGTGTTCTATAAATTTACTCCGTTTTTTGAAGGCTATAACCTACTCAGTCGAGCCAAAAATTGATCTGGATCAAAATTTCATTCATTTGGATAATTTGAAAATGCTTTTAATCATAATCCAACGATCTACTGGGTCTAAAATTGACTCCTAAATAACGAGTCATTATCATTTTAACATTTGTTACATTTTTGAAGCTTATAGCCTTTTCTGGCAATGGAAAATTTATCTGACTCCGAATTTCTAGAACTTTGATTATTAAAATATGCTTCAATAGAATTCTACTGATCTAATTCATGTCGAAAAATGCCTTCCGGATTACGATTGAAGGTGTTCCCAATATCTACTCCTATTTCAGAAGGCTATAACCCTCTCCGTCGAATGAAAATCGACCCGGATCAAAATTTATAAAATTTTAATTCATTAAATCTTACTCTAAATAGCATTCCCACAGTGCACTTCCTGTCTAAAAATGCCTTCCGGATGGTGGTTTAAGGTGTTCTAAAAATTAGCTCCGTTTTTCAAGGCTATAACCTACTCCGTGGAGTCAAAATTGGTTTGTATCAGAATTTCAATCAACTTGGACAATTTGAAAATGCTTTTATTCGTAATCCAACAGTTGACCTCGTGTCTAAAATTGACTTTTATATAACGTGTTATACTCGTTTCAAAATTTGCTACATTTTTCGACGTCTATAGCCTTCTCTGGCAACAGAAAATTTATCTGGCCTAAAATTTTTAGAATTTTGGATTATTGAAACATGCTTTCAATAGAATTCCACTGATCCAATTCATGTCAAAAAATACCTTCTGCATTATGATTTAAGGCATTCTCAATATCTACTCAGTTTTCCGAAGGCTATAGCCTTCTCCGTCGAATCAAAATTAGCCCGGATCAAAATTTCTTGAATTTTAAATGCTTAAATCTTGCTCTAAATAGCATTCCAATGCTGCACTTCGTGTCAAAAAATGCCTTCCGGAAGGTGATTTAAGGTGTTCTATAAATTTACTCCGTTTTTTGAAGGCTATAACCTACTCAGTCGAGCCAAAAATTGATCTGGATCAAAATTTCATTCAATTTGGATAATTTGAAAATGCTTTTAATCATAATCCAACGATCTACTTGGTGTCTAAAATTGACTCCTAAATAACGAGTCATTATCATTTTAACATTTGTTACATTTTTTGAAGCTTATAGCCTTTTCTGGCAATGGAAAATTTATCTGACTCCGAATTTCTAGAACTTTGGATTATTAAAATATGCTTTCAATAGAATTCTACTGATCTAATTCATGTCGAAAAATGCCTTCCGGATTACGATTGAAGGTGTTCCCAATATCTACTCCTATTTCAGAAGGTTATAACCCTCTCCGTCGAATGAAAATCGACCCGGATCAAAATTTATAAAATTTTAATTCATTAAATCTTACTCTAAATAGCATTCCCACAGTGCACTTCCTGTCTAAAAATGCCTTCCGGATGGTGGTTTAAGGTGTTCTAAAAATTAGCTCCGTTTTTCAAGGCTATAACCTACTCCGTGGAGTCAAAATTGGTTTGTATCAGAATTTCAATCAACTTGGACAATTTGAAAATGCTTTTATTCGTAATCCAACAGTTGACCTCGTGTCTAAAATTGACTTTATATAACGTGTTATACTCGTTTCAAAATTTGCTACATTTTTCGACGTCTATAGCCTTCTCTGGCAACAGAAAATTTATCTGGCCTAAAATTTTTAGAATTTTGGATTATTGAAACATGCTTTCAATAGAATTCCACTGATCCAATTCATGTCAAAAAATACCTTCTGCATTATGATTTAAGGCATTCTCAATATCTACTCAGTTTTCCGAAGGCTATAGCCTTCTCCGTCGAATCAAAATTAGCCCGGATCAAAATTTCTTGAATTTTAAATGCTTAAATCTTGCTCTAAATAGCATTCCAATGGTGCACTTCGTGTCGAAAAATGCCTTCCGGAAGGTGATTTAAGGTGTTCTATAAATTTACTCCGTTTTTTGAATGCTATAACCTACTCAGTCGAGCCAAAAATTGATCTGGATCAAAATTTCATTCAACTTGGATAATTTGAAAATGCTTTTAATCATAATCCAACGATCTACTTGGTGTCTAAAATTGACTCCTAAATAACGAGTCATTATCATTTTAACATTTGTTACATTTTTTGAAGCTTATAGCCTTTTCTGGCAATGGAAAATTTATCTGACTCCGAATTTCTAGAACTTTGGATTATTGAAATATGCTTTCAATAGAATTCTACTGATCTAATTCATGTCGAAAAATGCCTTCCGGATTACGATTGAAGGTGTTCCCAATATCTACTCCTATTTCAGAAGGCTATAACCCTCTCCGTCGAATGAAAATCGACCCGGATCAAAATTTATAAAATTTTAATTCATTAAATCTTACTCTAAATAGCATTCCCACAGTGCACTTCCTGTCTAAAAATGCCTTCCGGATGGTGGTTTAAGGTGGTCTAAAAATTAGCTCCGTTTTTCAAGGATATAACCTACTCCGTGGAGCCAAAATTGGTTTGTATCAGAATTTCAATCAACTTGGACAATTTGAAAATGCTTTTATTCGTAATCCAACAGTTGACCTCGTGTCTAAAATTGACTTCTATATAACGTGTTATGCTCGTTTCAAAATTTGCTACATTTTTCGACGTCTATAGCCTTCTCTGGCAACAGAAAATTTATCTGGCCTAAAATTTTTAGAATTTTGGAATATTGAAACATGCTTTCAAAAGAATTCCACTGATCCAATTCATGTCAAAAAATGCCTTCTGCATTATGATTTAAGGCATTCTCAATATCTACTCAGTTTTCCGAAGGCTATAGCCTTCTCCGTCGAATCAAAATTAGCCCGGATCAAAATTTCTTGAATTTTAAATGCTTAAATCTTGCTCTAAATAGCATTCCAATGCTGCACTTCGTGTCGAAAAATGCCTTCCGGAAGGTGATTTAAGGTGTTCTATAAATTTACTCCGTTTTTTGAAGGCTATAACCTACTCAGTCGAGCCAAAAATTAATCTGGATCAAAATTTCATTCAACTTGGATAATTTGAAAATGCTTTTAATCATAATCCAACGATCTACTTGGTGTCTAAAATTGACTCCTAAATAACGAGTCATTATCATTTTAACATTTGTTACATTTTTTGAAGCTTATAGCCTTTTCTAGCAATGGAAAATTTATCTGACTCCGAATTTCTAGAACTTTGGATTATTGAAATATGCTTTCAATAGAATTCTACTGATCTAATTCATGACGAAAAATGCCTTCCGGATTACGATTGAAGGTGTTCCCAATATCTACTCCTATTTCAGAAGGCTATAACCCTCTCAGTCGAATGAAAATCGACCCGGATCAAAATTTATAAAATTTTAATTCATTAAATCTTACTCTAAATAGCATTCCCACAGTGCACTTCCTGTCTAAAAATGCCTTCCGGATGGTGGTTTAAGGTGTTCTAAAAATTAGCTCCGTTTTTCAAGGCCATAAGCTACTCCGTGAAGCCAAAATTGGTTTGTATCAGAATTTCAATCAACTTGGAAAATTTGAAAATGCTTTTATTCGTAATCCAACAGATGACCTCGTGTCTAAAATTGACTTCTATATAACGTGTTATGCTCGTTTCAAAATTTGCTACATTTTTTGACGTCTATAGCCTTCTCGGGCAACAGAAAATTTATCTGGCCTAAAATTTTTAGAATTTTGGATTATTGAAACATGCTTTTAATAGAATTCCACTGATCCAATTCATGTCAAAAAATGCCTTCCGTATTATGATTTAAGGTGTTCTAAAAATTTGCTCCGTTTTTCAAAGGCTATAACGTACGCAGTCGAGCCAAAATTGATCTGGATCAAAATTTCATTCAACTTCAATAATTTGAAAATGCTTTTAATCGTAATCCAACGATCTACTTGGTGTCTAAAATTGACTTCTAAATAACGATTCATTATCATTTTAACATTTGTTACATTTTTTGAAGCTTATAGCCTTATCTGGCAATGGAAAATTTATCTGGCTCTAAATTTCTAGAACTTTGGATTATTGAAATATGCTTTCAATAGAATTTCACTGATCTAATTCATGTCAAAAAATGCCTTCTGGATTACGATTGACGGTGTTCTCAATATCTACTCCTATTTCCGAAGGCTATATCCTTCTCCGTCGAATGAAAATCGACCCGGATCAAAATTTATGAAATTTTAATTCATTAAATCTTACTCTAAATAGCATTCCCACGGTGCACTTCCTGTCTAAAAATGCCTTCCGGATGGTGGTTTAAGGTGTTCTAAAAATTAGCTCCATTTTTCAAGGCTACAACCTACTCCGTGGAGCCAAAATTGGTTTGTATCAGAATTTCAATCAACTTGGACAATTTGAAAATGCTTTTACTCGTAATCCAACAGTTGACCTCGTGTCTAAAATTGACTTCTATATAACGTGTTATGCTCGTTTCAAAATTTGCTACATTTTTCGACGTCTATAGCTTTCTCTGGCAACAGAAAATTTATCTGGCCTAAAATTTTTAGAATTTTGGATTATTGAAACATGCTTTCAATAGAATTCCACTGATCCAATTCATGTCAAAAAATGCCTTCTGCATTATGATTTAAGGCATTCTCAATATCTACTCAGTTTTCCGAAGGCTATAGCCTTCTCCGTCGAATCAAAATTAGCCCGGATCAAAATTTCTTGAATTTTAAATGCTTAAATCTTGCTCAAAATAGCATTCCAATGGAGCACTTCGTGTCGAAAAATGCCTTCCGGAAGGTGATTTAAGGTGTTCTATAAATTTACTCCATTTTTTGAAGGCTATAACCTACTCAGTCGAACCAAAAATTGATCTGGATCAAAATTTCATTCAACTTGGATAATTTGAAAATGCTTTTAATCATAATCCAACGATCTACTTGGTGTCTAAAATTGGATCCTAAATAACGAGTCATTATCATTTTAACATTTGTTACATTTTTTGAAGCTTATAGCCTTTTCTAGCAATGGAAAATTTATCTGACTCCGAATTTCTAGAACTTTGGATTATTGAAATATGCTTTCAATAGAAATCTACTGATCTAATTCATGTCGAAAAATGCCTTCAGATTACGATTGAAGGTGTTCCCAATATCTACTCCTATTTCAGAAGGCTATAACCCTCTCCGTCGAATGAAAATCGACCCGGATCAAAATTTATAAAATTTTAATTCATTAAATCTTACTCTAAATAGCATTCCCATTGTGCACTTCCTGTCTAAAAATGCCTTCCGGATGGTGGTTTAAGGTGTTCTAAAAATTAGCTCCGTTTTTCAAGGCTATAACCTACTCCGTGGAGACAAAATTGGTTTGTATCAGAATTTCAATCAACTTGGCTAATTTGAAAATGCTTTTAATCGTAATCTAACAGTTGACTTCGTGTCTAAAATTGACTTCTATATAACGTGTTCTGCTCGTTTCAAAATTTGCTACATTTTTCGAAGTCTATAGCTTTCTTTGGCAACAGAAAATTTATCTGGCCTAAAATTTCTAGAATATTGGATTATTGAAATATGCTTTCAATAGAATTCCACTGATCCAATTCATGTCAAAAATTGCCTTCCGTATTATGATTTAAGGCATTCTCAATATCTAATCAGCTTTCCGAAGGCTATAGCCTTCTCCGTCAAATCAAAATTAGCCCGGATTAAAATTTCTTGAATTTTAAATCCTTAAATCTTGCTCTAAATAGCATTCCAATGGTGCACTTCATATCTAAACATGCCTTCCGGATGGTGATTTAAGGTGTTCTAAAAATTTGCTCCATTTTTCGAAGGCTATAACCTACTCAGTCGAGCCAAAAATTGATCTGGATCAAAATTTCATTCAACTTCGATAATTTGAAAATGCTTTTAATCGTAATCCAACGATCTACTTGGTGTCTAAAATTGACTTCTAAATAACGATTCATTATCATTTTAACATTTGTTACATTTTTTGAAGCTTATAGCCTTATCTGGCAATAGAAAATTTATCTGGCTCTAAATTTCTAGAATTTTGGATTATTGAAACATGCTTTCAATCGAATTCCACTGATCCAATTCATGTCAAAAATTGCCTTCCGTATTATGATTAAAGGTATTCTCCATATCTAATCAGCTTTCCGAAGGCTATAGCCTTCTCCGTCGAATCAAAATTTCTTGAATTTTAAATGCTTAAATCTTGCTCTAAATAGCATTCCAATGGTGCACTTCATGTCGAAAAATGCCTTCCGGAAGGTGATTTAAGGTGTTCTATAAATTTACTCCGTTTTTTGAAGGCTATAACCTACTCAGTCGAGCCAAAAATTGATCTGGATCAAAATTTCATTCAACTTGGATAATTTGAAAGTGCTTTTAATCATAATCTAACGATCCACTTGGTGGCTAAAATTGACTCCTAAATAACGAGTCATTATCATTTTAACATTTGTTACATTTTTTGAAGCTTATAGCCTTTTCTGGAAATGGAAAATTTATCTGACTCCGAATTTCTAGAACTTTGGATTATTGAAATATGCTTTCAATAGAATTCTACTGATCTAATTCATGACGAAAAATGCCTTCCGGATTACGATTGAAGGTGTTCCCAATATCTACTCCTATTTCAGAAGGCTATAACCCTCTCCGTCGAATGAAAATCGACCCGGATCAAAATTTATAAAATTTTAATTCATTAAATCTTACTCTAAATAGCATTCCCACAGTGCACTTCCTGTCTAAAAATGCCTTCCGGATGGTGGTTTAAGGTGTTCTAAAAATTAGCTCCGTTTTTCAAGGCTATAACCTACTCCGTGAAGCCAAAATTGGTTTGTATCAGAATTTCAATCAACTTGGACAATTTGAAAATGCTTTTATTCGTAATCCAACAGATGACCTCGTGTCTAAAATTGACTTCTATATAACGTGTTATGCTCGTTTCAAAATTTGCTACATTTTTTGACGTCTATAGCCTTCTCGGGCAACAGAAAATTTATCTGCCTAAATTTTTAGAATTTGGATTATTGAAACATGCTTTCAATAGAATTCCACTGATCCAATTCATGTCAAAAAATGCCTTCCGTATTATGATTTAAGGTGTTCTAAAATTTGCTCCGTTTTTCAAAGGCTATAACGTACGCAGTCGAGCCAAAATTGATCTGGATCAAAATTTCATTCAACTTCAATAATTTGAAATGCTTTTAATCGTAATCCAACGATCTACTTGGTGTCTAAATTGACTTCTAAATAACGATTCATTATCATTTTAACATTTGTTACATTTTTTGAAGCTTATAGCCTTATCTGGCAATGGAAAATTTATCTGGCTCTAAATTTCTAGAACTTTGGATTATTGAAATATGCTTTCAATAGAATTTCACTGATCTAATTCATGTCAAAAAATGCCTTCTGGATTACGATTGACGGTGTTCTCAATATCTACTCCTATTTCCGAAGGCTATATCCTTCTCCGTCGAATGAAAATCGACCCGGATCAAAATTTATGAAATTTTAATTCATTAAATCTTACTCTAAATAGCATTCCCACGGTGCACTTCCTGTCTAAAAATGCCTTCCGGATAGTGGTTTAAGGTGTTCTAAAAATTAGCTCCGTTTTTCAAGGCTATAACCTACTCCGTGTAGCCAAAATTGGTTTGTATCAGAATTTCAGTCAACTTGGCTAATTTGAAAATGCTTTTAATCGTAATCCAACAGTTGACTTCGTGTCTAAAATTGACTTCTATATAACGTGTTCTGCTCGTTTCAAAATTTGCTACATTTTTCAAAGTCTATAGCCTTCTCTGGCAACAGAAAATTTATCTGGCCTAAAATTTCTAGAATTTTGGATTATTGAAACATGCTTGCAATAGAATTCCACTGATCCAATTCATGCCAAAAATTGCCTTCCGTATTATGATTTAAGGTATTCTCAATATCTAATCAGCTTTCCGAAGGCTATAGCCTTCTCCGTCGAATCAAAATTAGCCCGGATTAAAATTTCTTGAATTTTAAATCCTTAAATTGTAACGACCCGCCTAGCACAGGCCGTTACCATACATACATACTTATCTTCTCGTACATACTTACATACTTATGAAACACAGCGGAAATTTTTTTTTTTTTTTTATATGGCATAGAGTGCAACATATAAAAGTGTCTTTATCAAAATATTTACTATAACATAATTACGTAAAGGAAAAAACGCGTAGCGGCTACATTTCTCACATTTCACAGTTTGCCCCGCCATGCCTTTCCATCTTGCATCAACCATTGCTGACGGTTGCTTACCTACAGCATAAACGTAAGACAGTGAGCTTCCGCTCAGCAAGTACAACCTCGTATACCGCGACATAAACAAACATGATCTAATCATTCACATAATAACTTAACTTACATAGCATATCGTACATATCATGACTTCCTTTTCATAGCATAACATACATCATAATGCATGGTCCATTTATGCTTATTTTATGCTCAATTCATGCTTAACTTACTTTCATTTCTTATCTTACTTATGGGCCCCTTACTTGTGTGTATGTACCGGGCGCGCGACTATGGAGTGGTTGGGGCGGCCAAACCATTTCCAACTCAAACCATAGTCCAACCCGACCTTACTCGGGTCGGTAGAACACAGGCGACTTGCTCGCCATCTTACTTTCCTTTCATCTTATCATGTCATACTTGATCTTATTTTATAAGATTTTGTGAACATGTTCGTGCTCTCATACTTCCATGATTCATGTAATCATAACATAATATTCATCATAAACATACCTTAACTTATCATACTACATAACCTAGCATACAACATATGACATATTGCATAGCATGTCAATAACATAAAATAACATTACTTAGCACTAACAATATAACATAGCAGCAACAACAACATAACATAGCATCAATAACAACATAGCATAGCATCAACAACCGCATAACATACATCCCTAGCATACATCTAACATACTTGGGCAAGTACCACAACAAAGCCTATGCTGTAGGCGGTGGTTGTACTTACCTCTCTTGCTATGTCCTGCGTTATGCTGCTTCTTCTCTGAGTACAGCTGCAGGTTCTCTCCTGCTCCTTGAAGGACATAGGTGAGGTTCTTAGTTAGTGTTGCAGAATGTTGATACTTAATCAACATGCTTACATAATCCTAATTGTATGTCCTGATACTAGATGTCTTACTGGGTTATAGATAGTAACCTATTATTAATGGAACCCAATATGAATTAATTCTTTAAGAGGTTACGTTGGATAACCTCATGTGCTAAACCCTATACATACTGTCAGGGTTCGATTACTTTCCTAACCTTGGGCTTTATCATAATTATTGGGTTTCCTTAATTAACCCTATATCTTAGCCCAATTTATTACTCTTGGTATCCTTTAGGGTTATCTTGGTTAACCCTTAAGGTTAATAATAGTTGAACTCTTAATTAACTAAAGTTAACCCTATATGGGTTAAACTTGAGCTTTAGGCTTTGGCCTAGTAACTCGGATATTACATCCGGTTATTACCCGTAATCATTTTGCTTACCCAATTTGGTTTAAAAAATCCATTTTCCATTTATTTGGAAACTTGGGTAATTTTAACTTCAAAAATCGTTTACTTAACTCATAAAAATTCATATCCTTAAAATAGGTTTTTATAAAATCATTTAGGACTGGAAACTGCCTTTGGAATAGTTTCCCTAGTCAAAACAGTGGTTTTGGAAAAGATACAATTTTTCTGTACTGTTTTTAGAAAATCCTGTGCAGGAATTTCCTATTCCCTGCACAGTCTTTATAAAATCGTGTCAGTTTAAAAATAAATTCCAATTTTGAAAAAGTTGTCTTCATGAAAGTTCTAGCTCTCGAAAAATCCTAAAACTTTCGTGTTTGGAGAAAAATCCAGTTCTGCTTGTATTTGCGTCAGTTTTTGTTTGAAACTGGCTGATCCTGTAAACTGGGTCTGGGCAGACCAGCCACGGGTTTTTGTAAAAACAGAGACCATTGGAGTCTCATTTTGGGATTCTGCAAGCGATGTCCTCTAGGAAAAACCCTTCTGAACAACTTTCATGTTTTAAGTTTTACCCAGTTCTGCCTCTAAAGGCCTCAAATTTCTCTTTTCCCGAAACTGGGCAGTTCACATCCGAACTGGCAGTTTTTGGTTTTAAATTCGTTTTACGTCCTATTACGTGCATCTAACCTCAACCGAACACGCGGGAGCCTATATAGCATACATGCAGCGTTTTCATAAGAACCAACATGCAACTCCAACGTGCCCATGCAAACCAAAACCCGCACTAACCTAGCCTAGGTTTGCATGGTTCTAACTTTGCATTACATTCATACATGCATCAATCATTCACCCTTAAACTAGCAGCCAATCATGCACTGCCTAGGGCAGATTTTGGACCAAAAAATCAGGGGACATACAACCCTAAGCATCAAGCATGAAAATCAATCACAAACAAGCACAACAATGCAAGAATTCAAGCCATACACCCTTAGATCTACAAATCAAGCACATACAACCTACAAGGGCATAAAATGGAAGATGGACTTATGTCCTTACAACCAAATTGAATCACCTTATAACTTTGAATTTGAACTCAAATAAAAGAGTTAGGGCTCTAGATTTTTACCTTAGACCAAAGTCAAGTTTTGGTCACAAAATTTCTTCCTCCCCCTAGCTCAAAACCGTGGCTGCCCTAGACCAAGAAAATGGTCTCAAAACTTGTTTTCGGTTGATTGAATCACACCCGAATTAACCCTAACTTTTCCCCTTAATTTTTCAGTTTCTCTCTTGGTTTTTCCTGCACCTAACCACTCGGCAGCAAGCCTAGAAAAGGCCGGGAAAACTTTCTCAAACTCTCCCCTTAGCTTTCCCTTGCAAACCGAACACTAACCTAAGCTTGGTTTAGGAAAATTTTGGTTTTTCTCTTGGCTCCCTCTCACTTTCTTTTTCGGTTTTGATGGGCAGAAAAATGGCAAGAGTTTGGCTAGAGGTTGTGAAAAATGAACAAGGACCACCCCTATTTATAGGCAAAGGAGAACTTTTCAAAATTCAATTTTGACCCCTAAAGTTTTGAAAAATTTACCAAATGGCATGCTAGGTGGCCGGCCATCCCCCTTGGAGAACAAGCAAAAATTGTTCTAGAACAAGACACTTGTCGTCTAATGCTTGGTTCATGGAATTATGATGTCATAATTCCAAATAAGGATGATGTCATAAATATGATATCATCCTAAGGCCTTGTTTGGCTACTTTTCTCTAAAATAATCCATTTTTGTGTTACACAGATATGTCCAATACCGTGTTCACTAATACACAGTACAATTCAGTACTGTTTTACTCGACTGCAGTCCAAAATTTATCTGCATAAAAATGGACTGTAAAAACTTTTTCTTATTTTTCCGAGCCCTTTTGGTCTTTAGTTCCCACTAGGTGTGCTTGATTTTCTAAGCTAGTTTTCAAAGCCTATCATGCTATCTTAACCGTAAAGACGGTTTTCACAGTATACTTTATTTTAAAATACTGCAAAGTCACTCCTTTGACCGTTCTTGGTCAAACTTTGACTTTCTTGGTCAAAGTCGACTTTTTTTTTTGTCAAAGTTTGACTTTCATAAAATCATATACTTTTCGTCCCTTTTTACTCAAAAGGTCCGTTTCTAATCTACATAGTCCATTTTTTAGTTTTA
Organism: Ficus hispida; assembly: GCA_025413025.1. NCBI lineage: Eukaryota > Viridiplantae > Streptophyta > Magnoliopsida > Rosales > Moraceae > Ficus > Ficus hispida. Next base: position 33,510,830 of record CM046374.1, read on the forward strand.
TTGATACTGAAAACTCATAAAATGTAAGAAAACTCTTAACCGAGTTTCTCTTTCAATAATACCTTGATGGTATACATTTAATTCCTTTGAAAGGAAATAGTAACATTGGGAAAATCTAGGTATTACAATCTACCCTCCTTAAAAATTTTCGTCCTCGAAAATCAGAATAATTCAGGTAGTTCTTTTCGTTTGGTCATTTTGGGGTGAAAAACCGTATTAATCTTTAATTTCGACCCTATGGCAGTATGAACATTCGTTCATAATCGAGAAATGAAGCGTCCATTCCGGTCTGAGATGCTTGATTTTGGTGCTCCATGCAGTTTCACAATCCGAGATATATAGCTTTCAGTCAATTTTCTGCAAATCTCCTCCAGGATGTCGGTGTTCAGTCTTAACTTTCTGACAAGTTAAGCACTTTGACACGAATTCCGTCACTTTATTCTTCATGTTTGGCCACTATTAATTCTCTCAGAGGTCTTGGTACATCTTAAAAGCTCCTGGATGTACCAACTATGGCGTCTTATGGGCTTCTGACATCGTCTGATCCTTCGTTGCCAAGATTTATCCGGTTGCTGAGCTCCGCAATTGTCCGTAAAGATTGAACTTCTTCTTGTCGAAAGAGCTAAACGTCTCTCAACGCTTTTGGGAATCAAATTTAGCGTTGTAATAACTTAAGAAATCCGTTTCTAAGATCACATCGAAATCCTAAAGCTTGATTGCGATGAGATCTACAAGCAATTCTCTGTTATTATAATTACAAAAATATTTTACATTAAAAAAAGAAAAATTGAAACCACAAAATCTCTTTAACAAGCAAAGAATTTTTTTTTTTAAAAGGCTATTTTAAAAATTATCTATACTACTTCCTAATTTCTGGGCAAACTCCATAAATACAAACAGGTGAGTGGCACCAGAATTAGATAATATAATAACGCCTTATGTGGCAACAAAGATCTATCTTGTCCCTTCATGCGAAGTTCCAGCTTCAGCATTTCCATCGGTGTAGGCGTAAATCCTAGCTTGGGGTTCAGGAGCCTCTAATCTTCCTTGTGCAATTGAGGGTCCTTCCAGCCTTGCTTGGACTGCATGTAACTGGCTGCTGGCATTCCGGTTTGGATACTGAGGGCTCTGGTTCTGGTTGTTCTGGGGGCAGCTCCGTGCATAGTGCCCTTCCTTGCCACAAAGGTAGCATGCATTTGTCCCCATCCTACACACTCCCGGGTGTTTCTTTCCACATGTTGCGCACGCGGGATAGCTGACGTTAGTATTCTCGTTCCCTCGATTGTTCTTTTTCTGAGGGAAATTCCCTTGTTGATCCTGGCCCGAGAAATTTTCTTTTCTCTTGTTCCTCCTAGCTTGATTGGAACCTTGTGTAGGGCTACTAGATTGGCCTTTCGGTTGCGACTCTGAGTCTTGTCGAGGCTGCGTTGGCTTTGCTACCGCCTTTTCCTCCTTTTTAGCCTTGAAGAATTGAGCTCTAGCCTCCTTGTCCTGGTTTATCCAGTATTCGGCTCTTATCGCCCGGCTTATGCAATCGGACACCAGGGTAGGCGGGCTGCTGCCAGCACTTACTTGCTTGGCGATGTCGGTTCGAAACATCTTCATCATCCTTCGTACCTTCTCTGCTTCACTCGGGACCAAATCCGGGCATAACCGAGCCAGCTGTTCAAACTTCTGTACGGCCTCCATTACCGTCATCGACCCTTGTCTGAAGTTCGTGAACTCGTCTTGTTGAACGGCAAGGATCTCTCTGTTGTAGTACATTGCGCGAAATTCGGTCACAAAGTCTTGCCAGCTCATGACCGTAACATCACGGCGCATTTGCACGGTCATCCACCAATGTCGCGCATCCTTTTTCAGAGCAAAAGAATGTTGGGATCTATATGTGCCCTAAGGATAGAAAATCAATATTAGGGATTTTCTGTAAATATGACATTTTGATATTAATAAGAGGAGGTTATTCATGTTTAATAAGTTGTGTCCTATTTACTTTCATTTGTTGATTGTATGGTTGAGCAAACATAAAATACTCCTTGACTGTTGGAAATATATCGGATTACCATATGTATACGGGGTATACATAGAAGACATGGTAATTTGATAACAGTCAAAATAAATAGTCCGCAATCGATGGAATAAGATTTGGGGATCTTATTCATGATAAGATTGTACAAGTTGTCTACTTCCTTGGAGGGATGGTTTGTCTTGACCATCGGATTGGTTCCGAGTGGAAACTTTAATGTATACCAGTATTGAGGTATGACATTGGATTGGACCTAAAGTGTTAATTGATTCGGTTTAATAATTCCGTTTATAAGAATCAATGAAGCTTTGATTATCATTCTGTATTAATCTTAATCCTGAAATGATTACTTGAGTTCGTATCCATGACTTATGTACTTTAATGCACTACAGGTGAGACACTGTTAATTTATGGTCAATATACTTGTGTTTTGGGTGCATGACTTATGGATAGAGAAATCAAGATTCATAGATATGGAATCCATAGCTATCTTAACGATAGTACATGTTATCTACTTAAAGGCATTATTCGGGGATTGAAAGATAGTATAACAAGATCTTGGCCATCGGTTTACTTTGTGTTCTCTGATGGTTTACCAATTGTATGGTTTTACAATTGGTGGTTCTTTCAATGGAGAATAATGGAACTTTAAGCTAAAATGATTGAAAAGGTAAAACGGAAAAAGTCCTTAATTCAATCATGGATAACATATGGGGATTAAACAAGCGATGAATAAATCATAGAAGAAGCACTGCGTGAGAGAGCTTTCGTAATACGGTATGTAAACAGGAGTTCAGCTTCAAACTTTTAGTGGAATAGTTTTGAAGTTGATAATTGATGAATAATTAGTCTGGGATTAATTTTTCACAATTATAGGAGCCTCTTTACATATTTCCATCGGGTCCCTCTACTAGCTCATATAGTTCTAAATAGTGTCTCGGGATTTGTTCCTAAAGAGATCGGTAAATTTAAATGGAATTTTGTAATGTCTATTAAGACATGGTACTCTCTAACATGCAATCCGAAAAAGGATTGGACATGTAGGATTTGTGTAGACAAATAATATGATTTGTCAACACGTGATTGGTTAACTTGAATTTTGGAAATAAGATTGTGTTTGAATTATTTAATTTTGAAAAACAAAATTTTTCTCTCCTAATCTAAAAGAGGTGCACGGTTTTAGATAGGTGGAGAGAAGAAAATTTTGTTTCAAAATTGTTCAAATATATTCCTAACATTAAATTATTAATTGATTTAAATAATGGAGATTATTTGATGAATTTTTTTTTCTTTAAATATGGTGCACGGATTTTTGAGGAAGAAAAAAATTCAAATATTCCATTTATTTAAATTAATTAATATGGTTGATGTTTGTGGAAAATATTAATTCAAATGAGTGAATCTTATTTAAATTCAAAAAGGGTTTAAAAGAAATTTGAATCTAGATAGGACTAGGATCTTTTCACTAGTCTAGATTCTTGATTTAAAATTTGAACCACCAATCTAGATTTATCCTAAAGTGGCCAAATTTTTTGGAGGAGATTTCCTCTTGAAAAAACGTTTCTAGGTTCAATGAATCTAGCCCTAAAGTTGTATGATCTTTTGGTTCAAAATTTATCCAGAAAAATAATTATTAATTATTTTTCAAGAAGGAATTAAATTTTGAAAAGGATTAGACTTCTATATAAAGGCTAGGAATTCTTGAGAAACCAATTTTTGATAATTTTCAAAGGGGAAAACGTTTTTGTGAGTGAAAGAAAAAATAATTTGGGTTTCTTCTACTTCACAAAAATTCGGCTATCTTGTGAGAAAGAAAAAGAGAGAAAATTCCATTGATTCAAAATTGTGAGGAAGGTTAAACCAAGTGATAATTTTCATAGGAGGTTAACCGGTTCCTGTTTTGTAGTTTTGAAGAAAGAAGTTGGATCGTATTCTCAACGAGGAACATCGGAATTGAGAAGGAGGGTTCTAGACTTCGGAAAGCATTACCGATCAATTGGATTCATAGAACGTGTGCCCACACACACTCTGAGACGTGGAACTCGATAATAGTAGAGAAGACACGTTGGTCAAACGCTCTAGTGATTCCGGAATCCGAGAAATAAGGTACGCTTGATCATGAATTTAATTTATTGTTATATGCATCATGAGATTCTTTTCGAAACGGCATAAAAAAAATTTTAAAACTTCCGCTGCGCCGTAACTCCGATATCGGATCCGTTTTTTCCAACAAAGAAGCGCAGAGAACTTTCTCTTGTTCTGTTAGCCGCATGAAATCCAAGATAACTTGGATATCGATCAACCAATTGTCCGCTGCGATCGGGTCCGTCGGGCCTTCGAACTCAGGCGCCTTCATTCGCCTGAATCGCTCGTACAGTAAATCTTCCCTCACTGGCTGTAGGTTTATTTGTCCTCCAGCGGGTGCCATCGAAATGTTAGCATTCTGAGGAATTTCTGGCTGACCCTCAGGTACTGGGGGTACTATTGGAGGTACTGGTTGAGCTCGGGGTGGAACCTCATTAATTCGGGGTCCCTGGTTTATCTGAGCTATCTGCGCTCGAAGTCTTTCCGTCTCTTGTTGCTGTTCTAGCAGCTGCCGTTGTAGACTTGCCACAATGGTCGATAGATCTGGCTCAGGCGGGTTGAGTGGTATCGTTCTTCGTGGACGTACCATCTTTTAAATCCTATAAGAAAAGATATCATCGTACTATTAGTATCTTTTCTTTCATACATGGCTTATTACGTCACATCATACCGTAACATTATTCATTTCATATCATAACATAAAAGGTATCATAACAGATAATATAACATAACTTTCATAATATATAACATACTTTTGTTATATAAATCCCGTGTCTGCACGGTCTTTATGTACACTTTCAAAAGTACATCATATACATACTCTGTATATTGTAATTTACAATACTGTAATTACAAATAGATTATATCATACTGTACATACATATCTTTATATATACATAGTCAAAATATGATGGAAGTGTCTATTACTTTACCATCGTACTGTATATAATCAAATAAATGATGGGAGTGTTTACCACTCTACCATCGTTTATAGTCAAAAGAATAAACACATATCGGCCCTAACTAAACTATAACCTCAAGCGTGATCGTCGAAACGTCGGATTCGGCGTCAGAGTCTACGTCCCAATCTCCATCGTGGAATAGTATTTCCTCGGGATCGCCCTTGGCGTCGTCAACGTCCTCTACCCAGTCACCTTGCTCGGCTTCGGGCTCCATATCGTCCTCGTCGTCCTCGTCGTCGCAAGGGATGATAATAACGGGAGGGTCTTCCGGTGGGTCCTCCGGAGCAAGCAAATCATTAGCAGCGTCTTCGGCGTCCATCTGGTCCTCAGCCTCTAGGGCTGGGATCTCCTGTAGGGGCATAGTAGAAATCGGGTCCTCGGGAAACATCGGACCCAAATCATACTGGGGTTCTCCTATCCCGGCATCGATCCGAGCGAGCTCCATATTCACGCGTCTATCATAGCATAATCCTATCGTAAATACTTACGCATATACATAAAACACATATGTAACTTACAATGATGGTGGCGATGGTAGGCAGACTGTGAAATCGTATCGCAGGGAACCGCTCTGATACCAACTCTGTAACGACCCGCCTAGCACAGGCTGTTACCATACATACATACTTATCTTCTCGTACATACTTACATACTTACGAAACACAGCGGAAATTTTTTTTTTTTTTTATATGGCATACGAGTGCAACATATAAAAGTGTCTTTATCAAAATATTTACTATAACATAATTACGTAAAGGACAAAACGCGTAGCGGCTACATTTCTCACATTTCACAGTTTGCCCCGCCATGCCTTTCCATCTTGCATCAACCATTGCTGACGGTTGCTTACCTACAGCATAAACGTAAGACAGTGAGCTTTCGCTCAGCAAGTACAACCTCCTATACCGCGACATAAACAAACATGATCTAATCATTCACATAATAACTTAACTTACCATAGCATATCGTACATATCATGACTTCCTTTTCATAGCATAACATACATCATAATGCATGGTCCATTTATGCTTATTTTATGCTCAATTCGTGCTTAACTTACTTTCATTTCTTATCTTACTTATGGGCCCCTTACTTGTGTGTATGTACCGGGCGCGCGACTATGGAGTGGTTGGGGCGGCCAAACCATTTCCAACTCAAACCATAGTCCAACCCGACCTTACTCGGGTCGGTACAACACAGGCGACTTGCTCGCCATCTTACTTTCCTTTCATCTTATCATGTCATACTTGATCTTATTTTATAAGATTTTGTGAACATGTTCGTGCTCTCATACTTCCATGATTCATGTAATCATAACATAATATTCATCATAAACATACCTTAACTTATCATACTACATAACCTAGCATACAACATATGACATATTGCATAGCATGTCAATAACATAAAATAACATTACTTAGCACTAACAATATAACATAGCAGCAACAACAACATAACATAGCATCAATAACAACATAGCATAGCATCAACAACCGCATAACATACATCCCTAGCATACATCTAACATACTTGGGCAAGTACCACAACAAAGCCTATGCTGTAGGCGGTGGTTGTACTTACCTCTCTTGCTATGTCCTGCGTTATGCTGCTTCTTCTCTGAGTACAGCTGCAGGTTCTCTCCTGCTCCTTGAAGGACATAGGTGAGGTTCTTAGTTAGTGTTGCAGAATGTTGATACTCTAATCAACATGCTTACATAATCCTAATTGTATGTCCCTGATACTAGATGTCTTACTGGGTTATAGATAGTAACCCTATTATTAATGGAACCCAATATGAATTAATTCTTTAAGAGGTTACGTTGGATAACCTCATGTGCTAAACCCTATACATACTGTCAGGGTTCGATTACTTTCCTAACCTTGGGCTTTATCATAATTATTGGGTTTCCTTAATTAACCCTATATCTTAGCCCAATTTATTACTCTTGGTATCCTTTAGGGTTATCTTGGTTAACCCTTAAGGTTAATAATAGTTGAACTCTTAATTAACTAAAGTTAACCCTATATGGGTTAAACTTGAGCTTTAGGCTTTGGCCTAGTAACTCGGATATTACATCCGGTTATTACCCGTAATCATTTTGCTTACCCAATTTGGTTTAAAAAATCCATTTTCCATTTCTTTGGAAACTTGGGTAATTTTAACTTAAAAAATCGTTTACTTAACTCATAAAAATTCATATCCTTAAAATAGGTTTTTATAAAATCATTTAGGACTGGAAACTGCCTTTGGAACAGTTTCCCTAGTCAAAACAGTGGTTTTGGAAAAGATACAATTTTTCTGTACTGTTTTTAGAAAATCCTGTGCAGGAATTTCCTATTCCCTGCACAGTCTTTATAAAATCGTGTCAGTTTAAAAATGAATTCTGATTTTGAAAAAGTTGTCTTCACGAAAGTTCTAGCTCTCGAAAAATCCTAAAACTTTTGTGTTTGGAGAAAAATCCAGTTCTGCTTGTATTTGCGTCAGTTTTTGTTTGAAACTGGCTGATCCTGTAAACTGGGTCTGGGCAGACCAGCCACGGGTTTTTTGTAAAAACAGAGACCATTGGAGTCTCATTTTGGGATTCTGCAAGCGATGTCCTCTAGGAAAAACCCTTCTGAACAACTTTCATGTTTTAAGTTTTACCCAGTTCTGCCTCTAAAGGCCTCAAATTTCTCTTTTCCCGAAACTGGGCAGTTCACATCCGAACTGGCAGTTTTTGGTTTTAAATTCGTTTTACGTCCTATTACGTGCATCTAACCTCAACCGAACACGCGGGAGCCTATATAGCATACATGCAGCATTTTCATAAGAACCAACATGTAACTCCAACGTGCCCATGCAAACCAAAACCCGCACTAACCTAGCCTAGGTTTGCATGGTTCTAACTTTGCATTACATTCATACATGCATCAATCATTCACCCTTAAACTAGCAGCCAATCATGCACTGCCTAGGGCAGATTTTGGACCAAAAAATCAGGGGACATACAACCCTAAGCATCAAGCATGAAAATCAATCACAAACAAGCACAACAATGCAAGAATTCAAGCCATACACCCTTAGATCTACAAATCAAGCACATACAACCTACAAGGGCATAAAATGGAAGATGGACTTATGTCCTTACAACCAAATTGAATCACCTTATAACTTTGAATTTGAACTCAAATAAAAGAGTTAGGGCTCTAGATTTTTACCTTAGACCAAAGTCAAGTTTTGGTCACAAAATTTCTTCCTCCCCCTAGCTCAAAACCGTGGCTGCCCTAGACCAAGAAAATGGTCTCAAAACTTGTTTTCGGTTGATTGAATCACACCCGAATTAACCCTAACTTTTCCCCTTAATTTTTCAGTTTCTCTCTTGGTTTTTCCTGCACCTAACCACTCGGCAGCAAGCCTAGAAAAGGCCGGGAAAACTTTCTCAAACTCTCCCCTTAGCTTTCCCTTGCAAACCGAACACTAACCTAAGCTTGGTTTAGGAAAATTTTGGTTTTTCTCTTGGCTCCCTCTCACTTTCTTTTTCGGTTTTGATGGGCAGAAAAATGGCAAGAGTTTGGCTAGAGGTTGTGAAAAATGAACAAGGACCACCCCTATTTATAGGCAAAGGAGAACTTTTCAAAATTCAATTTTGACCCCTAAAGTTTTGAAAAATTTACCAAATGGCATGCTAGGTGGCCGGCCATCCCCCTTGGAGAACAAGCAAAAATTGTTCTAGAACAAGACACTTGTCGTCTAATGCTTGGTTCATGGAATTATGATGTCATAATTCCAAATAAGGATGATGTCATAAATATGATATCATCCTAAGGCCTTGTTTGGCTACTTTTCTCTAAAATAATCCATTTTTGTGTTACACAGATATTTCCAATACTGTGTTCACTAATATACAGTACAATTCAGTACTGTTTTACTCGACTGCAGTCCAAAATTTATCTGCGTAAAAATGGACTGTAAAAACTTTTTCTTATTTTTCCGAGCCCTTTTGGTCTTTAGTTCCCACTAGGTGTGCTTGATTTTCTAAGCTAGTTTTCAAAGCCTATCATGCTATCTTAACCGTAAAGACGGTTTTCGCAGTATACTTTATTTTAAAATACTGCAAAGTCACTCCTTTGACCGTTCTTGATCAAACTTTGACTTTCTTGGTCAAAGTCGACTTTTTTTTTTTTTTGTCAAAGTTTGACTTTCATAAAATCATATACTTTTCGTCTCTTTTTACTCAAAAGGTCCGTTTCTAATCTACATAGTCCATTTTTTAGTTTTATTGATACTGAAAACTCATAAAATGTAAGAAAACTCTTAACCGAGTTTCTCTTTTAATAATACCTTGATGGTATACATTTAATTCCTTTGAAAGGAAATAGTAACATCGGGAAAATCTAGGTATTACATAAATCTTGCTCTAAATAGCATTCCAATGGTGCACTTCATATCTAAACATGCCTTCCGGATGGTGATTTAAGGTGTTCTAAAAATTTGCTCCTTTTTTCGAAGGCTATAACCTACTCAGTCGAGCCAAAAATTGATCTGGATCAAAATTTCATTCAACTTCGATAATTTGAAAATGCTTTTAATTGTAATCCAACGATCTACTTGGTGTCTAAAATTGACTTCTAAATAACGATTCATTATCATTTTAACATTTGTTACATTTTTTGAAGCTTATAGCCTTATCTGGCAATAGAAAATTTATCTGGCTCTAAATTTCTAGAACTTTGGATTATTGAAATATGCTTTCAATAGAATTTCACTGATCTAATTCATGTCAAAAAATGCCTTCTGGATTACGATTGACGGTGTTCTCAATATCTACTCCTATTTCCGAAGGCTATATCCTTCTCCGTCGAATGAAAATCGAGCCGGATCAAAATTTATGAAATTTTAATTCATTAAATCTTACTCTAAATAGCATTCCCACGGTGCACTTCCTATCTAAAAATACCTTCCGGATGGTGGTTTAAGGTGTTCTAAAAATTAGCTCTGTTTTTCAAGGCTATAACCTACTCCGTGGAGACAAAATTGGTTTGTATCAGAATTTCAATCAACTTGGCTAATTTGAAAATGCTTTTAATCGTAATCCAACAGTTGACTTCGTGTCTAAAATTGACTTCTATATAACGTGTTCTACTCGTTTCAAAATTTGCTACATTTTTCGAAGTCTATAGCTTTCTCTGGCAACAGAAAATTTATCTGGCCTAAAATTTCTAGAATTTTGGATTATTGAAACATGCTTTCAATAGAATTCCACTGATCCAATTCATGTCAACAATTGCCTTCCGTATTATGATTTAAGGTATTCTCAATATCTAATTAGCTTTCCGAAGGCTATAGCCTTCTCCGTCAAATCAAAATTAGCCCGGATTAAAATTTCTTGAATTTTAAATCCTTAAATCTTGCTCTAAATAGCATTCCAATAGTGCACTTCATATCTAAACATGCCTTCCGGATGGTGATTTAAGGTGTTCTAAAAATTTGCCCCATTTTTCGGAGGCTATAACCTACTCAGTCGAGCCAAAAATTGATCTGGATCAAAATTACATTCAACTTCGATAATTTGAAAATGCTTTTAATCGTAATCCAACGATCTACTTGGTGTCTAAAATTGACTTCTAAATAACGATTCATTATCATTTTAACATTTGTTACATTTTTTGAAGCTTATAGCCTTATCTGGCAATAGAAAATTTATCTGGCTTTAAATTTCTAGAACTTTGGATTATTGAAATATGCTTTCAATAGAATTTCACTGATCTAATTCATGTCAAAAAATGCCTTCTGGATTACGATTGACGGTGTTCTCAATATCTACTCCTATTTCCGAAGGCTATATCCTTCTCCGTCGAATGAAAATCGAGCCGGATCAAAATTTATGAAATTTTAATTCATTAAATCTTACTCTAAATAGCATTCCAACGGTGCACTTCCTGTCTAAAAATGCCTTCCGGATTGTGGTTTAAGGTGTTCTAAAAATTAGCTCCGTTTTTCATGGCTATAACCTACTCCGTGGAGCCAAAATTGGTTTGTATCAGAATTTCAATCAACTTGGCTAATTTGAAAATTCTTTTAATCGTAATCCAACAGTTGACTACGTGTCTAAAATTGACTTCTATTTAACGTGTTCTGCTCGTTTCAAAATTTGCTACATTTTTCGAAGTCTATAGCCTTCTCAGGCAATAGAAAATTTATCTGGCCTAAAATTTCTAGAATTTTGGATTATTGAAACATGCTTTCAATAGAATTCCACTGATCCGATTCATGTCAAAAATTGCCTTCCGTATTATGATTTAAGGTATTCTCAATATCTAATCAGCTTTCCGAAGGTTATAGCCTTCTCCGTCGAATCAAAATTAGCCCGGATTAAAATTTCTTGAATTTTAAATCCTTAAATCTTGCTCTAAATAGCATTCCAATGGTGCACTTCTTATCTGAACATGCCTTCCGGATGGTGATTTAAGGTGTTCTAAAAATTTGCTCCATTTTTCGAAGGCTATAACATACTCAGTCGAGCCAAAAATTGATCTGGATCAAAATTTCATTCAACTTCGATAATTTGAAAATGCTTTTAATCGTAATCCAACGATCTACTTGGTGTCTAAAATTGACTTCTAAATAACGATTCATTATCATTTTAACATTTGTTACATTTTTTGAAGCTTATAGCCTTATATGGCAATAGAAAATTTATCTGGCTCTAAATTTCTAGAACTTTGGATTATTGAAATATGCTTTCAATAGAATTTCATTGATCTAATTCATGTCAAAAAATGCCTTCTGGATTACGATTGACGGTGTTCTCAATATCTACTCCTATTTCCGAAGGCTATATCCTTCTCCGTCGAATGAAAATCGACCCGGATCAAAATTTATGAAATTTTAATTCATTAAATCTTACTCTAAGTAGCATTCCCACGGTGCACTTCCTGTCTAAAAATGCCTTCCGGATGGTGGTTTAAGGTGTTCTAAAAATTAGCTCAGTTTTTCAAGGCTATAACCTACTCCGTGGAGCCAAAATTGGTTTGTATCAGAATTTCAATCAATTTGGCTAATTTGAAAATGCTTTTAATCGTAATCCAACAGTTGACTTCGTGTCTAAAATTGACTTCTATATAACGTGTTCTGCTCGTTTCAAAATTTGCTACATTTTTCGAAGTCTATAGCCTTATCTGGTAACAGAAAATTTATCTGGCCTAAAATTTCTAGAATTTTGGATTATTGAAACATGCTTTCAATAGAATTCCACTGATCCAATTCATGTCAAAAATTGCCTTCCGTATTACGATTTAAGGTATTCTCAATATCTAATTAGCTTTCCGAAGGCTATAGCCTTCTCCGTCGAATCAAAATTAGCCCGGATTAAAATTTCTTGAATTTTAAATCCTTAAATCTTGCTCTAAATAGCATTCCAATAGTGCACTTCATATCTAAACATGCCTTCCGGATGGTGATTTAAGGTGTTCTAAAAATTTGCCCCATTTTTCGGAGGCTATAACCTACTCAGTCGAGCCAAAAATTGATCTGGATCAAAATTACATTCAACTTCGATAATTTGAAAATGCTTTTAATCGTAATCCAACGATCTACTTGGTGTCTAAAATTGACTTCTAAATAACGATTCATTATCATTTTAACATTTGTTACATTTTTTGAAGCTTATAGCCTTATCTGGCAATAGAAAATTTATCTGGCTTTAAATTTCTAGAACTTTGGATTATTGAAATATGCTTTCAATAGAATTTCACTGATCTAATTCATGTCAAAAAATGCCTTCTGGATTACGATTGACGGTGTTCTCAATATCTACTCCTATTTCCGAAGGCTATATCCTTCTCCGTCGAATGAAAATCGAGCCGGATCAAAATTTATGAAATTTTAATTCATTAAATCTTACTCTAAATAGCATTCCACGGTGCACTTCCTGTCTAAAAATGCCTTTCGGATTGTGGTTTAAGGTGTTCTAAAAATTAGCTCCGTTTTTCATGGCTATAACCTACTCCGTGGAGCCAAAATTGGTTTGTATCAGAATTTCAATCAACTTGGCTAATTTGAAAATTCTTTTAATCGTAATCCAACAGTTGACTACGTGTCTAAAATTGACTTCTATTTAACGTGTTCTGCTCGTTTCAAAATTTGCTACATTTTTCGAAGTCTATAGCCTTCTCAGGCAATAGAAAATTTATCTGGCCTAAAATTTCTAGAATTTTGGATTATTGAAACATGCTTTCAATAGAATTCCACTGATCCATTCATGTCAAAAATTGCCTTCCGTATTATGATTTAAGGTATTCTCAATATCTAATCAGCTTTCCGAAGGTTATAGCCTTCTCCGTCGAATCAAAATTAGCCCGGATTAAAATTTCTTGAATTTTAAATCCTTAAATCTTGCTCTAAATAGCATTCCAATGGTGCACTTCTTATCTGAACATGCCTTCCGGATGGTGATTTAAGGTGTTCTAAAAATTTGCTCCATTTTTCGAAGGCTATAACATACTCAGTCGAGCCAAAAATTGATCTGGATGAAAATTTCATTCAACTTCGATAATTTGAAAATGCTTTTAATCGTAATCCAACGATCTACTTGGTGTCTAAAATTGACTTCTAAATAACGATTCATTATCATTTTAACATTGTTACATTTTTTGAAGCTTATAGCCTTATTGGCAATAGAAAATTTATCTGGCTCTAAATTTCTAGAACTTTGGATTATTGAAATATGCTTTCAATAGAATTTCATTGATCTAATTCATGTCAAAAAATGCCTTCTGGATTACGATTGACGGTGTTCTCAATATCTACTCCTATTTCCGAAGGCTATATCCTTCTCCGTCGAATGAAAATCGACCCGGATCAAAATTTATGAAATTTTAATTCATTAAATCTTACTCTAAGTAGCATTCCCACGGTGCACTTCCTGTCTAAAAATGCCTTCCGGATGGTGGTTTAAGGTGTTCTAAAAATTAGCTCAGTTTTTCAAGGCTATAACCTACTCCGTGGAGCCAAAATTGGTTTGTATCAGAATTTCAATCAATTTGGCTAATTTGAAAATGCTTTTAATCGTAATCCAACAGTTGACTTCGTGTCTAAAATTGACTTCTATATAACGTGTTCTGCTCGTTTCAAAATTTGCTACATTTTTCGAAGTCTATAGCCTTATCTGGTAACAGAAAATTTATCTGGCCTAAAATTTCTAGAATTTTGGATTATTGAAACATGCTTTCAATAGAATTCCACTGATCCAATTCATGTCAAAAATTGCCTTCCGTATTACGATTTAAGGTATTCTCAATATCTAATCAGCTTTCCGAAGGCTATAGCTTTCTCCGTCGAATCAAAATTAGCCCGGATTAAAATTTCTTGAATTTTAAATCCTTAAATCTTGCTCTAAATAGCATTCCAATGGTGCACTTCTTATCTGAACATGCCTTCCGGATGGTGATTTAAGGTGTTCTAAAAATTTGCTCCATTTTTCGAAGGCTATAACCTACTCAGTCGAGCCAAAAATTGATCTGGATCAAAATTTCATTCAACTTCGATAATTTGAAAATGCTTTTAATCGTAATCCAACGATCTACTTGGTGTCTAAAATTGGCTTCTAAATAACGATTCATTATCATTTTAACATTTGTTACATTTTTTGAAGCTTATAGCCTTATCTGGCAATAGAAAATTTATCTGGCTCTAAATTTCTAGAACTTTGGATTATTGAAATATGCTTTCAATAGAATTTCATTGATCTAATTCATGTCAAAAAATGCCTTCTGGATTACGATTGACGGTGTTCTCAATATCTACTCCTATTTCCGAAGGCTATATCCTTCTCCGTCGAATGAAAATCGACCCGGATCAAAATTTATGAAATTTTAATTCATTAAATCTTACTCTAAGTAGCATTCCCACGGTGCACTTCCTGTCTTAAAATGCCTTCCGGATGGTGGTTTAAGGTGTTCTAAAAATTAGCTCAGTTTTTCAAGGCTATAACCTACTCCGTGGAGCCAAAATTGGTTTGTATCAGAATTTCAATCAACTTGGCTAATTTGAAAATGCTTTTAATCGTAATCCAACAGTTGTCTTCGTGTCTAAAATTGACTTCTATATAACGTGTTCTGCTCGTTTCAAAATTTGCTACATTTTTCGAAGTCTATAGCCTTATCCGGTAACAGAAAATTTATCTGGCCTAAAATTTCTAGAATTTTGGATTATTGAAACATGCTTTCAATAGAATTCCACTGATCCAATTCATGTCAAAAATTGCCTTCCGTATTATGATTTAAGGTATTCTCAATATCTAATCAGCTTTCCGAAGGCTATAGCCTTCTCCGTCGAATCAAAATTAGCCCGGATTAAAATTTCTTGAATTTTAAATCCTTAAATCTTGCTCTAAATAGCATTCCAATGGTGCACTTCATATCTAAACATGCCTTACGGATGGTGATTTAAGGTGTTCTAAAAATTTGCTCCGTTTTTCGAAGGCTATAACCTACTCAGTCGAGCCAAAAATTGATCTGGATCAAAATTTCATTCAACTGGATAATTGAAAATGCTTTTAATCGTAATCCAACGATCTACTTGGTGTCTAAAATTGACTTCTAAATAACGATTCATTATCATTTTAACAATTGTTACATTTTTTGAAGTTTATAGCCTTATTTGGCAATAGAAAATTTATCTGGCACCAAATTTCTATAACTTTGGATTATTGAAATATGCTTTCAATAAAATTTCACCGATCTAATTCATGTCGAAAAATACCTTCCGGATTACGATTTATGGTGTTCTCAATATCAACTCCTATTTTCGAAGGCTATAGCCTTCTCCGTCGAATGAAAATCGGCCCGGATCAAAATTTATAAAATTTTAATAAACTAAATCATACTCTAAATAACATTCCCACGGTGCACTTCCTGTCCAAAAATGCCTTCTGGATGGTGGTTTAAGGTGTTCTAAAAATTTGCTCCATTTTTCAAGGCTATAACCTACTCCGTGGAGACAAAATTGGTTTGTATCAGAATTTCAATCAACTTCGATAATTTGAAAATGCTTTTAATCGTAATCCAAAAGTTGACTTTGTGTCTAAATTTGACTTCTATATAACGTGTTCTGGTCGTTTCAAAATTTGCTATATTTTTCGAAGTCTATAGCTTTCTCTGGCAACAGAAAATTTATCTGGCCTAAAATTTCTAGAATTTTGGATTATTGAAACATGCTTTCAATAGAATTCCACTGATCCAATTCATGTCAAAAATTGCCTTCCGTATTATGATTTAAGGTATTCTCAATATCTAATCAGCTTTCCGAAGGCTATAGCCTTCTCCGTCGAATCAAAATTAGCCCGGATTAAAATTTCTTGAATTTTAAATCCTTAAATCTTGCTCTAAATAGCATTCCAATGGTGCACTTCATATCTAAACATGCCTTACGGATGGCGATTTAAGGTGTTCTAAAAATTTGCTCCGTTTTTCGAAGGCTATAACCTACTCAGTCGAGCCAAAAATTGATCTGGATGAAAATTTCATTCAACTTCGATAATTTGAAAATGCTTTTAATCGTAATCCAACGATCTACTTGGTGTCTAAAATTGACTTCTAAATAACGATTCATTATCATTTTAACATATGTTACATTTTTTGAAGCTTATAGCCTTATCTGGCAATAGAAAATTTATCTGGCTCTAAATTTCTAGAACTTTGGATTATTGAAATATGCTTTCAATAGAATTTCACTGATCTAATTCATGTCAAAAATGCCGTCTGGATTACGATTGACGGTGTTCTCAATATCTACTCCTATTTCCGAAGGCTATATCCTTCTCCGTCGAATGAAAATCGAGCCGGATCAAAATTTATGAAATTTTAATTCATTAAATCTTACTCTAAATAGCATTCCCACGGTGCACTTCCTGTCTAAAAATGCCTTCCGGATGGTGGTTTAAGGTGTTCTAAAAATTAGCTCCGTTTTTCAAGGCTATAACCTACTCCGAGGAGCCAAAATTGGTTTGTATCAGAATTTCAATCAACTTGGCTATTTTGAAAATGCTTTTAATCGTAATCCAACAGTTGACTTCGTGTCTAAAATTGACTTCTATATAACGTGTTCTGCTCGTTTCAAAATTTGCTACATTTTTCGAAGTCTATAGCCTTTTCTGGCAATATAAAATTTATCTGGCCTAAAATTTCTAGAATTTTGGATTATTGAAACATGCTTTCAATAGAATTCCACTGATCCAATTCATGTCAAAAATTGCCTTCCGTATTATGATTTAAGGTATTCTCAATATCTAATCAGCTTTCCGAAGGCTATAGCCTTCTCCGTCGAATCAAAATTAGCCCGGATTAAAATTTCTTGAATTTTAAATCCTTAAATCTTGCTCTAAATAGCATTCCAATGGTGTACTTCATATCTGAACATGCCTACCGGATGGTGATTTAAGGTGTTCTAAAAATTTGCTCTATTTTTCGAAGGCTATAACCTACTCAGTCGAGCCAAAAATTGATCTGGATCAAAATTTCATTCAACCTGGATAATTCAAAAATGCTTTTAATCTTAATCCAACGATCTACTTGGTGTCTAAAATTGACTTCTAAATAACGATTCATTATCATTTTAACAATTGTTACATTTTTTGAAGTTTATAGCCTTATTTGGCATTAGAAAATTTATCTGGCACCAAATTTTTATAACTTTGGATTATTGAAATATGCTTCCAATAAAATTTCACCGATCTAATTCATGTCGAAAAATACCTTCCGGATTACGATTTATGGTGTTCTCAATATCTACTCCTATTTTCGAAGGCTATAGCCTTCTCTGTCGAATGAAAATCGGCCCGGATCAAAATTTATAAAATTTTAATTCACTAAATCATACTCTAAATAACATTCCCACGGTGCACTTCCTGTCCAAAAATGCCTTCTGGATGGTGGTTTAAGGTGTTCTAAAAATTTGCTCCGTTTTTCAAGGCTATAACCTACTCCGTGGAGCCAAAATTGTTTTGTATCAGAATTTCAATCAACTTCGATAATTTGAAAATGCTTTTAATCGTAATCCAAAAGTTGACTTTGTGTCTAAATTTGACTTCTATATAACGTGTTCTGGTCGTTTCAAAATTTGCTACATTTTTCGAAGTCTATAGCTTTCTCTGGCAACAGAAAATTTATCTGGCCTAAAATTTCTAGAATTTTGGATTATTGAAACATGCTTTCAATAGAATTCCACTGATCCAATTCATGTCAAAAATTGCCTTCCGTATTATGATTTAAGGTATTCTCAATATCTAATCAGCTTTCCGAAGGCTATAGCCTTCTCCGTCGAATCAAAATTAGCCCGGATTAAAATTTCTTGAATTTTAAATCCTTAAATCTTGCTCTAAATAGCATTCCAATGGTGCACTTCATATCTAAACATGCCTTACGGATGGCAATTTAAGGTGTTCTAAAAATTTGCTCCGTTTTTCGAAGGCTATAACCTACTCAGTCGAGCCAAAAATTGATCTGGATGAAAATTTCATTCAACTTCGATAATTTGAAAATGCTTTTAATCGTAATCCAACGATCTACTTGGTGTCTAAAATTGACTTCTAAATAACGATTCATTATCATTTTAACATTTATTACATTTTTTGAAGCTTATAGCCTTATCTGGCAATAGAAAATTTATCTGGCTCTAAATTTCTAGAACTTTGGATTATTGAAATATGCTTTCATAGAATTTCATGATCAATTCATGTAAAAAATGCCTTCGGATTACGATTGACGGTGTTCTCAATATCTACTCCTATTTCCGAAGGCTATATCCTTCTCCGTCGAATGAAAATCGAGCCGGATCAAAATTTATGAAATTTTAATTCATTAAATCTTACTCTAAATAGCATTCCCACGGTGCACTTCCTGTCTAAAAATGCCTTTCGGATTGTGGTTTAAGGTGTTCTAAAAATTAGCTCCGTTTTTCAAGGCTATAACCTACTCCGTGGAGCCAAAATTGTTTGTATCAGAATTTCAATCAACTTGGCTAATTTGAAAATGCTTTTAATCGTAATCCAACAGTTGACTTCGTGTCTAAAATTGACTTCTATATAACGTGTTCTGCTCGTTTCAAAATTTGCTACATTTTTCGAAGTCTGTAGCCTTTTCTGGCAACATAAAATTTATCTGGCCTAAAATTTCTAGAATTTTGGATTATTGAAACATGCTTTCAATAGAATTCCACTGATCCAATTCATGTCAAAAATTGCCTTCCGTATTATGATTTAAGGTATTCTCATATCTAATCAGCTTTCCGAAGGCTATAGCCTTCTCCGTCGAATCAAAATTAGCCCGGATTAAAATTTCTTGAATTTTAAATCCTTAAATCTTGCTCTAAATAGCATTCCAATGGTGCACTTCATATCTAAACATGCCTTCCGGATGGTGATTTAAGGTGTTTTAAAAATTTGCTCCTTTTCGAAGGCTATAACCTACTCAGTCGAGCCAAAAATTGATTGGATAAAATTTCATTCAACTTGGATAATTTAAATGCTTTTAATCGTAATCAACGATCTACTTGGTGTCTAAAATTGACTTCTAAATAACGATTCTTATCATTTTAACATTTGTTACATTTTTTGAAGCTTATAGCCTTATTTGGCAATAGAAAATTTATCTGGCCTAATTTCTAAACTTTGGATTATTGAATATGGTTTCAATAGAATTTCCTGATTAATTCATGTCAAAAATGCTTTGGATTACATGACGGTTTCTCAATATTTACTCCTATTTTCGAAGGCTATACCTTCTCCGTCGAAATGAAAATCGAGCCGGATCAAAATTTATAAATTTTAATTCATAAATCATACTCTAAATACATTCCCACGGTGCACTTCCTGTCTCAAAATTGCCTTCTGGATGGTGTTTAAGGTGTTTCTAAAAATTAGCTCCGTTTTTTCAAGGCCTTATACCTACTCCGTGGAGCCAAAATTGTTTGTATCAGAATTTACAATAAACTTGGTAATTTGAAATGCTTTTAATCGTATCCACAGTTGATTTCGTGTCTATAATTGACTTCTATATAACGTGTTCTGCTCATTTCAAATTTGCTACATTTTTCGAAGTCTATAGCCTTCTCAGGCAACAAAAATTTATCTGGCCTAAA
Organism: Ficus hispida; assembly: GCA_025413025.1. NCBI lineage: Eukaryota > Viridiplantae > Streptophyta > Magnoliopsida > Rosales > Moraceae > Ficus > Ficus hispida. The sequence continues at coordinate 33,531,018 of CM046374.1, forward strand.
ATTTCTAGAATTTTGGATTATTGAAACATGCTTTCATAGAATTCCACTGATCCAATTCATGTCAAAAATTGCCTTCCGTATTATGATTAAGGTTTTCTCAATATCTAATCAGCTTTCCGAAGGCTATAGCCTTCTCCGTCGAAATCAAAATTGCCCCGGATTAAAATTTCTTGAATTTTAAATCCTTAAATCTTGCCTCTAAATAGCATTCCAATGGTGCACTTCATATCTAAACATGCCTTCCGGGGTGATTTAAGGTGTTCTTAAAAATTTGCTCCATATTTTCGAAGGCTATAACCTACTCAGTCGAGCAAAATTGATCTGGATCAAAATTTCATTCAACTTCGATAATTTCAAATGCTTTTAATCGTAATCCAACGATACTTGGTGTCTAAAATTGACTTCTAAATAACGATTCATTATCATTTTAACATTTGTTACATTTTTTGAAGCTTATAGCCTTATCTGGCAATAGAAAATTTATCTGGCTCTAAATTTTAGAACTTTGGATTATTGAAATATGCTTTCAATAGAATTTCACTGATCTAATTCATGTCAAAAATGCCTTCTGGATTACGATTGATGGTGTTCTCAATATCTACTCCTATTTCCGAAGGCTATATCCTTCTCCGTCGAATGAAAATCGACCGGATCAAAATTTTAAATTTAATTCATAAATCTTCTCTAAATAGCATTCCCACGGTGCACTTCCTGTCTAAAAATGCCTTTGGATGGTGGTTTAAGGTGTTCTAAAAATTAGCTCCGTTTTTCAAGGCTATAACCTACTCCGTGGAGCAAAATTGGTTTGTATCAGAATTTCAATCAACTTGGCTAATTTGAAAATGCTTTTAAATCGTAATCCAACAGTTGACTTCGTGTCTAAAATTGACTTCTATATAACGTGTTCTGCTCA
>CM046374.1:33532030-33570526 GCA_025413025.1 Ficus hispida
GGCGCAAGCTGCACAAGTAATCCACCTGCGCCGGATCTAGCGACCCTTGTAGCGAATTTACAACGACAGTTGCTCGAGCAGCAACAAGAGACAAACCAGCTGAGAGAGCAGCTAGCTCAGTTACACCAGAGACCCCAGGTCAATGAGGTTCCCTTACCCGCGGAACAAGCACCTCCAGTGGCACTCCAGTGCCCAATGTTCCGCGACATGCTGAGGTACCAGTAGCACCTGCTGGGGTACCGGCAGATCCGCCTCCGACAAGAGAGGATTTGTTATATGAGAGGTTTAGGCGGATGAAAGCGCCTGAATTTGAGGGAACAACAGACCCAATAGCCGCAGACAACTGGTTGATAGACATCCAAGTTATCCTAGACTTTATGCGGCTTACTGAACAGGAGAAAGTCTTATGTGCTTCTTTTGCTCTTAAGAAGGACGCGAGACACTGGTGGATAACCGTTCAGATGCGTAGGAACGTCATGACAATGAGCTGGCAGGATTTTGTGACTGAGTTTCGTAGTATGTACTACAACAGAGAAGTCCTTGCCGCTCAACAGGACGAATTCACCAGCTTCAAGCAAGGGTCTATGACGGTGATGGAAGCCGTTAAGAAGTTCGAACAGCTAGCGCGCTTGTGCCCAGAGCTGGTACCGAACGAGACAGAGAAGGTTCGGAGAATGATGAAGATGTTCCGGACCGACATATCCAAGCAAGTTAGTGCAGGAAGCAGCCCACCTACCCTGGTATCCGACTGCGTGAGCAGAGCAATACGAGCTGAATATTGGATCAACCAGGACAAAGAAGCAAGGGCGCAGTTTTACAAGGCCAAGAAGGAAGAAAAGGCCGTTACTAAGCAGACCCAGCCCCGTCAGAGTGCTGAGGCCAATCAGAAAGGTCAGAATAATAACCCTGCTCAAAGTTCCAAACAGTTTGGGAGGAACAAGAGAAAGGGAAATTTTTCTGGACAGGGCCAGCAACAAAATTACCCTCAGAAGAGGAATAATAGAGGAAATGAGGGTAATAACTCTGACCACCCGGTATGTACAAAGTGCGGCAGAAAACATCCGGGCGTTTGCAGAATGGGGACTAATGAGTGTTATCTGTGCGGAAAGGAGGGACATTTTGCGAAGAACTGCAATATGAATAAGCAAGGCCAGAACCCTCCGTACCAGAACAGGAACCTAAACAGTCAGCTTCATGCGGCCCAGACTAGACTAGAAGGACCTTCCATAGGCCAAGGAAGATTGGAAGCTCCTGAGCCTCAAGCCCGAATCTACGCCTATACAAGGGGAGATGCGGAAGCAGGCACTTCACATGTGGTGACAGGTCAGATCTCTATCACCACTTATGAAGCAATTGCCCTGTTTGATTCTGGTGCCACTCATTCATTTATATCATTGGAGTTCGCCCAGAAATTAGGAAGAGGTGTGGATAGATTAAGCCAACCTTTTAAAACCTCCTTGCCATCTGGAGAAGTTTTGTGGTCCAACTGTTGGATACGAAATACCTCCGTGATTATTTGTGGCAGAGAGCTGTACGTAGATCTCATCGCAATCAAGCTACAGGATTTCGATGTGATCTTAGGGATGATTTTCTTGGAAAATACAACGCTAAGATTGACTGTCGAAAGCGTTGTGTGATTTTCAACCCTCATGGCGAGGAAGAGTTCAGTTTCTACGGACAAGCTCGGAACTCAACAACCAAATTGGTTTCGGCTATGAAAGTTTGGAAGATGTTAGCTAATGGCTGTCAAGGGTATTTAGCTAACATGGTGGACAAAGAGCAAGAAATGAAGCTAACACCGGAAGATGTACCTGTTATCAGGGAGTATGTGGATATCTTCCCAGAAGAGCTACCAGGGCTTCCACCGGAACGCGAAATTTCATTTGAAATTGAGCTTATGCCCGGAGTTGCTCCAGTATCGAAGGCGCCTTACCGTATGGCACCCGCTGAACTCAGGGAACTCCAAGTACAACTGCAAGAACTGTTAGATAAAGGATTCATCCGACAGAGTTACTCTCCATGGGGAGCACCTGTGCTATTCGTGAAGAAAAAGGATGGATCTCTACGTATGTGCATCGATTACCGCGAGCTGAACAAGGTCACCATCAAAAACAAGTATCCTCTTCCAAGGATTGACGATCTGTTTGATCAACTCAGAGGAGCAAAGGTGTTTTCGAAAGTCGATCTACGATCTGGCTATCATCAGCTCAGAATCAAAGATTCAGATATCTCCAAGACGGCTTTTCGGACACGCTACGGACACTACGAATTTTTGGTTATGCCTTTTGGGTTAACCAATGCTCCAGCTGCTTTCATGGACCTGATGAACCGAGTGTTCAAGGAATATCTGGACAAGTTCGTCATTGTCTTCATCGACGATATCCTGATCTATTCAAGGTCCCAGGAAGAACATGTGCAGCATCTAAGGATGGTGATGGAAATGTTACGACGACATCAACTCTACGCAAAGTTCACAAAATGTGAATTTTGGCTCGAAAAGGTGCATTTCTTAGGCCACGTGGTGTCACAAGAAGGGATTTCTGTGGACCCAGCCAAGGTAGAAGCAGTTAGCTTATGGTCAAGACCCACGAGCGTAACGGAAATAAGGAGTTTCCTCGGATTAGCCGGTTATTATCGCCGCTTTGTTGAAGGATTTTCTAAGATAGCAGCCCCTCTCACGACCCTTACGCGCAAAGGAAAGAAGTACGAATGGACTTCTAAATGCGAAGAGAATTTCCAAGAGCTCAAGAGGAAGCTGACAAGTGCGCCTGTTTTGGTTATTCCAGATGTTGAAGCAGGAAATTTCGTGATCTACAGCGACGCTTCTAAGACGGGACTAGGAGCAGTCCTAATGCAGCAAGGTAAAGTGGTCGCGTATGCTTCTCGACAACTGAAGGATCACGAGAAGAATTACCCGACGCACGATCTAGAGCTCGCTGCGGTGGTGTTCGCATTGAAGATTTGGAGGCACTACCTGTATGGGAATAGATGTGAGATTTTCACCGATCACCAAAGTCTCAAATACATCTTTACCCAGAAGGAGCTCAATATGAGGCAGCGAAGATGGCTTGAACTCGTAAAGGACTACGACTGCGAGATCCTTTACCATCCTGGCAAGGCGAACAAAGTAGCAGACGCCTTAAGCAGGAAGTCATCTGGCATGCTGATGTCTTTGGTACTGCTGCCCAAGCCGCTTCAAAAGGAAATCTCTGACTTCAACCTTGAGATGATAACGGGAAAGTTATCCGCCTTAACCCTCCAGTCCAATTTAATGGAGTCCATCAAGAACCTTCAAGGAAAGGATTCTCAGTTGATCAAGGCACAACTCTTTGGCGGGAAAAATAAGGAGTTTAGAACCTCTGCAGATGGCATGATCTACTTCAAAGAAAGGATCTGCATTCCTGATTTCAAGTTTTTGAAAGATCAGATACTAGCAGAGGCGCACATGACACCGTATTCAGTACATCCCGGAGCCTCTAAAATGTACAAGGATCTCCGAGAGAACTACTGGTGGCCAAATATGAAGAATCAGATAGCGAAGTTCGTATCCAAATGCTTGACTTGTCAGAAAGTTAAGGCAGAACACCGACATCCTGGAGGAGAGTTGCAGAAAATAGAGCTCCCCGAATGGAAATGGGAGCAAATTACCATGGATTTTGTCGTGGGACTGCCAAGAACTTCAAGTGGGAATGACACGATTTGGGTTATTGTCGACCGATTAACCAAATCTGCCCACTTTATCGCTATCAAAGCCACTTATTCAGTGGAGAAGTTGGCCGAAGTCTATGTATCCCAGGTCGTGCGACTGCATGGTGTACCAAAATCGATCATCTTGGATAGAGACGGACGTTTCACTTCCCGATTTTGGACAAGCGTACACAATGCTATGGGGTCGAAACTGAAGTTCAGTACGGCTTTTCACCCCCAAACCGACGGTCAGTCAGAACGGACCATCCAGACATTAGAAGATATGATGAGATCCTGCGTGCTAGATTTTCAAGGAAACTGGGATCAGAAGCTGTCTTTGATCGAATTTTCCTACAACAATAGTTATCATGCTTCGATTGGTATGGCTCCATTCGAAGCACTGTACGGAAGAAAATGTCGATCCCCTATTCACTGGCAAGAAGTTGGACAGAAGCAGCTTCAGACCACGGACTTCATCAGAAAGACTTCTGACGATATTAAGAAGATTAAACAAAGGCTTGACATAGCTTTCAGTCGTCAGAAAAGCTATGCGGATAAACGAAGAAGGCCTTTGGAATTTCAGATCGGAGATGCGGTTTTCATCAAGATAGCTCCGATGAAAGGTGTAATGAGATTCGGAAAGAAAGGGAAGCTTAGTCCAAGGTATACCGGACCTTTTGAAATCCTAGAGAGGATTGGAAAAGTAGCATACAAGCTTGCCCTGCCGCCGGAATTAGCATCCATGCATAACGTCTTCCATGTATCAATGCTCAAGAAGTATGTACCAGATCCTTCGCATATTCTCAGTCAAGAACCGGTAGAGGTTCAAACAGACTTGACCTATGAAGAGAAGCCAGTACAAATCTTAGATCGAGAAGAGAAGGTTCTAAGAAATAAGACAATTCCCATGGTAAAGGTTTTATGGCGAAACCATCAAGTAGAAGAAGCCACTTGGGAATTAGAAAATGAAATGAGAAAGAACTACCCCGGCTTATTCTAATTTTCGAGGACGAAAATCTTTAAGGAGGGTAGATTGTAATACCTGATTTTCTTATGTCTGAACGATTCTATGTATAAATTTACATTGAACCGTAAAGGTATTTATGGAAAAAAAAGCCCAGTTAAGGGTTTTTAATTATGTTTTGTGAGTTTTATGACTTTATAAGACTCAAAAATGGTTATGTATTTAAGAAAACGACCTTTTAGGTGATAAGGAACAAAATCGTGAAATTTTACAAAAAGTCAAAGTTTGACCAAAACCGTCGCGGTTGACCAAAAGTCAACTGTTGACCATGAAAGTCAAAACTTGACAAGAAGGTCCCTAATTGACAAGAACGTCGATGGTTGACCCGAAGAGTTTAAGAAATGACTTTATGTTTAGATATTGATCTGTATAAATTGCACCGGGTAAACCCGTGCCTTTTTGCAGATAAAAAGTTATGTTTAAGACATGAGAACCACCTTAGAAAATCAAGCACATTAAGTTGAAGCTTAGGGCAAAAGAGTTTGACGAACTAAGAAAAATTTCATACCGTCCAGTATTACGCGGATGAATTTTGGACTGCAGTTCGGTAAACCAATACTGTGCATAAGTGTAACCAGTATTGAAAATACCTGTGATGACTTAAATATGGACTGCTAATTAGCAAAAGAGCCAAACAAGCTTAAGCTTTGGCTTACCTCATTACCTTTTTTATTTTGACATCATTAAGTGATTTAAGGAAAAATTGGAAAAAAATAGTTGGCATCCACCTTAGCCCATGGCCGGCCACATGCCCCCCTAAATGTCCAATTTTCTGATTTTTTTGAGGACTAAAATGTGCAATTATGAGAAGTTTCCAACCTCTATAAATAGGGGTGGCCTTTGTTCACAATTAAAGAGAAAACTTAGCCAAACTCTTGCATTTTTTCTTCACAAAAATCCGGACTTAAGGGAGAAGAGAAAGGCAAGAAAAATTTGCAAAACTAAGAGTGTGTAGGGCTTAGAGTGGTCGGATTCAAGGTGGGAACCAAGCCAAAAAGTTGGGAAAAATTTTAGAACCCATTTCCCTAGCAAGGCCGGTTCTAGGGGGGGAGGAACCAAGCTAGGAGGCAGCCGGATTTTGGTGTTAGAGGCAGCCAACTTTGTGTCTTTTGGTGGCTGAACTTAAGGCAAGAAAGGCAGCAAGTTTGCACTTGCCAATCACCAAATCAGCCGGTGATTTGAGACGGAGGAAGGAAGCCGAAATCTTAGCTCACCGAGCCTAACCGAGTAAGGTAAAAACCTTAACCGATCAAGTTTCATTTAAATTTCATATGGTGAAATTTAAATGTATTTAAGCTATGGTTTGTAAGGGTATAAGCCCACTTTTAAATTCTGCTCTAGTTGGTAAATTATGTGCATGTGCTTGATTTGTTTAAGCTTAGGGTTTGGTGGTTCATTTATGTGCATATTGTGCATGATAAGTGTTTGATTGAATGCTTAGGGTTTTGTAGGATTATGATTTACGTTCAATTTGGCTTGCATGTTGAAATTTGAACGTTAGAAACGTTATGCATGTCTGATTTAGGCTCCCGATGAGTTCGGTTGAGGTAGGGTGGACGTTTTAGGACGAACACGAAATTTTAAACCGAAAACTGTCAACTCGGGTGGGAACTGACCAGTTTCGGGAAAAACAGTTTTTGAGGCCTTTAGAGGCCGAATCAGGGGAAACTCAAAACATGAAAGTTTTTAAGTAGAGTTTTTCCTAGAGGACAACGCGGACAGTTTTGTAAAATGAGGCTCCAATGGCCTCGGTTTTTACCAAAACCCGTGCCTAAGGTGTCCAGGACCCGAGCACGGCCAGGACAAGTTCCTCAGGGGTTTTGACCACGAAAACGCCAGAACTGGGTTTTACCCAAAACATAAAAGTTGTAGAGTTTTTAAATGTTTACAACTTTCATGAAGACAAGTTTTACAGATTCAGTCTGGATTTTAAGATGAAAATGAATTTCGGAGAACTGTACAGGAATTATGGAAATCCTGTACAGGATTTACAAAGTTGACACAGAAAATGCATATTTTTGCAGTTTCACTGCAAATGGACATTGAGAAACTGTTCCAAAGGCAGTTTCCAATAGTCAATAAATTTATAAGTCTCGTTTTAAGATTTTCAATCCTTAAAATTAAACAAAAGAGTTTAAATACAAAAAATTAAGGTTTTCATTTCCTAAAAATAAGATTTTAAAACCAAAGTTAAAAACTACCCGAATAGGGTTACCAAAGTAACCAGTTAGGATAACGTGAAAATAAGTAAGGGCTTATAACTAAGGTTATAAAAGAATGTTGGTTATACTACCAACAGTTCTAACCCTTACTTTTATTTAATTTCAGAACGTTGAACGACGAGGTGTCCCAGCGGAACCTAACTCCACGATTGGACACCGCATTCACGAACAAAGTAAGTACAACTCCGCCTACAGCATAGGCTTGTTGTGAATACTCGCCTAAGTATGATTGCTAGTTATGAATGCTACATGTTACATGCTCAGTGTTATAGATTAGCTTAGGAATGTTATGATTCTATGTTATGAACGTATGTTTTGTATGCTATGGTCTATAGAAGCATGATTAGGGTTAAGTTATGTTAAGATTAATTGAGTGAAACATCACGATGCATGTTCACTAATTAACAAATAAAAGATTAAGTTATGATGGCAAGCAATTGCCTGTGTCGTACCGACCCGCGTTAGGTCGGGTTGAGCTATGGCAAGAGTAAGTCCATAGAGCGCGCCCGGTACGAACACTCATGTTATGGGGCCCAAAAGTAAGGTTAAGTTAAGAAAGTTATGAAGAGATAAGAGAGCATAAGGAAGCATAAACGGATCATGCATACGATATGTCAAGTTATGTTATGAAATGTTATGCCATGTTATGATTAAGTTATGTTATGAAATGTTATGCCATGTTATGATTAAGAAAGGTTATGAAATGGTATGCTATGTTATGGTATACAATGTTATGTTAGGTTAGATTATGCTGTGTTTTTAATATTGCGGTATTAATAGTTGTACTTGCTGAGCTTTCGCTCACTGTCTTACGTCTATGCTGTAGGTAAGCAACCTGCCAGTAATCAATAATACAAGATGGAAGGCGAGGTGTGCTGGACTGTGAAATGTGGGAATAATGCCGCCACACGTTTTGTTTATTATGTCAATATTTTACAAGCTTTGTTTATACCTACACAACGTTTTAATTATTCAGTATAATTATTTACGTAGGTGCGTATATATATTTATACGGCAAAAAAAAAAAAATATTTCCGCTGTTTTACGTATAAGTACGTAAGTATGTATGTATGTACGGTAACGGCCTGTGCTAGGCGGGTCGTTACAGCTATAGCCTTCTCCGTCGAATGAAAATCGGCCCGGATCAAAATTTATAAAATTTTAATTCACTAAATCATACTCTAAATAACATTCCCACGGTGCACTTCCTGTCCAAAAATACCTTCTGGATGGTGGTTTAAGGTGTTCTAAAAATTTGCTCCGTTTTTCAAGGCTATAACCTACACCGTGGAGCCAAAATTGGTTTGTATCAGAATTTCAATCAACTTCGATAATTTGAAAATGCTTTTAATCGTAATCCAAAAGTTGACTTTGTGTCTAAAATTGACTTCTATATAACGTGTTCTGCTCGTTTCAAAATTTGCTACATTTTTCGACGTCTATAGCCTTCTCTGGAAACATAAAATTTATCTTTCCTAAAATTTCTAGAATTTTGGATTATTGAAACATGCTTTCAATAGAATTCCACTGATCCAATTCATGTCAAAAATTGCCTTCCATATTATGATTTAAGGTATTCTCAATATCTAATCAGCTTTCCGAAGGCTATAGCCTTCTCCGTCGAATCAAAATTAGCCCGGATTAAAATTTCTTGAATTTTAAATCCTTAAATCTTGCTCTAAATAGCATTCCAATGGTGCACTTCATATCTAAACATGCCTTCCGGATGGTGATTTAAGGTGTTTTAAAAATTTGCTCCATATTTCGAAGGCTATAACCTACTCAGTAGAGGCAAAAATTGATCTGGATCAAAATTTCATTCAACTTCGATAATTTAAAAATGCTTTAAATCGTAATCCAATGATATACTTGGTGTCTAAAATTGACTTCTAAATAACGATTCATTATCATTTTAACATTTGTTACATTTTTTGAAGCTTATAGCCTTATCTGGCAATAGAAAATTTATCTTGCTCTAAATTTATAGAACTTTGGATTATTGAAATATGCTTTCAATAGAATTTCACTGATCTAATTCATGTCAAAAAATGCCTTCTGGATTACGATTGACGGTGTTCTCAATATCTACTCCTATTTCCGAAGGCTATATCCTTCTCCGTCGAATGAAAATCGACCCGGATCAAAATTTATGAAATTTTAATTCATTAAATCTTACTCTAAATAGAATTCCCACGGTGCACTTCTTGTCTAAAAATGCCTTCTGGATGGTGGTTTAAGGTGTTCTAAAAATTAGCTCCCTTTTTCAAGGCTATAACCTACTCCGTGGAGCCAAAATTGGTTTGTATCAGAATTTACATAAACTTGGCTAATTTGAAAATGCTTTTAATCGTAATCGAACAGTTGATTTCGTGTCTATAATTGACTTCTATATAACGTGTTCTGCTCATTTCAAAATTTGCTACATTTTTCGAAGTCTATAGCCTTCTCAGGCAACAGAAAATTTATCTGGCCTAAAATTTCTAGAATTTTGGATTATTGAAACATGTTTTCAATAGAATTCCACTGATCCAATTCATGTCAAAAATTGCCTTCCGTATTATGATTTAAGGTTTTCTCAATATCTAATCAGCTTTTTGAAGGCTATAGCCTTCTCCGTCGAATCAAAATTAGCCCGGATTAAAATTTCTTGAATTTTAAATACTTAAATCTTGCTATAAATAGCATTCCAATGGTGCACTTCATATCTGAACATGCCTTCCGTATGGTGATTTAAGGTGTTCTAAAAATTTGCTCCATTTTTCGAAAGCTATAACCTACTCAGTCGAGCCAAAAATTGATCTGGATCAAAATTTCATTCAACCTGGATAATTCAAAAATGCTTTTAATCTTAATCCAACGATCTACTTGGTGTCTAAAATTGACTTCTAAATAACGATTCATTATCATTTTAACAATTGTTACATTTTTTGAAGTTTATAGCCTTATTTGGCAATAGAAAATTTATCTGGCACCAAATTTCCATAACTTTGGATTATTGAAATATTCTTTCAATAAAATTTCACCGATCTAATTCATGTCGAAAAATACCTTCCGGATTACGATTTATGGTGTTCTTAATATCTACTCCTATTTTCGAAGGCTATAGCCTTCTTTGTCGAATGAAAATCGGCCCGGATCAAAATTTATAAAATTTTAATTCACTAAATCATACTCTAAATAACATTCCCACGGTGCACTTCCTGTCCAAAAATGCTTTCTGGATGGTGGTTTAAGGTGTTCTAAAAATTTGCTCAGTTTTTCAAGGCTATAACCTACTCCGTGGAGTCAAAATTGGTTTGTATCAGAATTTCAATCAACTTCGATAATTTGAAAATGCTTTTAATCGTAATCCAAAAGTTGACTTTGTGTCTAAAATTGACTTCTATATAACGTGTTCTGCTCGTTTCAAAATTTGCTACATTTTTCGACGTCTATAGCCTTCTCTGGAAACAGAAAATTTATCTTGCCTAAAATTTCTAGAATTTTGGATTATTGAAACATGCTTTCAATAGAATTCCACTGATCCAATTCATGTCAAAAAATGCCTTCCGTATTATGAGTTAAGGTATTCTAAATATTTACTCAGTTTTCCAAAGGCTATAGCCTTCTCCATCGAATCAAAATTGGGCCGGATCAAAATTTCTTGAATTTTAAATCATTAAATCTTGCTCTATATAGCATTCCAATGGTGCACTTCATGTCTAAAAATGCCTTCCGGATGGTGATTTAAGGTGTTCTACAAATTTACTCCGTTTTTCGAAGGCTATAACCTACTTAGTCGAGCCAAAAATTGATCTGGATCAAAATTTCATTCAACTTGGATAATTTGAAAATGCTTTTAATCGTAATCCAACGATCTACTTGGTGTCTAAAATTGACTTCTAAATAATGATTCATTATGATTTTAACATTTGTTACATTTTTTGAAGCTTATAGCCATAACTGGCAATAGAAAATTTATCTGGCTCCAAATTTCTAGCACTTTGGATTGTTGAAATAGGCTTTCAGTAGAGTTTCACTGATCTAATTCATGTCGAAAAATGCCTTCCGGATTACGATTTATGGTGTTCTCAATATCTACTCCCATTTTCGAAGGCTATAGCCTTCTCCGTCGAATGAAAATCGGCCCGGATCAAAATTTATAAAATTTTAATTCATTAAATCTTACTCTAAATAGTATTCCCATGGTGCACTTCCTGTCTAAAAATGCCTTCCGACTTGTGGTTTAAGGTGTTCTAAAATTTAGCTCCATTTTTCAAGGCTATAACCTACTCCGTGGAGCCAAAATTAGTTTGTATCAGAATTTCAACCAACTTGGATAATTTCAAAATGCTTTTAATCGTAATCCAGCAGTTGACTTCGTGTCTAAAATTGACTTCTATATAACGTGTTCTGCTCGTTTCAAAATTTGCTAAATTTATCTGGTCTAAAATTTCTAGAATTTTGGATTATTAAAACATGCTTTCAATAGAATTCCACTGCACCAATTCCTGTCAAAAAATGCCTTCCATATTATGATTTAAGGTATTCTCAATATCTACTTAGTTTACTAAAGGCTATAGCCTTCTCCGTCGAATCTAAATTAGCCTGGATCAAAATTTCTTGAATTTTAAATCATTAAATCTTACTCTAAATAGCATTGCACTGGTGCACTTCATGTCTAAAAATGCTTTCCGAATGGTGATTTAAGGTGTTCTAAAAATTTGCTTCGTTTTTCGAAGGCTATAACCTACTCTGTCGAGCCAAAAATTGATGTGGATCAAAATTTCATTCAACTTGGATAATTTGAAAATGCTTTTAATCGTAATCCAACGATCTACTTGGTGTCTAAAATTGACTTCTAAATAACGATTCATTATCATTTTAACATTTGTTACATTTTTTGAAGCTTATAGCCTTATCTGGCAATAGAAAATTTATCTGGCTCTAAATTTCTAGAACTTTGTATTATTGAAATATGCTTTCAATAGAATTTTACAAATCTAATTCATGTCGAAAAATGCCTTCCAGAATACGACTCAATGTCTACTCCTATTTCCGAAGGCTATAGCCTTCTCTGTCGAATGAAAATCGACCCGGATCAAAATTTATAAAATTTTAATTCATTAAATCTTACTCTAAATAGTATTCCCACGGTGCACTTCCTGTCTAAAAATGCCTTCCGGATGGTGGTTTAAGGTGTTCTAAAAATTAGCTCTGTTTTTCAAGGCTATAACCTACTCCGTGAAGCCAAAATTGGTTCGTATCAGAATTTCAATCAACTACTCCTATTTCCGAAGGCTATAGCCTTCTCCGTCGAATGAAAATTGACCCGGATCAAAATTGAAAAAAATTTAATTCATTAAATCTTACTCTAAATAGCATTCCCACGGTGCACTTCCTGTCTAAAAATGGCTTCCGGATGGTGGTTTAAGGTGTTCTAAAATTAGCTCCGTTTTTCAAGGCTATAACCTACTCCGTGGAGCCAAAATTGGGTTGTATCCAAATTTCAATCAACTTGGATAATATGAAAATGCTTTTAATCGTAATCCAACAGTTGACTTCGTGTCTAAAATTGACTTCTATAGAACGTGTTCTGCTCATTTCAAAATTTGCTACATTTTGCGAAGTCAATAGCCTTTTCTGGCAACAGAAAATTTATTTGGCCTAAATTTTCTAGAATTTTGGATTATTGAAATATGTTTTCAATAGAATTCCACTGATCCAATTCATGTCAAAAAATGCCTTCCGTATTATGAGTTAACGTATTCTCAATATTTACTCAGTTTTCCGAAGGCTATAGCCTTCTCCATCGAATAAAAATTAGGCCGGATCAAAATTTCTTTAATTTTAATTCATTAAATCTTACTCTAAATAGCATTATAATGGTGCACTTCATGTCTAAAAATGCCTTCCGAACGGTGATTTAAGGTGTGCTAAAAATTTTATCCGTTTTTCGAAGGCTATATAACTTACTCCGTCGAGCCAAAATTGATCTGGATCAAAATTTCATTCAACTTGGATAATTTGAAAGTGCTTTTAATCGTAATCCAACGACCTACTTGGTGTCCAAAATTGACTCCTAAATAACGAGTCATGATTATTTAAACCTTTGTTACATTTTTTGAAGCTTATAGCCTTATCTGGCAATAGAAAATTTATCTGGCTCCAAATTTCTAGGACTTTAGATTATGGAAATATGCTTTCAATAGAATTTTACAGATCTAATTCATGTCGAAAAATGCCTTCCAGATTACGATTGAAGGTGTTCTCAATATCTACTCCTATTTCCGAAGGCTATAGCCTTCTCTGTCGAATGAAAATCGACCCGGATGAAAATTTATAAAATTTTAATTCATTAAATCTTACTCTAAATAGCATTCCCACGGTGCACTTCCTGTCTAAAAATGCCTTCCGGGTGGTGGTTGAAGATGTTCTAAAAATTAGCTCCGTTTTTCAGGCTATGACCTACTCCGTGGAGCCAAAATTGGGTTGTATCCAAATTTCAATCAACTTGGATAATTTGAAAATGCTTTTAATCGTAATCCAACAGTTGACTTTGTGTCTAAAATTGACTTCTATATAACGTGTTCTGCTCGTTTCAAAATTTGCAACATTTTGCGAAGTCGATAGCCTTTTCTGGCAACAAAAAATTTATCTCGCCTAAAATTTCTAGAATTTTGGATTATTGAAACATGTTTTCAATAGAATTCCACTGATCCAGTTCATGTCAAAAAATGCCTTCCGTATTATGAGTTAAGGTATTCTAAATATTTACTCAGTTTTCCAAAGGCTATAGCCTTCTCCATCGAATCAAAATTGGGCCGGATCAAAATTTCTTGAATTTTAAATCATTAAATCTTACTCTAAATAGCATTCCAATGGTGCACTTCATGTCTAAAAATGCCTTCCGAATGGTGATTTAAGGTGTTCTAAAAATTTTATCTGTTTTTCGAAGGCTATATAACATACTCCGTCAAGCCAAAATTGATCTGGATCAAAATTTCATTCAACTTGGATAATTTGAAAGTGCTTTTAAACGTAATCCAACGACCTACTTGATGTCTAAAATTGACAACTAAATAACGAGTCATGATCATTTTAACATTTGTTACATTTTTTTGAAGCTTATAGCCTTATTTGGCGATAGAATATTTATCTGGCTCCAAATTTATAGAAATTTGGATTATGGAAATATGCTTTCAATAGAATTTTACAGATCTAATTCATGTCGAAAAATGCCTTCCAGATTACGATTGAAGGTGTTCTCAATATCTACTCCTATTTCCGAAGGCTATAGCCTTCTCCGTCGAATGAAAATCGGCCCGGATCAAAATTTATAAAATTTTAATTCATTAAATCTTACTCTAAATAGTATTCCCACGGTGCACTTCCTGTCTAAAAATGCCTTCCGGATTGTGGTTTAAGGTGTTCTAAAATTTAGCTCCGTTTTTCAAGGCTATAACCTACTCTGTGGAGCCAAAATTGGTTTGTATCAGAATTTCAACCAACTTGGATAATTTCAAAATGCTTTTAATCGTAATCCAGCAGTTGACTTCGTGTCTAAAATTGACTTCTATATAACGTGTTCTGCTCGTTTCAAAATTTGCTACATTTTTTGAAGTCTATAGCCTTCTCTAGCAACATAAAATTTATCTGGTCTAAAATTTCTAGAATTTTGGATTATTAAAACATGCTTTCAATAGAATTCCACTGCACCAATTCCTGTCAAAAAATACCTTCCGTATTATGATTTAAGGTATTCTCAATATCTACTCAGTTTACTGAAGGCTATAGCCTTCTCCGTCGAATCTAAATTAGCCTGGATCAAAATTTCTTGAATTTTAAATCATTAAATCTTACTCTAAATAGCATTGCACTGGTGCACTTCATGTCTAAAAATGCTTTCCGAATGGTGATTTAAGGTGTTCTAAAAATTTGCTTCGTTTTTCGAAGGCTATAACCTACTCTGTCGAGCCAAAAATTGATGTGGATCAAAATTTCATTCAACTTGGATAATTTGAAAATGCTTTTAATCATAATCCAACGATCTACTTGGTGTCTAAAATTGACTTCTAAATAACGATTCAGTATCATTTTCACATTTGTTACATTTTTTGAAGCTTATAGCCTTATCTGGCAATAGAAAATTTATCTGGCTCTAAATTTCTAGAACTTTGTATTATTGAAATATGCTTTCAATAGAATTTTACAAATCTAATTCATGTCGAAAAATGCCTTCCAGAATACGACTCAATATCTACTCCTATTTCCGAAGGCTATAGCCTTCTCTGTCGAATGAAAATCGACCAGGATCAAAATTTATAAAATTTTAATTCACTAAATCTTACTCTAAATAGCATTCCCACGGTGCACTTCCTGTCTAAAAATGCCTTCCGGATGGTGGTTTAAGGTGTTCTAAAAATTAGCTCTATTTTTCAAGGCTATAACCTACTCCGTGAAGCCAAAATTGGTTCGTATCAGAATTTCAATCAACTACTCCTATTTCCGAAGGCTATAGCCTTCTCCGTCGAATGAAAATTGACCCGGATCAAAATTGAAAAAAATTTAATTCATTAAATCTTACTCTAAATAGCATTCCCACGGTGCACTTCCTGTCTAAAAATGGCTTCCGGATGGTGGTTTAAGGTGTTCTAAAATTAGCTCCGTTTTTCAAGGCTATAACCTACTCCGTGGAGCAAAAATTGGGTTGTATCCAAATTTCAATCAACTTGGATAATTTGAAAATGCTTTTAATCGTAATCCAACAGTTGACTTCGTGTCTAAAATTGACTTCTATAGAACGTGTTCTGCTCATTTCAAAATTTGCTACATTTTGCGAAGTCGATAGCCTTTTCTGGCAACAGAAAATTTATTTGGCCTAAATTTTCTAGAATTTTGGATTATTGAAATATGTTTTCAATAGAATTCCACTGATCCAATTCATGTCAAAAAATGCCTTCCGTATTATGAGTTAATGTATTCTCAATATTTACTCAGTTTTCCGAAGGCTATAGCCTTCTCCATCGAATAAAAATTAGGCCGGATCAAAATTTCTTTAATTTTAATTCATTAAATCTTACTCTAAATAGCATTATAATGGTGCACTTCATGTCTAAAAATGCCTTCCGAACGGTGATTTAAGGTGTGCTAAAAATTTTATCCGTTTTTCGAAGGCTATATAACTTACTCCGTCGAGCCAAAATTGATCTGGATCAAAATTTCATTCAACTTGGATAATTTGAAAGTGCTTTTAATCGTAATCCAACGACCTACTTGGTGTCCAAAATTGACTCCTAAATAACGAGTCATGATTATTTAAACCTTTGTTACATTTTTTGAAGCTTATAGCCTTATCTGGCAATAGAAAATTTATCTGGCTCCAAATTTCTAGGACTTTGGATTATGGAAATATGCTTTCAATAGAATTTTACAGATCTAATTCATGTCGAAAAATGCCTTCCAGATTACGATTGAAGGTGTTCTCAATATCTACTCCTATTTCCGAAGGCTATAGCCTTCTCCGTCGAATGAAAATCGACCCGGATGAAAATTTATAAAATTTTAATTCATTAAATCTTACTCTAAATAGCATTCCCACGGTGCACTTCCTGTCTAAAAATGCCTTCCGGGTGGTGGTTGAAGATGTTCTAAAAATTAGCTCCGTTTTTCAGGCTATGACCTACTCCGTGGAGCCAAAATTGGGTTGTATCCAAATTTCAATCAACTTGGATAATTTGAAAATGCTTTTAATCGTAATCCAACAGTTGACTTTGTGTCTAAAATTGACTTCTATATAACGTGTTCTACTCGTTTCAAAATTTGCAACATTTTGCGAAGTCGATAGCCTTTTCTGGCAACAAAAAATTTATCTCGCCTAAAATTTCTAGAATTTTGGATTATTGAAACATGTTTTCAATAGAATTCCACTGATCCAGTTCATGTCAAAAAATGCCTTCCGTATTATGAGTTAAGGTATTCTAAATATTTACTCAGTTTTCCAAAGGCTATAGCCTTCTCCATCGAATCAAAATTGGGCCGGATCAAAATTTCTTGAATTTTAAATCATTAAATCTTACTCTAAATAGCATTCCAATGGTGCACTTCATGTCTAAAAATGCCTTCCGAATGGTGATTTAAGGTGTTCTAAAAATTTTATCTGTTTTTCGAAGGCTATATAACATACTCCGTCGAGCCAAAATTGATCTGGATCAAAATTTCATTCAACTTGGATAATTTGAAAGTGCTTTTAAACGTAATCCAACGACCTACTTGATGTCTAAAATTGACAACTAAATAACGAGTCATGATCATTTTAACATTTGTTACATTTTTTTGAAGCTTATAGCCTTATTTGGCGATAGAATATTTATATGGCTCCAAATTTATAGAAATTTGGATTATGGAAATATGCTTTCAATAGAATTTTACAGATCTAATTCATGTCGAAAAATGCCTTCCAGATTACGATTGAAGGTGTTCTCAATATCTACTCCTATTTCCGAAGGCTATAGCCTTCTCCGTCGAATGAAAATTGGCCCGGATCAAAATTTATAAAATTTTAATTCATTAAATCTTACTCTAAATAGTATTCCCACGGTGCACTTCCTGTCTAAAAATGCCTTCCGGATTGTGGTTTAAGGTGTTCTAAAATTTAGCTCCGTTTTTCAAGGCTATAACCTACTCTGTGGAGCCAAAATTGGTTTGTATCAGAATTTCAACCAACTTGGATAATTTCAAAATGCTTTTAATCATAATCCAGCAGTTGACTTCGTGTCTAAAATTGACTTCTATATAACGTGTTCTGCTCGTTTCAAAATTTGCTACATTTTTTGAAGTCTATAGCCTTCTCTAGCAACATAAAATTTATCTGGTCTAAAATTTCTAGAATTTTGGATTATTAAAACATGCTTTCAATAGAATTCCACTGCACCAATTCCTGTCAAAAAATGCCTTCCGTATTATGATTTAAGGTATTCTCAATATCTACTCAGTTTACTGAAGGCTATAGCCTTCTCCGTCGAATCTAAATTAGCCTGGATCAAAATTTCTTGAATTTTAAATCATTAAATCTTACTCTAAATAGCATTGCACTGGTGCACTTCATGTCTAAAAATGCTTTCCGAATGGTGATTTAAGGTGTTCTAAAAATTTGCTTCGTTTTTCGAAGGCTATAACCTACTCTGTCGAGCCAAAAATTGATGTGGATCAAAATTTCATTCAACTTGGATAATTTGAAAATGCTTTTAATCGTAATCCAACGATCTACTTGGTGTCTAAAATTGACTTCTAAATAACGATTCATTATCATTTTCACATTTGTTACATTTTTTGAAGCTTATAGCCTTATCTGGCAATAGAAAATTTATCTGGCTCTAAATTTCTAGAACTTTGTATTATTGAAATATGCTTTCAATAGAATTTTACAAATCTAATTCATGTCGAAAAATGCCTTCCAGAATACGACTCAATATCTACTCTATTTCCGAAGGCTATAGCCTTCTCTGTCGAATGAAAATCGACCCGGATCAAAATTTATAAAATTTTAATTCATTAAATCTTACTCTAAATAGCATTCCCACGGTGCACTTCCTGTCTAAAAATGCCTTCCGGATGGTGGTTTAAGGTGTTCTAAAAATTAGCTCTATTTTTCAAGGCTATAACCTACTCCGTGAAGCCAAAATTGGTTCGTATCAGAATTTCAATCAACTACTCCTATTTCCGAAGGCTATAGCCTTCTCCGTCGAATGAAAATTGACCCGGATCAAAATTGAAAAAAATTTAATTCATTAAATCTTACTCTAAATAGCATTCCCACGGTGCACTTCCTGTCTAAAAATGGCTTCCGGATGGTGGTTTAAGGTGTTCTAAAATTAGCTCCGTTTTTCAAGGCTATAACCTACTCCGTGGAGCCAAAATTGTGTTGTATCCAAATTTCAATCAACTTGGATAATTTGAAAATGCTTTTAATCGTAATCCAACAGTTGACTTCGTGTCTAAAATTGACTTCTATAGAACGTGTTCTGCTCATTTCAAAATTTGCTACATTTTGCGAAGTCGATAGCCTTTTCTGGCAACAGAAAATTTATTTGGCCTAAATTTTCTAGAATTTTGGATTATTGAAATATGTTTTCAATAGAATTCCACTGATCCAATTCATGTCAAAAAATGCCTTCCGTATTATGAGTTAACGTATTCTCAATATTTACTCAGTTTTCCGAAGGCTATAGCCTTCTCCATCGAATCAAAATTAGGCCGGATCAAAATTTCTTTAATTTTAAATCATTAAATCTTACTCTAAATAGCATTCTAATGGTCCACTTCATGTCTAAAAATGCCTTCCGAATGGTGATTGAAGGTGTGCTAAAAATTTTATCCGTTTTTCGAAGGCTATATAACTTACTCCGTCGAGCCAAAATTGATCTGGATCAAAATTTCATTCAACTTGGATAATTTGAAAGTGCTTTTAATCGTAATCCAACGACCTACTTGGTGTCCAAAATTGACTCCTAAATAACGAGTCATGATTATTTAAACATTTGTTACATTTTTTGAAGCTTATAGCCTTATCTGGCAATAGAAAATTTATCTGGCTCCAAATTTCTAGAACTTTGGATTATGGAAATATGCTTTCAATAGGATTTTACAGATCTAATTCATGTCGAAAAATGCCTTCCAGATTACGATTGAAGGTGTTCTCAATATCTACTCCTATTTCCGAAGGCTATAGCCTTCTCCGTCGAATGAAAATCGACCCGGATGAAAATTTATAAAATTTTAATTCATTAAATCTTACTCTAAATAGCATTCCCACGGTGCACTTCCTGTCTAAAAATGCCTTCCGGATGGTGGTTTAAGATGTTCTAAAAATTAGCTCCGTTTTTCAGGCTATGACCTACTCCGTGGAGCCAAAATTGGGTTGTATCCAAATTTCAATCAACTTGGATAATTTGAAAATGCTTTTAATCGTAATCCAACAGTTGACTTCGTGTCTAAAATTGACTTCTATATAACGTGTTCTGCTCGTTTCAAAATTTGCTACATTTTGCGAAGTCGATAGCCTTTTCTGGCAACAAAAAATTTATCTGGCCTAAAATTTCTAGAATTTTAGATTATTGAAACATGTTTTCAATAGAATTCCACTGATCCAATTCATGTCAAAAAATGCCTTCCGTATTATGAGTTAAGGTATTCTAAATATTTACTCAGTTTTCCAAAGGCTATAGCCTTCTCCATCGAATCAAAATTGGGCCGGATCAAAATTTCTTGAATTTTAAATCATTAAATCTTACTCTAAATAGCATTCCAATGGTGCACTTCATGTCTAAAAATGCCTTCCGAATGGTGATTTAAGGTGTTCTAAAAATTTTATCTGTTTTTCGAAGGCTATATAACATACTCCGTCGAGCCAAAATTGATCTGGATCAAAATTTCATTCAACTTGGATAATTTGAAAGTGCTTTTAAACGTAATCCAACGACCTACTTGATGTCTAAAATTGACAACTAAATAACGAGTCATGATCATTTTAACATTTGTTACATTTTTTTGAAGCTTATAGCCTTATTTGGCGATAGAAAATTTATGTGGCTCCAAATTTATAGAAATTTGGATTATGGAAATATGATTTCAAAAGAATTTTACAGATCTAATTCATGTCGAAAAATGCCTTCCAGATTACGATTGAAGGTGTTCTCAATATCTACTCCTATTTCCGAAGGCTATAGCCTTCTCCATCGAATGAAAATCGACCCGGATGAAAATTTATAAAATTTTAATTCATTAAATCTTACTCTAAATAGCATTCCCACGGTGCACTTCCTGTCTAAAAATGCCTTCCGGATGGTGGTTTAAGATGTTCTAAAAATTAGCTCCGTTTTTCAGGCTATGACCTACTCCGTGGAGCCAAAGTTGGGTTGTATCCAAATTTCAATCAACTTGGATAATTTGAAAATGCTTTTAATCGTAATCCAACAGTTGACTTCGTGTCTAAAATTGACTTCTATATGACGTGTTCTGCTCGTTTCAAAATTTGCTACATTTTTTGAAGTCTATAGCCTTCTCTAGCAACATAAAATTTATCTGGTCTAAAATTTCTAGAATTTTGGATTATTAAAACATGCTTTCAATAGAATTCCACTGCACCAATTCCTGTCAAAAAATGCCTTCCGTATTATGATTTAAGGTATTCTCAATATCTACTCAGTTTACTGAAGGCTATAGCCTTCTCCGTCGAATCTAAATTAGCCTGGATCAAAATTTCTTGAATTTTAAATCATTAAATCTTACTCTAAATAGCATTGCACTGGTGCACTTCATGTCTAAAAATGCTTTCCGAATGGTGATTTAAGGTGTTCTAAAAATTTGCTTCTTTTTCGAAGGCTATAACCTACTCTGTCGAGCCAAAAATTGATGTGGATCAAAATTTCATTCAACTTGGATAATTTGAAAATGCTTTTAATCGTAATCCAACGATCTACTTGGTGTCTAAAATTGACTTCTAAATAACGATTCATTATCATTTTCACATTTGTTACATTTTTTGAAGCTTATAGCCTTATCTGGCAATAGAAAATTTATCTGGCTCTAAATTTCTAGAACTTTGTATTATTGAAATATGCTTTCAATAGAATTTTACAAATCTAATTCATGTCGAAAAATGCCTTCCAGAATACGACTCAATATCTACTCTATTTCCGAAGGCTATAGCCTTCTCTGTCGAATGAAAATCGACCCAGATCAAAATTTATAAAATTTTAATTCATTAAATCTTACTCTAAATAGCATTCCCACGGTGCACTTCCTGTCTAAAAATGCCTTCCGGATGGTGGTTTAAGGTGTTCTAAAAATTAGCTCTATTTTTCAAGGCTATAACCTACTCCGTGAAGCCAAAATTGGTTCGTATCAGAATTTCAATCAACTACTCCTATTTCCGAAGGCTATAGCCTTCTCCGTCGAATGAAAATTGACCCGGATCAAAATTGAAAAAAATTTAATTCATTAAATCTTACTCTAAATAGCATTCCTACGGTGCACTTCCTGTCTAAAAATGGCTTCCGGATGGTGGTTTAAGGTGTTCTAAAATTAGCTCCGTTTTTCAAGGCTATAACCTACTCCGTGGAGCCAAAATTGGGTTGTATCCAAATTTCAATCAACTTGGATAATTTGAAAATGCTTTTAATCGTAATCCAACAGTTGACTTCGTGTCTAAAATTGACTTCTATAGAACGTGTTCTGCTCATTTCAAAATTTGCTACATTTTGCGAAGTCGATAGCCTTTTCTGGCAACAGAAAATTTATTTGGCCTAAATTTTCTAGAATTTTGGATTATTGAAATATGTTTTCAATAGAATTCCACTGATCCAATTCATGTCAAAAAATGCCTTCCGTATTATGAGTTAACGTATTCTCAATATTTACTCAGTTTTCCGAAGGCTATAGCCTTCTCCATCGAATCAAAATTAGGCCGGATCAAAATTTCTTTAATTTTAAATCATTAAATCTTACTCTAAATAGCATTCTAATGGTCCACTTCATGTCTAAAAATGCCTTCCGAATGGTGATTGAAGGTGTGCTAAAAATTTTATCCGTTTTTCGAAGGCTATATAACTTACTCCGTCGAGCCAAAATTGATCTGGATCAAAATTTCATTCAACTTGGATAATTTGAAAGTGCTTTTAATCGTAATCCAACGACCTACTTGGTGTCCAAAATTGACTCCTAAATAACGAGTCATGATTATTTAAACATTTGTTACATTTTTTGAAGCTTATAGCCTTATCTGGCAATAGAAAATTTATCTGGCTCCAAATTTCTAGAACTTTGGATTATGGAAATATGCTTTCAATAGGATTTTACAGATCTAATTCATGTCGAAAAATGCCTTCCAGATTACGATTGAAGGTGTTCTCAATATCTACTCCTATTTCCGAAGGCTATAGCCTTCTCCGTCGAATGAAAATCGACCCGGATGAAAATTTATAAAATTTTAATTCATTAAATCTTACTCTAAATAGCATTCCCACGGTGCACTTCCTGTCTAAAAATGCCTTCCGGATGGTGGTTTAAGATGTTCTAAAAATTAGCTCCGTTTTTCAGGCTATGACCTACTCCGTGGAGCCAAAATTGGGTTGTATCCAAATTTCAATCAACTTGGATAATTTGAAAATGCTTTTAATCGTAATCCAACAGTTGACTTCGTGTCTAAAATTGACTTCTATATAACGTGTTCTGCTCGTTTCAAAATTTGCTACATTTTGCGAAGTCGATAGCCTTTTCTGGCAACAAAAAATTTATCTGGCCTAAAATTTCTAGAATTTTAGATTATTGAAACGTGTTTTCAATAGAATTCCACTGATCCAATTCATGTCAAAAAATGCCTTCCGTATTATGAGTTAAGGTATTCTCAATATCTACTCAGTTTACTGAAGGCTATAGCCTTCTCCGTCGAATCTAAATTAGCCTGGATCAAAATTTCTTGAATTTTAAATCATTAAATCTTGCTCTAAATAGCATTGCACTGGTGCACTTCATGTCTAAAAATGCTTTCCGAATGGTGATTTAAGGTGTTCTAAAAATTTGCTTCGTTTTTCGAAGGCTATAACCTACTCTGTCGAGCCAAAAATTGATGTGGATCAAAATTTCATTCAACTTGGATAATTTGAAAATGCTTTTAATCGTAATCCAACGATCTACTTGGTGTCTAAAATTGACTTCTAAATAACGATCAGTATCATTTTAACATTTGTTACATTTTTTGAAGCTTATAGCCTTATCTGGCAATAGAAAATTTATCTGGCTCTAAATTTCTAGAACTTTGTATTATTGAAATATGCTTTCAATAGAATTTTACAATCTAATTCATGTCGAAAAATGCCTTCCAGAATACGACTCAATATCTACTTCTATTTCCGAAGGCTATAGCCTTCTCCGTCGAATGAAAATCGACCCGGATGAAAATTTATAAAATTTTAATTCATTAAATCTTACTCTAAATAGCATTCCCACGGTGCACTTCCTGTCTAAAAATGCCCTCCGGATGGTGGTTTAAGATGTTCTAAAAATTAGCTCCGTTTTTCAGGCTATGACCTACTCCGTGGAGCCAAAATTGGGTTGTATCCAAATTTAATCAACTTGGATAATTTGAAAATGCTTTTAATCGTAATCCAACAGTTGACTTCGTGTCTAAAATTGACTTCTATATAACGTGTTCTGCTCGTTTCAAAATTTGCTACATTTTGCGAAGTCGATAGCCTTTTCTGGCAACAAAAATTTATCTGGCCTAAAATTTCTAGAATTTTGATTATTGAAACTGTTTTCAATAGAATTCCACTGATCCAATTCATGTCAAAAAATGCCTTCCGTATTATGAGTTAAGGTATTCTAATATTTACTCAGTTTTCCAAAGGCTATAGCCTTCTCCATCGAATCAAAATTGGGCCGGATCAAAATTTCTTGAATTTTAAATCATTAAATCTTACTCTAAATAGCATTCCAATGGTGCACTTCATGTCTAAAAATGCCTTCCGAATGGTGATTTAAGGTGTTCTAAAAATTTTATCTGTTTTTCGAAGGCTATATAACATACTCCGTCGAGCCAAAATTGATCTGGATCAAAATTTCATTCAACTTGGATAATTTGAAAGTGCTTTTAAACGTAATCCAACGACCTACTTGATGTCTAAAATTGACAACTAAATAACGAGTCATGATCATTTTAACATTTGTTACATTTTTTTGAAGCTTATAGCCTTATTTGGCGATAGAAAATTTATCTGGCTCCAAATTTATAGAAATTTGGATTATGGAAATATGCTTTCAAAAGAATTTTACAGATCTAATTCATGTCGAAAAATGCCTTCCAGATTACGATTGAAGGTGTTCTCAATATCTACTCCTATTTCCGAAGGCTATAGCCTTCTCCATCGAATGAAAATCGACCCGGATGAAAATTTATAAAATTTTAATTCATTAAATCTTACTCTAAATAGCATTCCCACGGTGCACTTCCTGTCTAAAAATGCCTTCCGGATGGTGGTTTAAGATGTTCTAAAAATTAGCTCCGTTTTTCAGGCTATGACCTACTCCGTGGAGCCAAAGTTGGGTTGTATCCAAATTTCAATCAACTTGGATAATTTGAAAATGCTTTTAATCGTAATCCAACAGTTGACTTCGTGTCTAAAATTGACTTCTATATGACGTGTTCTGCTCGTTTCAAAATTTGCTACATTTTTTGAAGTCTATAGCCTTCTCTAGCAACATAAAATTTATCTGGTCTAAAATTTCTAGAATTTTGGATTATTAAAACATGCTTTCAATAGAATTCCACTGCACCAATTCCTGTCAAAAAATGCCTTCCGTATTATGATTTAAGGTATTCTCAATATCTACTCAGTTTACTGAAGGCTATAGCCTTCTCCGTCGAATCTAAATTAGCCTGGATCAAAATTTCTTGAATTTTAAATCATTAAATCTTACTCTAAATAGCATTGCACTGGTGCACTTCATGTCTAAAAATGCTTTCCGAATGGTGATTTAAGGTGTTCTAAAAATTTGCTTCGTTTTTCGAAGGCTATAACCTACTCTGTCGAGCCAAAAATTGATGTGGATCAAAATTTCATTCAACTTGGATAATTTGAAAATGCTTTTAATCGTAATCCAACGATCTACTTGGTGTCTAAAATTGACTTCTAAATAACGATTCATTATCATTTTAACATTTGTTACATTTTTTGAAGCTTATAGCCTTATCTGGCAATAGAAAATTTATCTGGCTCTAAATTTCTAGAACTTTGTATTATTGAAATATGCTTTCAATAGAATTTTACAAATCTAATTCATGTCGAAAAATGCCTTCCAGAATACGACTCAATATCTACTCCTATTTCCGAAGGCTATAGCCTTCTCTGTCGAATGAAAATCGACCCGGATCAAAATTTATAAAATTTTAATTCATTAAATCTTACTCTAAATAGCATTCCCACGGTGCACTTCCTGTCTAAAAATGCCTTCCGGATGGTGGTTTAAGGTGTTCTAAAAATTAGCTCTGTTTTTCAAGGCTATAACCTACTCCGTGAAGCCAAAATTGGTTCGTATCAGAATTTCAATCAACTACTCCTATTTCCGAAGCTATAGCCTTCTCCGTCGAATGAAAATTGACCCGGATCAAAATTGAAAAAAATTTAATTCATTAAATCTTACTCTAAATAGCATTCCACGGTGCACTTCCTGTCTAAAAATGGCTTCCGGATGGTGGTTTAA
The DNA here is from genome assembly GCA_025413025.1 of Ficus hispida. Lineage (NCBI taxonomy): Eukaryota > Viridiplantae > Streptophyta > Magnoliopsida > Rosales > Moraceae > Ficus > Ficus hispida. The sequence continues at coordinate 33,558,203 of CM046374.1, forward strand.
GGTGTTCTAAAATTAGCTCCGTTTTTCAAGGCTATAACCTACTCCGTGGAGCCAAAATTGGTTGTATCCAAATTTCAATCAACTTGGATAATTTGAAAATGCTTTTAATCGTAATCCAACAGTTGACTTCGTGTCTAAAATTGACTTCTATAGAACGTGTTCTGCTCATTTCAAAATTTGCTACATTTTGCGAAGTCGATAGCCTTTTCTGGCAACAGAAAATTTATTTGGCCTAAATTTTCTAGAATTTTGGATTATTGAAATATGTTTTCAATAGAATTCCACTGATCCAATTCATGTCAAAAAATGCCTTCCGTATTATGAGTTAACGTATTCTCAATATTTACTCAGTTTTCCGAAGGCTATAGCCTTCTCCATCGAATCAAAATTAGGCCGGATCAAAATTTCTTTAATTTTAAATCATTAAATCTTACTCTAAATAGCATTCTAATGGTCCACTTCATGTCTAAAAATGCCTTCCGAATGGTGATTGAAGGTGTGCTAAAAATTTTATCCGTTTTTCGAAGGCTATATAACTTACTCCGTCGAGCCAAAATTGATCTGGATCAAAATTTCATTCAACTTGGATAATTTGAAAGTGCTTTTAATCGTAATCCAACGACCTACTTGGTGTCCAAAATTGACTCCTAAATAACGAGTCATGATTATTTAAACATTTGTTACATTTTTTGAAGCTTATAGCCTTATCTGGCAATAGAAAATTTATCTGGCTCCAAATTTCTAGAACTTTGGATTATGGAAATATGCTTTCAATAGGATTTTACAGATCTAATTCATGTCGAAAAATGCCTTCCAGATTACGATTGAAGGTGTTCTCAATATCTACTCCTATTTCCGAAGGCTATAGCCTTCTCCGTCGAATGAAAATCGACCCGGATGAAAATTTATAAAATTTTAATTCATTAAATCTTACTCTAAATAGCATTCCCACGGTGCACTTCCTGTCTAAAAATGCCTTCCGGATGGTGGTTTAAGATGTTCTAAAAATTAGCTCCGTTTTTCAGGCTATGACCTACTCCGTGGAGCCAAAATTGGGTTGTATCCAAATTTCAATCAACTTGGATAATTTGAAAATGCTTTTAATCGTAATCCAACAGTTGACTTCGTGTCTAAAATTGACTTCTATATAACGTGTTCTGCTCGTTTCAAAATTTGCTACATTTTGCGAAGTCGATAGCCTTTTCTGGCAACAAAAAATTTATCTGGCCTAAAATTTCTAGAATTTTAGATTATTGAAACATGTTTTCAATAGAATTCCACTGATCCAATTCATGTCAAAAAATGCCTTCCGTATTATGAGTTAAGGTATTCTAAATATTTACTCAGTTTTCCAAAGGCTATAGCCTTCTCCATCGAATCAAAATTGGGCCGGATCAAAATTTCTTGAATTTTAAATCATTAAATCTTACTCTAAATAGCATTCCAATGGTGCACTTCATGTCTAAAAATGCCTTCCGAATGGTGATTTAAGGTGTTCTAAAAATTTTATCTGTTTTTCGAAGGCTATATAACATACTCCGTCGAGCCAAAATTGATCTGGATCAAAATTTCATTCAACTTGGATAATTTGAAAGTGCTTTTAAACGTAATCCAACGACCTACTTGATGTCTAAAATTGACAACTAAATAACGAGTCATGATCATTTTAACATTTGTTACATTTTTTTGAAGCTTATAGCCTTATTTGGCGATAGAAAATTTATGTGGCTCCAAATTTATAGAAATTTGGATTATGGAAATATGCTTTCAAAAGAATTTTACAGATCTAATTCATGTCGAAAAATGCCTTCCAGATTACGATTGAAGGTGTTCTCAATATCTACTCCTATTTCCGAAGGCTATAGCCTTCTCCATCGAATGAAAATCGACCCGGATGAAAATTTATAAAATTTTAATTCATTAAATCTTACTCTAAATAGCATTCCCACGGTGCACTTCCTGTCTAAAAATGCCTTCCGGATGGTGGTTTAAGATGTTCTAAAAATTAGCTCCGTTTTTCAGGCTATGACCTACTCCGTGGAGCCAAAGTTGGGTTGTATCCAAATTTCAATCAACTTGGATAATTTGAAAATGCTTTTAATCGTAATCCAACAGTTGACTTCGTGTCTAAAATTGACTTCTATATGACGTGTTCTGCTCGTTTCAAAATTTGCTACATTTTTTGAAGTCTATAGCCTTCTCTAGCAACATAAAATTTATCTGGTCTAAAATTTCTAGAATTTTGGATTATTAAAACATGCTTTCAATAGAATTCCACTGCACCAATTCCTGTCAAAAAATGCCTTCCGTATTATGATTTAAGGTATTCTCAATATTTACTCAGTTTTCCAAGGCTATAGCCTTCTCCGTCGAATCAAATTAGCCGGATCAAAATTTCTTGAATTTTAAATCATTAAATCTTACTCTAAATAGCATTCCAATGGTGCACTTCATGTCTAAAAATGCTTTCCGAATGGTGATTTAAGGTGTTCTAAAAATTTTTCGTTTTTCGAAGGCTATAACCTACTCGTCGAGCCAAAATTGATCTGGATCAAAATTTCATTCAACTTGGATAATTTGAAATGCTTTTAATCGTAATCCAACGATCTACTTGTGTCTAAAATTGACTCTAAATAACGAGTCATGATCATTTTAACATTTGTTACATTTTTTGAAGCTTATAGCCTTATCTGGCAATAGAAAATTTATCTGGCTCAAATTTATAGAATTTGATTATGAAATATGCTTTCAATAGAATTTTACAGATCTAATTCATGTCGAAAAATGCCTTCCAGATTACGATCTCAATATCTACTCCTATTTCCGAAGGCTATAGCCTTCTCCGTCGAATGAAAATCGACCCGGATGAAAATTTATAAAATTTTAATTCATTAAATCTTACTCTAAATAGCATTCCCACGGTGCACTTCCTGTCTAAAAATGCCTTCCGGATGGTGGTTTAAGATGTTCTAAAAATTAGCTCCGTTTTTCAGGCTATGACCTACTCCGTGGAGCCAAAATTGGGTTGTATCCAAATTTCAATCAACTTGGATAATTTGAAAATGCTTTTAATCGTAATCCAACAGTTGACTTCGTGTCTAAAATTGACTTCTATATAACGTGTTCTGCTCGTTTCAAAATTTGCTACATTTTGCGAAGTCGATAGCCTTTTCTGGCAACAAAAAATTTATCTGGCCTAAAATTTCTAGAATTTTGGATTATTGAAACATGTTTTCAATAGAATTCCACTGATCCAATTCATGTCAAAAAATGCCTTCCGTATTATGAGTTAAGGTATTCTAAATATTTACTCAGTTTTCCAAAGGCTATAGCCTTCTCCATCGAATCAAAATTGGGCCGGATCAAAATTTCTTGAATTTTAAATCATTAAATCTTACTCTAAATAGCATTCCAATGGTGCACTTCATGTCTAAAAATGCCTTCCGAATGGTGATTTAAGGTGTTCTAAAAATTTTATCTGTTTTTCGAAGGCTATATAACATACTCCGTCGAGCCAAAATTGATCTGGATCAAAATTTCATTCAACTTGGATAATTTGAAAGTGCTTTTAAACGTAATCCAACGACCTACTTGATGTCTAAAATTGACAACTAAATAACGAGTCATGATCATTTTAACATTTGTTACATTTTTTTGAAGCTTATAGCCTTATTTGGCGATAGAAAATTTATCTGGCTCCAAATTTATAGAAATTTGGATTATGGAAATATGCTTTCAAAAGAATTTTACAGATCTAATTCATGTCGAAAAATGCCTTCCAGATTACGATTGAAGGTGTTCTCAATATCTACTCCTATTTCCGAAGGCTATAGCCTTCTCCTCGAATGAAAATCGACCCGGATGAAAATTTATAAAATTTTAATTCATTAAATCTTACTCTAAATAGCATTCCCACGGTGCACTTCCTGTCTAAAAATGCCTTCCGGATGGTGGTTTAAGATGTTCTAAAAATTAGCTCCGTTTTTCAGGCTATGACCTACTCCGTGGAGCCAAATTGGGTTGTATCCAAATTTCAATCAACTTGGATAATTTGAAAATGCTTTTAATCGTAATCCAACAGTTGACTTCGTGTCTAAAATTGACTTCTATATGACGTGTTCTGCTCGTTTCAAAATTTGCTACATTTTTGAAGTCTATAGCCTTCTCTGCAACATAAAATTTATCTGGCCTAAAATTTCTAGAATTTTGGATTATTAAAACATGCTTTCAATAGAATTCCACTGACCAATTCATGTCAAAAAATGCCTTCCGTATTATGATTTAAGGTATTCTCAATATCTACTCAGTTTACTGAAGGCTATAGCCTTCTCCGTCGAATCAAATTAGCCGGATCAAAATTTCTTGAATTTTAAATCATTAAATCTTACTCTAAATAGCATTCAATGGTGCACTTCATGTCTAAAAATGCTTCCGAATGGTGATTTAAGGTGTTCTAAAAATTTCTTCGTTTTTCGAAGGCTATAACCTACTCTGTCGAGCCAAAAATTGATGTGGATCAAAATTTCATTCAACTTGGATAATTTGAAAATGCTTTTAATCGTAATCCAACGATCTACTTGGTGTCTAAAATTGACTTCTAAATAACGATTCAGTATCATTTTCACATTTGTTACATTTTTTGAAGCTTATAGCCTTATCTGGCAATAGAAAATTTATCTGGCTCTAAATTTCTAGAACTTTGTATTATTGAAATATGCTTTCAATAGAATTTTACAAATCTAATTCATGTCGAAAAATGCCTTCCAGAATACGACTCAATATCTACTCCTATTTCCGAAGGCTATAGCCTTCTCCGTCGAATGAAAATCGACCCGGATGAAAATTTATAAAATTTTAATTCATTAAATCTTACTCTAAATAGCATTCCCACGGTGCACTTCCTGTCTAAAAATGCCTTCCGGATGGTGGTTTAAGATGTTCTAAAAATTAGCTCCGTTTTTCAGGCTATGACCTACTCCGTGGAGCCAAAATTGGGTTGTATCCAAATTTAAATCAACTTGGATAATTTGAAAATGCTTTTAATCGTAATCCAACAGTTGACTTCGTGTCTAAAATTGACTTCTATATAACGTGTTCTGCTCGTTTCAAAATTTGCTACATTTTGCGAAGTCGATAGCCTTTTCTGGCAACAAAAAATTTATCTGGCCTAAAATTTCTAGAATTTTGGATTATTGAAACATGTTTTCAATAGAATTCCACTGATCCAATTCATGTCAAAAAATGCCTTCCGTATTATGAGTTAAGGTATTCTAAATATTTACTCAGTTTTCCAAAGGCTATAGCCTTCTCCATCGAATCAAAATTGGGCCGGATCAAAATTTCTTGAATTTTAAATCATTAAATCTTACTCTAAATAGCATTCCAATGGTGCACTTCATGTCTAAAAATGCCTTCCGAATGGTGATTTAAGGTGTTCTAAAAATTTTATCTGTTTTTCGAAGGCTATATAACATACTCCGTCGAGCCAAAATTGATCTGGATCAAAATTTCATTCAACTTGGATAATTTGAAAGTGCTTTTAAACGTAATCCAACGACCTACTTGATGTCTAAAATTGACAACTAAATAACGAGTCATGATCATTTTAACATTTGTTACATTTTTTTGAAGCTTATAGCCTTATTTGGCGATAGAATATTTATCTGGCTCCAAATTTATAGAAATTTGGATTATGGAAATATGCTTTCAAAAGAATTTTACAGATCTAATTCATGTCGAAAAATGCCTTCCAGATTACGATTGAAGGTGTTCTCAATATCTACTCCTATTTCCGAAGGCTATAGCCTTCTCCATCGAATGAAAATCGACCCGGATGAAAATTTATAAAATTTTAATTCATTAAATCTTACTCTAAATAGCATTCCCACGGTGCACTTCCTGTCTAAAAATGCCTTCCGGATGGTGGTTTAAGATGTTCTAAAAATTAGCTCCGTTTTTCAGGCTATGACCTACTCCGTGGAGCCAAAGTTGGGTTGTATCCAAATTTCAATCAACTTGGATAATTTGAAAATGCTTTTAATCGTAATCCAACAGTTGACTTCGTGTCTAAAATTGACTTCTATATGACGTGTTCTGCTCGTTTCAAAATTTGCTACATTTTTTGAAGTCTATAGCCTTCTCTAGCAACATAAAATTTATCTGGTCTAAAATTTCTAGAATTTTGGATTATTAAAACATGCTTTCAATAGAATTCCACTGCACCAATTCCTGTCAAAAAATGCCTTCCGTATTATGATTTAAGGTATTCTCAATATCTACTCAGTTTACTGAAGGCTATAGCCTTCTCCGTCGAATCTAAATTAGCCTGGATCAAAATTTCTTGAATTTTAAATCATTAAATCTTACTCTAAATAGCATTGCACTGGTGCACTTCATGTCTAAAAATGCTTTCCGAATGGTGATTTAAGGTGTTCTAAAAATTTGCTTCGTTTTTCGAAGGCTATAACCTACTCTGTCGAGCCAAAAATTGATGTGGATCAAAATTTCATTCAACTTGGATAATTTGAAAATGCTTTTAATCGTAATCCAACGATCTACTTGGTGTCTAAAATTGACTTCTAAATAACGATTCATTATCATTTTAACATTTGTTACATTTTTTGAAGCTTATAGCCTTATCTGGCAATAGAAAATTTATCTGGCTCTAAATTTCTAGAACTTTGTATTATTGAAATATGCTTTCAATAGAATTTTACAAATCTAATTCATGTCGAAAAATGCCTTCCAGAATACGACTCAATATCTACTCCTATTTCCGAAGGCTATAGCCTTCTCTGTCGAATGAAAATCGACCCGGATCAAAATTTATAAAATTTTAATTCATTAAATCTTACTCTAAATAGCATTCCCACGGTGCACTTCCTGTCTAAAAATGCCTTCCGGATGGTGGTTTAAGGTGTTCTAAAAATTAGCTCTGTTTTTCAAGGCTATAACCTACTCCGTGAAGCCAAAATTGGTTCGTATCAGAATTTCAATCAACTACTCCTATTTCCGAAGGCTATAGCCTTCTCCGTCGAATGAAAATGACCCGGATCAAAATTGAAAAAAATTTAATTCATTAAATCTACCTAAATAGCATTCCACGTGCACTTCCTGTCTAAAAATGGCTTCCGGATGGTGGTTTAAGGTGTTCTAAAATTAGCTCCGTTTTTCAAGGCTATAACCTACTCCGTGGAGCCAAAATTGTGTTGTATCCAAATTTCAATCAACTTGGATAATTTGAAAATGCTTTTAATCGTAATCCAACAGTTGACTTCGTGTCTAAAATTGACTTCTATAGAACGTGTTCTGCTCATTTCAAAATTTGCTACATTTTGCGAAGTCGATAGCCTTTTCTGGCAACAGAAAATTTATTTGGCCTAAATTTTCTAGAATTTTGGATTATTGAAATATGTTTTCAATAGAATTCCACTGATCCAATTCATGTCAAAAAATGCCTTCCGTATTATGAGTTAAGTATTCTCAATATTTACTCAGTTTTCCGAAGGCTATAGCCTTCTCCATCGAATCAAAATTAGGCGGATCAAAATTTCTTAATTTTAAATCATTAAATCTTACTCTAAATAGCATTCAATGGTGCACTTCATGTCTAAAAATGCCTTCCGAATGGTGATTTAAGGTGTGCTAAAAATTTTATCCGTTTTTCGAAGGCTATATAACTTACTCCGTCGAGCCAAAATTGATCTGGATCAAAATTTCATTCAACTTGGATAATTTGAAAGTGCTTTTAATCGTAATCCAACGACCTACTTGGTGTCCAAAATTGACTCCTAAATAACGAGTCATGATTATTTAACATTTGTTACATTTTTTGAAGCTTATAGCCTTATCTGGCAATAGAAAATTTATCTGGCTCCAAATTTCTAGAACTTTGGATTATGGAAATATGCTTTCAATAGAATTTTACAGATCTAATTCATGTCGAAAAATGCCTTCCAGATTACGATTGAAGGTGTTCTCAATATCTACTCCTATTTCCGAAGGCTATAGCCTTCTCCGTCGAATGAAAATCGACCCGGATGAAAATTTATAAAATTTTAATTCATTAAATCTTACTCTAAATAGCATTCCCACGGTGCACTTCCTGTCTAAAAATGCCTTCCGGATGGTGGTTTAAGATGTTCTAAAAATTAGCTCCGTTTTTCAGGCTATGACCTACTCCGTGGAGCCAAAATTGGGTTGTATCCAAATTTCAATCAACTTGGATAATTTGAAAATGCTTTTAATCGTAATCCAACAGTTGACTTCGTGTCTAAAATTGACTTCTATATAACGTGTTCTGCTCGTTTCAAAATTTGCTACATTTTGCGAAGTCGATAGCCTTTTCTGGCAACAAAAAATTTATCTGGCCTAAAATTTCTAGAATTTTGGATTATTGAAACATGTTTTCAATAGAATTCCACTGATCCAATTCATGTCAAAAAATGCCTTCCGTATTATGAGTTAAGGTATTCTAAATATTTACTCAGTTTTCCAAAGGCTATAGCCTTCTCCATCGAATCAAAATTGGGCCGGATCAAAATTTCTTGAATTTTAAATCATTAAATCTTACTCTAAATAGCATTCCAATGGTGCACTTCATGTCTAAAAATGCCTTCCGAATGGTGATTTAAGGTGTTCTAAAATTTTATCTGTTTTTCGAAGGCTATATAACATACTCCGTCGAGCCAAAATTGATCTGGATCAAAATTTCATTCAACTTGGATAATTTGAAAGTGCTTTTAAACGTAATCCAACGACCTACTTGATGTCTAAAATTGACAACTAAATAACGAGTCATGATCATTTTAACATTTGTTACATTTTTTTGAAGCTTATAGCCTTATTTGGCGATAGAAAATTTATCTGGCTCCAAATTTATAGAAATTTGGATTATGGAAATATGCTTTCAAAAGAATTTTACAGATCTAATTCATGTCGAAAAATGCCTTCCAGATTACGATTGAAGGTGTTCTCAATATCTACTCCTATTTCCGAAGGCTATAGCCTTCTCCATCGAATGAAAATCGACCCGGATGAAAATTTATAAAATTTTAATTCATTAAATCTTACTCTAAATAGCATTCCCACGGTGCACTTCCTGTCTAAAAATGCCTTCCGGATGGTGGTTTAAGATGTTCTAAAAATTAGCTCCGTTTTTCAGGCTATGACCTACTCCGTGGAGCCAAATTGGGTTGTATCCAAATTTCAATCAACTTGGATAATTTGAAAATGCTTTTAATCGTAATCCAACAGTTGACTTCGTGTCTAAAATTGACTTCTATATAACGTGTTCTGCTCGTTTCAAAATTTGCTACATTTTCGAAGTCGATAGCCTTTTCTGGCAACAAAAAATTTATCTGGCCTAAAATTTCTAGAATTTTGGATTATTAAACATGTTTTCAATAGAATTCCACTGATCCAATTCATGTCAAAAAATGCCTTCCGTATTATGATTTAAGTATTCTCAATATTTACTCAGTTTTCCAAAGGCTATAGCCTTCTCCATCGAATCAAAATTGGCCGGATCAAAATTTCTTGAATTTTAAATCATTAAATCTTACTCTAAATAGCATTCCAATGGTGCACTTCATGTCTAAAAATGCCTTCCGAATGGTGATTTAAGGTGTTCTAAAATTTTATCGTTTTTCGAAGGCTATATAACATACTCCGTCGAGCCAAAATTGATCTGGATCAAAATTTCATTCAACTTGGATAATTTGAAATGCTTTTAAACGTAATCCAACGACTACTTGATGTCTAAATTGACAACTAATAACGAGTCATGATCATTTTAACATTTGTTACATTTTTTGAAGCTTATAGCCTTATTGGCGATAGAAATTTATCTGGCTCCAAATTTATAGAAATTTGGATTATGAAATATGCTTTCAATAGAATTTACAGATCTAATTCATGTCGAAAAATGCCTTCCAGATTACGATTGAAGGTGTTCTCATATCTACTCCTATTTCCGAAGGCTATAGCCTTCTCCGTCGAATGAAATCGACCCGATAAAATTTATAAAATTTTAATTCATTAAATCTTACTCTAAATAGCATTCCCACGGTGCACTTCCTGTCTAAAATGCCTTCCGATGGTGGTTTAAGTTCTAAAAATTAGCTCCGTTTTTCAAGGCTATACCTACTCCGTGAGCCAAAATTGGTTGTATCAGAATTCAATCAACTGGATAATTGAAAATGCTTTAATCGAATCCAAAGTTGACTCGTATCTAAAATTGACTTCTATATAAGTGTTCTGCTCGTTCAAATTTGCTACATTTTCGAAGTCTATAGCCTTCTCTGGCAACAAAAATTTATTTGGCCTAAATTTCTAGAATTTTAGATTATTGAAACATGCTTTCAATAGAATTCCACTGATCCAATTCATGTCAAAAAATGCCTTCCGTATTATATTTAAGGTATTCTCAATATTTACTCAGTTTCGAAGGCTATAGCCCTCCCGTCGAATCAAAATACCCGGATCAAAATTTATGAATTTTAAATCATTAAATCTTCTCTAAATAGCATTCCATGGTGCACTTCTGTCTAAAAATGCCTTCCGGATGGTGATTAAGGTGTCTAAAATTACTCCGTTTTTCGAAGGCTATAACCTACCGTCGAGCCAAAAATTGATTGGATCAAAATTTCATTCAACTTGATAATTTGAAATGCTTTAATCGTAATCCAACGATCTACTGGTGTCTAAAATTGACTTCTAAATAACGATCATGCATTTTAACATTTGTTACATTTTTTGAAGCTATAGCTTATCTGGCAATAGAAATTTATCTGGCCAAATTTCTAGAACTTTGGATATGAAATATGCTTTCAATAGAATTCACTGATCTAATTCATGTCGAAAAATGCCTTCCGATTAGATTGAAGGTTCTCAATATCTACTCCTATCCGAAGGCTATAGCCTCTCCGTCGAATGAAAATCGACCCGATGCAAAATTTATAAATTTAATTCATTAAATCTACTCTAAATAGCATCCCACGGTGCACTTCTGTCTAAAAATGCCTCCGGATGTGGTTTTAATGTCTAAAATAGCTCCGTTTTCAAGGCTATAACCTACTCGTGAGCCAAAATTGGTTGTATCCAAATTCCATCAACTTGGATAATTGAAAATGCTTTAATCGTAATCCAACAGTTGACTCGTGTCTAAAATTGACTTCATATAACGGTTCTGTCTTTCAAAATTGCTACATTTTCGAAGTCTATAGCCTTCTCTGGCAACAGAAAATTTATTGGCCTAAAATTTCTAGAATTTTAGATTATTGAAACATGCTTTCAATAGAATTCCACTGATCCAATTCATGTCAAAAAATGCCTTCCGTATTATGATTAAGGTATTCTCAATATTTACTCAGTTTTCGAAGGCTATAGCCTTCTCCGAATCAAAATTATCCGGATCAAAATTTCTTGAATTTTAAATCATTAAATCTTGCTCTAAATAGCATTCCAATGGTGCACTTCGTGTCTAAAAATGCCTTCCGGATGGTGATTTAAGGTGTTCTAAATTTACTCCATTTTTTCGAAGGCTATATAACCTACTCCGTCGAGCCAAAAATTGATCTGGATCAAATTTCATTCAACTTGATAATTTGAAAATGCTTTTAATCGTAATCCAACGATCTACTTGGTGTCTAAAATTGACTCTAAATAAGAGTCATGATCATTTTAACATTTGTTACATTTTTTGAAGCTTATAGCCTTATTTGGCAATAGAAAATTTATCTGGCTCCAAATTTCTGAACTTTGGATTATTGAAATATGCTTTCAATAGAATTTTCAGATCTAATTCATGTCGAAAAATGCCTTCAGATTACGATTGAAGGTGTTCTCATATCTACTCCTATTTCCGAAGGCTATAGCCTTCTCCGTCGAATGAAAATCGACCCGGATCAAAATTTATAAAATTTTAATTCATTAAATCTTACTCTAAATAGCATTCCCACGGTGCACTTCCTGTCTCAAAATGCTTCCGGATGGTGGTTTAAGGTGTTTAAAAATTAGCTCCGTTTTTCAAGGCTATAACCTACTCCGTGGAGCCAAAATTGGTTGTATCAGAATTTCAATCAACTTGGATAATTTGAAAATGCTTTTAATCGTAATCCAACAGTTGACTTGTGTTAAAATTGACTTCTATATAACGTGTTCTGCTCGTTTCAAAATTTGCTACATTTTTCGAAGTCTATAGCCTTCTCTGGGCAACAGAAAATTTATCTGGCCTAAAATTTCTAGAATTTTGATTATTGAAACATGCTTTCAATAGAATTCCACTGATCCAATTCATGTCAAAAAATGCCTTCCGTATTATGA
>CM046374.1:33570626-33605951 GCA_025413025.1 Ficus hispida
TAAAATTGACTTCTATATAAGTGTTCTGCTCGTTTCAAAATTTGCTACATTTTTCGAAGTCTAGCCTTCTCTGGCAACATAAAATTTATCTGGCCTAAAATTTCTAGAATTTTGGATTATTGAAACATGCTTTCAATAGAATTTCACTGATTCCAATTCATGTCAAAAATGCCTTCCGTATTATGATTTAAGGTATTCTCAATATTACTCAGTTTCCGAAGGCTATAGCCTTCTCCGTCGAATCAAAATTAGCCCGGATCAAAATTTCTTGAATTTTAAATCTTAAATCTTGCTCTAAATAGCATTCCAATGGTGCACTTCATGTCTAAAAATGCCTTCCGGATGGTGATTTAAGGTGTTCTAAAATTACTCCGTTTTTCAAGGCTATAACCTACTCCGTCGAGCCAAAAATTGATCTGGATCAAAATTTCATTCAACTTGATAATTTGAAAATGCTTTTAATCGTAATCCAACGATCTACTTGGTGTCTAAATTGACTTCTAAATAACGAGTCATTATCATTTTAACATTTGTTACATTTTTTGAAGCTTATAGCCTTATCTGGCAATAGAAAATTTATCTGGCTCAAATTTCTAGAACTTTGGATTATTGAAATATGCTTTCAATAGAATTTCACTGATCTAATTCATGTCGAAAAATGCCTTCCGGATTATGATTGAAGGTGTTCTCATATCTACTCCTATTTCCGAAGGCTATAGCCTTCTCCGTCGAATGAAAATCGACCCGGATCAAAATTTATAAATTTTAATTCATTAAATCTTACTCTAAATAGCATTCCCACGGTGCACTTCCTGTCTAAAATGCCTTCCGGATGGTGGTTTAAGGTGTTCTAAAAATTAGCTCCGTTTTTCAAGGCTATAACCTACTCCGTGGAGCCAAAATTGGTTTGTATCAGAATTTCAATCAACTTGGATAATTTGAAAATGCTTTTAATCGTAATCCAACAGTTGACTTCGTGTCTAAAATTGACTTCTATATAAGTGTTCTGCTCGTTTCAAAATTTGCTACATTTTTCGAAGTCTATAGCCTTCTCTGGCAACAGAAAATTTATCTGGCCTAAAATTTCTAGAATTTTGGATTATTGAAACATGCTTTCAATAGAATTCCACTGATCCAATTCATGTCAAAAATGCCTTCCGTATTATGATTTAAGGTATTCTCAATATTACTCAGTTTTCCGAAGGCTATAGCCTCTCCGTCGAATCAAAATTAGCCCGGATCAAAATTTTTGAATTTTAAATCATTAAATCTTGCTCTAAATAGCATTCCAATGGTGCACTTCGTGTCTAAAATGCCTTCCGGATGGTGATTTAAGGTGTTCTATAAATTTACTCCATTTTTCGAAGGCTATAACCTACTCGTCGAGCCAAAAATTGATCTGGATCAAAATTTCATTCAACTTGGATAATTTGAAAATGCTTTTAATCGTAATCCAACGATCTACTTGGTGTCTAAAATTGACTTCTAAATAACGAGTCATTATCATTTTAACATTTGTTACATTTTTTGAAGCTTATAGCCTTATCTGGCAATAGAAAATTTATCTGGCTCCAAATTTCTAGAACTTTGGATTATTGAAATATGCTTTCAATAGAATTTCACTGATCTAATTCATGTCAAAAATGCCTTCGGATTAGATTGAAGGTGTTCTCAATATCTACTCCTATTTCGAAGGCTATAGCCTTCTCCGTCGAATGAAAATCGACCCGGATCAAAATTTATAAAATTTTAATTCATTAAATCTTACTCTAAATAGCATTCCCACGGTGCACTTCCTGTCTAAAATGCCTTCGGATGGTGGTTTAAGGTGTTCTAAAAATTAGCTCCGTTTTCAAGGCTATAACCTACTCCGTGGAGCCAAAATTGGTTTGTATCAGAATTTCAATCAACTTGGATAATTTGAAAATGCTTTTAATCGTAATCCAACAGTTGACTTCGTGTCTAAAATTGACTTCTATATAACGTGTTCTGCTCGTTTCAAAATTTGCTACATTTTTCGAAGTCTATAGCCTTCTCTGGCAACAGAAAATTTATCTGGCCTAAAATTTCTAGAATTTTGGATTATTGAAACATGCTTTCAATAGAATTCCACTGATCCAATTCATGTCAAAAATGCCTTCCGTATTATGATTTAAGGTATTCTCAATATTACTCAGTTTTCCGAAGGCTATAGCCTTCTCCGTCGAATCAAAATTAGCCCGGATCAAAATTTCTTGAATTTTAAATCATTAAATCTTGCTCTAAATAGCATTCCAATGGTGCACTTCATGTCTAAAAATGCCTTCCGGATGGTGATTTAAGGTGTTCTAAAATTTCTCCGTTTTTCGAAGGCTATAACCTACTCAGTCGAGCCAAAAATTGATCTGGATCAAAATTTCATTCAACTTGATAATTTGAAAATGCTTTTAATCGTAATCCAACGATCTACTTGGTGTCTAAAATTGACTTCTAAATAACGAGTCATTATCATTTTAACATTTGTTACATTTTTTGAAGCTTATAGCCTTATCTGGCAATAGAAAATTTATCTGGCTCCAAATTTCTAGAACTTTGGATTATTGAAATATGCTTTCAATAGAATTTCACTGATCTAATTCATGTCGAAAAATGCCTTCCGGATTACGATTGAAGGTGTTCTCAATATCTACTCCTATTTCCGAAGGCTATAGCCTTCTCCGTCGAATGAAAATCGACCCGGATCAAAATTTATAAAATTTTAATTCATTAAATCTTACTCTAAATAGCATTCCCACGGTGCACTTCCTGTCTAAAAATGCCTTCCGGATGGTGGTTTAAGGTGTTCTAAAAATTAGCTCCGTTTTTCAAGGCTATAACCTACTCCGTGGAGCCAAAATTGGTTTGTATCAGAATTTCAATCAACTTGGATAATTTGAAAATGCTTTTAATCGTAATCCAACAGTTGACTTCGTGTCTAAAATTGACTTCTATATAACGTGTTCTGCTCGTTTCAAAATTTGCTACATTTTTCGAAGTCTATAGCCTTCTCTGGCAACAGAAAATTTATCTGGCCTAAAATTTCTAGAATTTTGGATTATTGAAACATGCTTTCAATAGAATTCCACTGATCCAATTCATGTCAAAAAATGCCTTCCGTATTATGATTTAAGGTATTCTCAATATCTACTCAGTTTTCCGAAGGCTATAGCCTTCTCCGTCGAATCAAAATTAGCCCGGATCAAAATTTCTTGAATTTTAAATCATTAAATCTTGCTCTAAATAGCATTCCAATGGTGCACTTCATGTCTAAAAATGCCTTCCGGATGGTGATTTAAGGTGTTCTATAAATTTACTCCGTTTTTCGAAGGCTATAACCTACTCAGTCGAGCCAAAAATTGATCTGGATCAAAATTTCATTCAACTTGGATAATTTGAAAATGCTTTTAATCTAATCCAACGATCTACTTGGTGTCTAAAATTGACTTCTAAATAACGAGTCATTATCATTTTAACATTTGTTACATTTTTTGAAGCTTATAGCCTTATCTGGCAATAGAAAATTTATCTGGCTCCAAATTTCTAGAACTTTGGATTATTGAAATATGCTTTCAATAGAATTTCACTGATCTAATTCATGTCGAAAAATGCCTTCCGGATTACGATTGAAGGTGTTCTCAATATCTACTCCTATTTCCGAAGGCTATAGCCTTCTCCGTCGAATGAAAATCGACCCGGATCAAAATTTATAAAATTTTAATTCATTAAATCTTACTCTAAATAGCATTCCCACGGTGCACTTCCTGTCTAAAAATGCCTTCCGGATGGTGGTTTAAGGTGTTCTAAAAATTAGCTCCGTTTTTCAAGGCTATAACCTACTCCGTGGAGCCAAAATTGGTTTGTATCAGAATTTCAATCAACTTGGATAATTTGAAAATGCTTTTAATCGTAATCCAACAGTTGACTTCGTGTCTAAAATTGACTTCTATATAACGTGTTCTGCTCGTTTCAAAATTTGCTACATTTTTCGAAGTCTATAGCCTTCTCTGGCAACAGAAAATTTATCTGGCCTAAAATTTCTAGAATTTTGGATTATTGAAACATGCTTTCAATAGAATTCCACTGATCCAATTCATGTCAAAAATGCCTTCCGTATTATGATTTAAGGTATTCTCAATATTACTCAGTTTTCCGAAGGCTATAGCCTTCTCCGTCGAATCAAAATTAGCCCGGATCAAAATTTCTTGAATTTTAAATCTTAAATCTTGCTCTAAATAGCATTCCAATGGTGCACTTCATGTCTAAAAATGCCTTCCGGATGGTGATTTAAGGTGTTCTATAAATTTACTCCGTTTTTCGAAGGCTATAACCTACTCAGTCGAGCCAAAAATTGATCTGGATCAAAATTTCATTCAACTTGGATAATTTGAAAATGCTTTTAATCTAATCCAACGATCTACTTGGTGTCTAAAATTGACTTCTAAATAACGAGTCATTATCATTTTAACATTTGTTACATTTTTTGAAGCTTATAGCCTTATCTGGCAATAGAAAATTTATCTGGCTCCAAATTTCTAGAACTTTGGATTATTGAAATATGCTTTCAATAGAATTTCACTGATCTAATTCATGTCGAAAAATGCCTTCCGGATTACGATTGAAGGTGTTCTCAATATCTACTCCTATTTCCGAAGGCTATAGCCTTCTCCGTCGAATGAAAATCGACCCGGATCAAAATTTATAAAATTTTAATTCATTAAATCTTACTCTAAATAGCATTCCCACGGTGCACTTCCTGTCTAAAATGCCTTCCGGATGGTGGTTTAAGGTGTTCTAAAAATTAGCTCCGTTTTTCAAGGCTATAACCTACTCCGTGGAGCCAAAATTGGTTTGTATCAGAATTTCAATCAACTTGGATAATTTGAAAATGCTTTTAATCGTAATCCAACAGTTGACTTCGTGTCTAAAATTGACTTCTATATAACGTGTTCTGCTCGTTTCAAAATTTGCTACATTTTTCGAAGTCTATAGCCTTCTCTGGCAACAGAAAATTTATCTGGCCTAAAATTTCTAGAATTTTGGATTATTGAAACATGCTTTCAATAGAATTCCACTGATCCAATTCATGTCAAAAAATGCCTTCCGTATTATGATTTAAGGTATTCTCAATATCTACTCAGTTTTCCGAAGGCTATAGCCTTCTCCGTCGAATCAAAATTAGCCCGGATCAAAATTTCTTGAATTTTAAATCTTAAATCTTGCTCTAAATAGCATTCCAATGGTGCACTTCATGTCTAAAAATGCCTTCCGGATGGTGATTTAAGGTGTTCTAAAATTTACTCCGTTTTTCGAAGGCTATAACCTACTCAGTCGAGCCAAAAATTGATCTGGATCAAAATTTCATTCAACTTGGATAATTTGAAAATGCTTTTAATCTAATCCAACGATCTACTTGGTGTCTAAAATTGACTTCTAAATAACGAGTCATTATCATTTTAACATTTGTTACATTTTTTGAAGCTTATAGCCTTATCTGGCAATAGAAAATTTATCTGGCTCCAAATTTCTAGAACTTTGGATTATTGAAATATGCTTTCAATAGAATTTCACTGATCTAATTCATGTCGAAAAATGCCTTCCGGATTACGATTGAAGGTGTTCTCAATATCTACTCCTATTTCCGAAGGCTATACCTTCTCCGTCGAATGAAAATCGACCCGGATCAAAATTTATAAATTTTAATTCATTAAATCTTACTCTAAATAGCATTCCCACGGTGCACTTCCTGTCTAAAAATGCCTTCCGGATGGTGGTTTAAGGTGTTCTAAAAATTAGCTCCGTTTTTCAAGGCTATAACCTACTCCGTGGAGCCAAAATTGGTTTGTATCAGAATTTCAATCAACTTGGATAATTTGAAAATGCTTTTAATCGTAATCCAACAGTTGACTTCGTGTCTAAAATTGACTTCTATATAACGTGTTCTGCTCGTTTCAAAATTTGCTACATTTTTCGAAGTCTATAGCCTTCTCTGGCAACAGAAAATTTATCTGGCCTAAAATTTCTAGAATTTTGGATTATTGAAACATGCTTTCAATAGAATTCCACTGATCCAATTCATGTCAAAAATGCCTTCCGTATTATGATTTAAGGTATTCTCAATATCTACTCAGTTTTCCGAAGGCTATAGCCTTCTCCGTCGAATCAAAATTAGCCCGGATCAAAATTTCTTGAATTTTAAATCATTAAATCTTGCTCTAAATAGCATTCCAATGGTGCACTTCATGTCTAAAAATGCCTTCCGGATGGTGATTTAAGGTGTTCTAAAAATTTGCTCCGTTTTTCGAAGGCTATAACCTACTCAGTCGAGCCAAAAATTGATCTGGATCAAAATTTCATTCAACTTGGATAATTTGACAATGCTTTTAATCTAATCCAACGATCTACTTGGTGTCTAAAATTGACTTCTAAATAACGATCATTATCATTTTAACATTTGTTACATTTTTTGAAGCTTATAGCCTTATCTGGCAATAGAAAATTTATCTGGCTCCAAATTTCTAGAACTTTGGATTATTGAAATATGCTTTCAATAGAATTTCACTGATCTAATTCATGTCGAAAAATGCCTTCCGGATTACGATTGAAGGTGTTCTCAATATCTACTCCTATTTCGAAGGCTATAGCCTTCTCCGTCGAATGAAAATCGACCCGGATCAAAATTTATAAATTTTAATTCATTAAATCTTACTCTAAATAGCATTCCCACGGTGCACTTCCTGTCTAAAAATGCCTTCCGGATGGTGGTTTAAGGTGTTCTAAAAATTAGCTCCGTTTTTCAAGGCTATAACCTACTCCGTGGAGCCAAAATTGGTTTGTATCAGAATTTCAATCAACTTGGATAATTTGAAAATGCTTTTAATCGTAATCCAACAGTTGACTTCGTGTCTAAAATTGACTTCTATATAACGTGTTCTGCTCGTTTCAAAATTTGCTACATTTTTCGAAGTCTATAGCCTTCTCTGGCAACAGAAAATTTATCTGGCCTAAAATTTCTAGAATTTTGGATTATTGAAACATGCTTTCAATAGAATTCCACTGATCCAATTCATGTCAAAAATGCCTTCCGTATTATGATTTAAGGTATTCTCAATATCTACTCAGTTTTCCGAAGGCTATAGCCTTCTCCGTCGAATCAAAATTAGCCCGGATCAAAATTTCTTGAATTTTAAATCTTAAATCTTGCTCTAAATAGCATTCCAATGGTGCACTTCATGTCTAAAATGCCTTCCGGATGGTGATTTAAGGTGTTCTAAAAATTTGCTCCGTTTTTCGAAGGCTATAACCTACTCAGTCGAGCCAAAAATTGATCTGGATCAAAATTTCATTCAACTTGATAATTTGAAAATGCTTTTAATCTAATCCAACGATCTACTTGGTGTCTAAAATTGACTTCTAAATAACGATTCATTATCATTTTAACATTTGTTACATTTTTTGAAGCTTATAGCCTTATCTGGCAATAGAAAATTTATCTGGCTCCAAATTTCTAGAACTTTGGATTATTGAAATATGCTTTCAATAGAATTTCACTGATCTAATTCATGTCAAAAATGCCTTCGGATTACGATTGAAGGTGTTCTCAATATCTACTCCTATTTCCGAAGGCTATACCTTCTCCGTCGAATGAAAATCGACCGGATCAAAATTTATAAATTTTAATTCATTAAATCTTACTCTAAATAGCATTCCCACGGTGCACTTCCTGTCTAAAAATGCCTTCCGGATGGTGGTTTAAGGTGTTCTAAAAATTAGCTCCGTTTTTCAAGGCTATAACCTACTCCGTGGAGCCAAAATTGGTTTGTATCAGAATTTCAATCAACTTGGATAATTTGAAAATGCTTTTAATCGTAATCCAACAGTTGACTTCGTGTCTAAAATTGACTTCTATATAACGTGTTCTGCTCGTTTCAAAATTTGCTACATTTTTCGAAGTCTATAGCCTTCTCTGGCAACAGAAAATTTATCTGGCCTAAAATTTCTAGAATTTTGGATTATTGAAACATGCTTTCAATAGAATTCCACTGATCCAATTCATGTCAAAAATGCCTTCCGTATTATGATTTAAGGTATTCTCAATATCTATCAGTTTTCCGAAGGCTATAGCCTTCTCCGTCGAATCAAAATTAGCCCGGATAAAATTTCTTGAATTTTAAATCTTAAATCTTGCTCTAAATAGCATTCCAATGGTGCACTTCATGTCTAAAATGCCTTCCGGATGGTGATTTAAGGTGTTCTAAAAATTTGCTCCGTTTTTCGAAGGCTATAACCTACTCAGTCGAGCCAAAAATTGATCTGGATCAAAATTTCATTCAACTTGGATAATTTGAAAATGCTTTTAATCTAATCCAACGATCTACTTGGTGTCTAAAATTGACTTCTAAATAACGATTCATTATCATTTTAACATTGTTACATTTTTTGAAGCTTATAGCCTTATCTGGCAATAGAAAATTTATCTGGCTCCAAATTTCTAGAACTTTGGATTATTGAAATATGCTTTCAATAGAATTTCACTGATCTAATTCATGTCGAAAAATGCCTTCCGGATTACGATTGAAGGTGTTCTCAATATCTACTCCTATTTCCGAAGGCTATAGCCTTCTCCGTCGAATGAAAATCGACCCGGATCAAAATTTATAAATTTTAATTCATTAAATCTTACTCTAAATAGCATTCCCACGGTGCACTTCCTGTCTAAAAATGCCTTCCGGATGGTGGTTTAAGGTGTTCTAAAAATTAGCTCCGTTTTTCAAGGCTATAACCTACTCCGTGGAGCCAAAATTGGTTTGTATCAGAATTTCAATCAACTTGGATAATTTGAAAATGCTTTTAATCGTAATCCAACAGTTGACTTCGTGTCTAAAATTGACTTCTATATAACGTGTTCTGCTCGTTTCAAAATTTGCTACATTTTTCGAAGTCTATAGCCTTCTCTGGCAACAGAAAATTTATCTGGCCTAAAATTTCTAGAATTTTGGATTATTGAAACATGCTTTCAATAGAATTCCACTGATCCAATTCATGTCAAAAATGCCTTCCGTATTATGATTTAAGGTATTCTCAATATCTACTCAGTTTCCGAAGGCTATAGCCTTCTCCGTCGAATCAAAATTAGCCCGGATAAAATTTCTTGAATTTTAAATCCTTAAATCTTGCTCTAAATAGCATTCCAATGGTGCACTTCATGTCTAAAATGCCTTCCGGATGGTGATTTAAGGTGTTCTAAAATTTGCTCCGTTTTTCGAAGGCTATAACCTACTCAGTCGAGCCAAAAATTGATCTGGATCAAAATTTCATTCAACTTGATAATTTGAAAATGCTTTTAATCGTAATCCAACGATCTACTTGGTGTCTAAAATTGACTTCTAAATAACGATTCATTATCATTTTAACATTTGTTACATTTTTTGAAGCTTATAGCCTTATCTGGCAATAGAAAATTTATCTGGCTCAAATTTCTAGAACTTTGGATTATTGAAATATGCTTTCAATAGAATTTCACTGATCTAATTCATGTCAAAAATGCCTTCGGATTACGATTGAGGTGTTCTCAATATCTACTCCTATTTCCGAAGGCTATATCCTTCTCCGTCGAATGAAAATCGACCGGATCAAAATTTATAAATTTTAATTCATTAAATCTTACTCTAAATAGCATTCCCACGGTGCACTTCCTGTCTAAAAATGCCTTCCGGATGGTGGTTTAAGGTGTTCTAAAAATTAGCTCCGTTTTTCAAGGCTATAACCTACTCCGTGGAGCCAAAATTGGTTTGTATCAGAATTTCAATCAACTTGGCTAATTTGAAAATGCTTTTAATCGTAATCCAACAGTTGACTTCGTGTCTAAAATTGACTTCTATATAACGTGTTCTGCTCGTTTCAAAATTTGCTACATTTTTCGAAGTCTGTAGCCTTTTCTGGCAACATAAAATTTATCTGGCCTAAAATTTCTAGAATTTTGGATTATTGAAACATGCTTTCAATAGAATTCCACTGATCCAATTCATGTCAAAAATGCCTTCCGTATTATGATTTAAGGTATTCTCAATATCTAATCAGTTTCCGAAGGCTATAGCCTTCTCCGTCGAATCAAAATTAGCCCGGATTAAAATTTCTTGAATTTTAAATCCTTAAATCTTGCTCTAAATAGCATTCCAATGGTGCACTTCATATCTAAAATGCCTTCCGGATGGTGATTTAAGGTGTTCTAAAATTTGCTCCGTTTTTCGAAGGCTATAACCTACTCAGTCGAGCCAAAAATTGATCTGGATCAAAATTTCATTCAACTTGATAATTTGAAAATGCTTTTAATCGTAATCCAACGATCTACTTGGTGTCTAAAATTGACTTCTAAATAACGATCATTATCATTTTAACATTTGTTACATTTTTTGAAGCTTATAGCCTTATCTGGCAATAGAAAATTTATCTGGCTCTAAATTTCTAGAACTTTGGATTATTGAAATATGCTTTCAATAGAATTTCACTGATCTAATTCATGTCAAAAATGCCTTCGGATTACGATTGACGGTGTTCTCAATATTACTCCTATTTCCGAAGGCTATATCCTTCTCCGTCAATGAAAATCGAGCCGGATCAAAATTTATAAATTTTAATTCATTAAATCTTACTCTAAATAGCATTCCCACGGTGCACTTCCTGTCTAAAAATGCCTTCCGGATGGTGGTTTAAGGTGTTCTAAAAATTAGCTCCGTTTTTCAAGGCTATAACCTACTCCGTGGAGCCAAAATTGGTTTGTATCAGAATTTCAATCAACTTGGATAATTTGAAAATGCTTTTAATCGTAATCCAAAGTTGACTTGTGTCTAAATTGACTTCTATATAACGTGTTCTGTCGTTTCAAAATTTGCTACATTTTTCGAAGTCTATAGCCTTCTCTGGCAACAGAAAATTTATCTGGCCTAAAATTTCTAGAATTTTGGATTATTGAAACATGCTTTCAATAGAATTCCACTGATCCAATTCATGTCAAAAATTGCCTTCCGTATTATGATTTAAGGTATTCTCAATATCTATCAGCTTTCCGAAGGCTATAGCCTTCTCCGTCGAATCAAAATTAGCCCGGATTAAAATTTCTTGAATTTTAAATCCTTAAATCTTGCTCTAAATAGCATTCCAATGGTGCACTTCATATCTAACATGCCTTCCGGATGGTGATTTAAGGTGTTCTAAAAATTTGCTCTATTTTTCGAAGGCTATAACCTACTCAGTCGAGCCAAAAATTGATCTGGATCAAAATTTCATTCAACTGGATAATTAAAATGCTTTTAATCTTAATCCAACGATCTACTTGGTGTCTAAAATTGACTTCTAAATAACGATTCATTATCATTTTAACAATTGTTACATTTTTTGAAGCTTATAGCCTTATTTGGCATAGAAAATTTATCTGGCACCAAATTTGATTATTAAATGCTTTATGGAATTCATTGAAAATGCCTTCCGGATTACGATTATGGTGTTCTCAATATCTACTCCTATTTCGAAGGCTATAGCCTTCTCGTCGAATGAAAATCGACCCGGATCAAAATTTATAAAATTTTAATTCATTAAATCTACTCTAAATAGCATTCCCACGGTGCACTTCCTGTCAAAAATGCCTTCTGGATGGTGGTTTAAGGTGTTCTAAAAATTAGCTCCGTTTTTCAAGGCTATAACCTACTCCGTGGAGCCAAAATTGGTTTGTATCAGAATTTCAATCAACTTGGCTAATTTGAAAATGCTTTTAATCGTAATCCAACAGTTGACTTTGTGTCTAAAATTGACTTCTATATAACGTGTTCTGCTCGTTTCAAAATTTGCTACATTTTTCGACGTCTATAGCCTTCTCTGGCAACAGAAAATTTATCTGCCTAAAATTTCTAGAATTTTGGATTATTGAAACATGCTTTCAATAGAATTCCACTGATCCAATTCATGTCAAAAATGCCTTCCGTATTATGATTTAAGGTATTCTCAATATCTAATCAGCTTTCCGAAGGCTATAGCCTTCTCCGTCGAATCAAAATTAGCCCGGATTAAAATTTCTTGAATTTTAAATCCTTAAATCTTGCTCTAAATAGCATTCCAATGGTGCACTTCATATCTAAAATGCCTTCCGGATGGTGATTTAAGGTGTTTAAAAATTTGCTCCATTTTTCGAAGGCTATAACCTACTCAGTCGAGCCAAAAATTGATCTGGATCAAAATTTCATTCAACTTGATAATTTAAAATGCTTTTAATCGTAATCCAACGATCTACTTGGTGTCTAAAATTGACTTCTAAATAACGATTCATTATCATTTTAACATTTGTTACATTTTTTGAAGCTTATAGCCTTATCTGGCAATAGAAAATTTATCTGGCTCAAATTTCTAGAACTTTGGATTATTGAAATATGCTTTCAATAGAATTTCACTGATCTAATTCATGTCAAAAATGCCTTCGGATTACGATTGACGGTGTTCTCAATATCTACTCCTATTTCCGAAGGCTATACCTTCTCCGTCGAATGAAAATCGACCCGGATCAAAATTTATAAATTTTAATTCATTAAATCTTACTCTAAATAGCATTCCCACGGTGCACTTCCTGTCTAAAAATGCCTTCCGGATGGTGGTTTAAGGTGTTCTAAAAATTAGCTCCGTTTTTCAAGGCTATAACCTACTCCGTGGAGCCAAAATTGGTTTGTATCAGAATTTCAATCAACTTGGCTAATTTGAAAATGCTTTTAATCGTAATCCAACAGTTGACTTCGTGTCTAAATTGACTTCTATATAACGTGTTCTGCTCGTTTCAAAATTTGCTACATTTTTCGAAGTCTATAGCCTTCTCTGGCAACAGAAAATTTATCTGGCCTAAAATTTCTAGAATTTTGGATTATTGAAACATGCTTTCAATAGAATTCCACTGATCCAATTCATGTCAAAAATTGCCTTCCGTATTATGATTTAAGGTATTCTCAATATCTAATCAGCTTTCCGAAGGCTATAGCCTTCTCCGTCGAATCAAAATTAGCCCGGATTAAAATTTCTTGAATTTTAAATCTTAAATCTTGCTCTAAATAGCATTCCAATGGTGCACTTCATATCTAAAATGCCTTCCGGATGGTGATTTAAGGTGTTCTAAAAATTTGCTCCATTTTTCGAAGGCTATAACCTACTCAGTCGAGCCAAAAATTGATCTGGATCAAAATTTCATTCAACTGGATAATTTAAAATGCTTTTAATCTAATCCAACGATCTACTTGGTGTCTAAAATTGACTTCTAAATAACGATCATTATCATTTTAACATTGTTACATTTTTTGAAGCTTATAGCCTTATTGGCAATAGAAAATTTATCTGGCTCCAAATTTCTAACTTTGGATTATTGAAATATGCTTTCAATAAATTTCACGATCTAATTCATGTCGAAAAATGCCTTCCGGATTACGATTAGGTGTTCTCAATATCTACTCCTATTTCGAAGGCTATAGCCTTCTCCGTCGAATGAAAATCGACCCGGATCAAAATTTATAAAATTTTAATTCATTAAATCTTACTCTAAATAGCATTCCCACGGTGCACTTCCTGTCTAAAAATGCCTTCTGGATGGTGGTTTAAGGTGTTCTAAAAATTAGCTCCGTTTTTCAAGGCTATAACCTACTCCGTGGAGCAAAATTGGTTTGTATCAGAATTTCAATCAACTTGGCTAATTTGAAAATGCTTTTAATCGTAATCCAACAGTTGACTTCGTGTCTAAAATTGACTTCTATATAACGTGTTCTGCTCGTTTCAAAATTTGCTACATTTTTCGAAGTCTATAGCCTTCTCTGGCAACAGAAAATTTATCTGGCCTAAAATTTCTAGAATTTTGGATTATTGAAACATGCTTTCAATAGAATTCCACTGATCCAATTCATGTCAAAAATGCCTTCCGTATTATGATTTAAGGTATTCTCAATATCTAATCAGCTTTTCGAAGGCTATAGCCTTCTCCGTCGAATCAAAATTAGCCCGGATTAAAATTTCTTGAATTTTAAATCCTTAAATCTTGCTCTAAATAGCATTCCAATGGTGCACTTCATATCTAAAATGCCTTCCGGATGGTGATTTAAGGTGTTCTAAAAATTTGCTCCATTTTTCGAAGGCTATAACCTACTCAGTCGAGCCAAAAATTGATCTGGATCAAAATTTCATTCAACTTCGATAATTTAAAATGCTTTTAATCGTAATCCAACGATCTACTTGGTGTCTAAAATTGACTTCTAAATAACGATTCATTATCATTTTAACATTTGTTACATTTTTTGAAGCTTATAGCCTTATCTGGCAATAGAAAATTTATCTGGCTCAAATTTCTAGAACTTTGGATTATTGAAATATGCTTTCAATAGAATTTCACTGATCTAATTCATGTCAAAAATGCCTTCGGATTACGATTGACGGTGTTCTCAATATCTACTCCTATTTCCGAAGGCTATATCCTTCTCCGTCGAATGAAAATCGACCCGGATCAAAATTTATGAAATTTTAATTCATTAAATCTTACTCTAAATAGCATTCCCACGGTGCACTTCCTGTCTAAAAATGCCTTCTGGATGGTGGTTTAAGGTGTTCTAAAAATTAGCTCCGTTTTTCAAGGCTATAACCTACTCCGTGGAGCCAAAATTGGTTTGTATCAGAATTTCAATCAACTTGGTAATTTGAAAATGCTTTTAATCGTAATCCAAAGTTGATTCGTGTCTAAATTGACTTCTATATAACGTGTTCTGCTCGTTTCAAAATTTGCTACATTTTTCGAAGTCTATAGCCTTCTCAGGCAACAGAAAATTTATCTGGCCTAAAATTTCTAGAATTTTGGATTATTGAAACATGCTTTCAATAGAATTCCACTGATCCAATTCATGTCAAAAATGCCTTCCGTATTATGATTTAAGGTATTCTCAATATCTAATCAGCTTTTCGAAGGCTATAGCCTTCTCCGTCGAATCAAAATTAGCCCGGATTAAAATTTCTTGAATTTTAAATCTTAAATCTTGCTCTAAATAGCATTCCAATGGTGCACTTCATATCTGAACATGCCTTCCGGATGGTGATTTAAGGTGTTCTAAAAATTTGCTCCATTTTTCGAAGGCTATAACCTACTCAGTCGAGCCAAAAATTGATCTGGATCAAAATTTCATTCAACCTGGATAATTCAAAATGCTTTTAATCTTAATCCAACGATCTACTTGGTGTCTAAAATTGACTTCTAAATAACGATTCATTATCATTTTAACAATTGTTACATTTTTTGAAGTTTATAGCCTTATTTGGCAATAGAAAATTTATCTGGCACCAAATTTCTAACTTTGGATTATTGAAATATGTTTCAATAAATTTCACGATCTAATTCATGTCGAAAAATACCTTCCGGATTACGATTTATGGTGTTCTCAATATCTACTCCTATTTTCGAAGGCTATAGCCTTCTCCGTCGAATGAAAATCGACCCGGATCAAAATTTATAAAATTTTAATTCACTAAATCATACTCTAAATACATTCCCACGGTGCACTTCCTGTCCAAAAATGCTTCTGGATGGTGGTTTAAGGTGTTCTAAAAATTTGCTCCGTTTTTCAAGGCTATAACCTACTCCGTGGAGCAAAATTGGTTTGTATCAGAATTTCAATCAACTTGGCTAATTTGAAAATGCTTTTAATCGTAATCCAACAGTTGACTTTGTGTCTAAAATTGACTTCTATATAACGTGTTCTGCTCATTTCAAAATTTGCTACATTTTTCGAAGTCTATAGCCTTCTCTGGCAACAGAAAATTTATCTGGCCTAAAATTTCTAGAATTTTGGATTATTGAAACATGCTTTCAATAGAATTCCACTGATCCAATTCATGTCAAAAATTGCCTTCCGTATTATGATTTAAGGTATTCTCAATATCTAATCAGCTTTCGAAGGCTATAGCCTTCTCCGTCGAATCAAAATTAGCCCGGATCAAAATTTCTTGAATTTTAAATCATTAAATCTTGCTCTAAATAGCATTCCAATGGTGCACTTCATGTCTAAAATGCCTTCCGGATGGTGATTTAAGGTGTTCTAAAATTTCTCCGTTTTTCGAAGGCTATAACCTACTCAGTCGAGCCAAAAATTGATCTGGATCAAAATTTCATTCAACTTGATAATTTGAAAATGCTTTTAATCGTAATCCAACGATCTACTTGGTGTCTAAAATTGACTTCTAAATAACGATTCATTATCATTTTAACATTTGTTACATTTTTTGAAGCTTATAGCCTTATCTGGCAATAGAAAATTTATCTGGCTCAAATTTCTAGAACTTTGGATTATTGAAATATGCTTTCAATAGAATTTCACTGATCTAATTCATGTCGAAAAATGCCTTCCGATTACGATTGAGGTGTTCTCAATATCTACTCCTATTTCGAAGGCTATAGCCTTCTCCGTCGAATGAAAATCGACCCGGATCAAAATTTATAAAATTTTAATTCATTAAATCTTACTCTAAATAGCATTCCCACGGTGCACTTCCTGTCTAAAAATGCCTTCTGGATGGTGGTTTAAGGTGTTCTAAAAATTAGCTCCGTTTTTCAAGGCTATAACCTACTCCGTGGAGCCAAAATTGGTTTGTATCAGAATTTCAATCAACTTGGATAATTTGAAAATGCTTTTAATCGTAATCCAAAGTTGACTTTGTGTCTAAATTGACTTCTATATAACGTGTTCTGCTCGTTTCAAAATTTGCTACATTTTTCGAAGTCTATAGCCTTCTCTGGCAACAGAAAATTTATCTGGCCTAAAATTTCTAGAATTTTGGATTATTGAAACATGCTTTCAATAGAATTCCACTGATCCAATTCATGTCAAAAATTGCCTTCCGTATTATGATTTAAGGTTTTCTCAATATCTAATCAGCTTTTCGAAGGCTATAGCCTTCTCCGTCGAATCAAAATTAGCCCGGATTAAAATTTCTTGAATTTTAAATCCTTAAATCTTGCTCTAAATAGCATTCCAATGGTGCACTTCATATCTGAACATGCCTTCCGTATGGTGATTTAAGGTGTTCTAAAAATTTGCTCCATTTTTCGAAGGCTATAACCTACTCAGTCGAGCCAAAAATTGATCTGGATCAAAATTTCATTCAACCTGGATAATTCAAAAATGCTTTTAATCTTAATCCAACGATCTACTTGGTGTCTAAAATTGACTTCTAAATAACGATTCATTATCATTTTAACAATTGTTACATTTTTTGAAGTTTATAGCCTTATTTGGCAATAGAAAATTTATCTGGCACCAAATTTCCATAACTTTGGATTATTGAAATATGGTTTCAATAAAATTTCACCGATCTAATTCATGTCGAAAAATACCTTCCGGATTACGATTTATGGTGTTCTCAATATCTACTCCTATTTTCGAAGGCTATAGCCTTCTCCGTCGAATGAAAATCGGCCCGGATCAAAATTTATAAAATTTTAATTCACTAAATCATACTCTAAATAACATTCCCACGGTGCACTTCCTGTCCAAAAATGCTTTCTGGATGGTGGTTTAAGGTGTTCTAAAAATTTGCTCCGTTTTTCAAGGCTATAACCTACTCCGTGGAGTCAAAATTGGTTTGTATCAGAATTTCAATCAACTTCGATAATTTGAAAATGATTTTAATCGTAATCCAAAAGTTGACTTTGTGTCTAAAATTGACTTCTATATAACGTGTTCTGCTCGTTTCAAAATTTGCTACATTTTTCGACGTCTATAGCCTTATCTGGAAACAGAAAATTTATCTTGCCTAAAATTTCTAGAATTTTGGATTATTGAAACATGCTTTCAATAGAATTCCACTGATCCAATTCATGTCAAAAACTGCCTTCCGTTTTATGATTTAAGGTATTCTGAATATCTACTCAGTTTTCTGAAGGCTATAGCCTTCTCCGTCGAATCAAAATTTGCTCGGATCAAAATTTCTTGAATTTTAAATCATTAAATCTTGCCCTATATAGCATTCCAATGGTGCACTTCATGTCTAAAAATGCCTTCCGGATGGTGATTTAAGGTGTTCTACAAATTTACTCCGTTTTTCGAAGGCTATAACCTACTTAGTCGAGCCAAAAATTGATCTGGATCAAAATTTCATTCAACTTCGATAATTTGAAAATGCTTTTAATCGTAATCCAACGATCTACTTGGTGTCTAAAATTGACTTCTAAATAATGATTCATTATGATTTTAACATTTGTTACATTTTTTGAAGCTTATAGCCATAACTGGCAATAGAAAATTTCTGTCGCTCCAAATTTCTAGCACTTTGGATTGTTGAAATAGGCTTTCAGTAGAGTTTCACTGATCTAATTCATGTCGAAAAATGCCTTCCAGATTACGATTTATGGTGTTCTCAATATCTACTCCCATTTTCGAAGGCTATAGCCTTCTCCGTCGAATGAAAATCGGCCCGGATCAAAATTTATAAAATTTTAATTCACTAAATCATTCTCTAAATAACATTCCCACGGTGCACTTCCTGTCCAAAAATACCTTCTGGATGGTGGTTTAAGGTGTTCTAACATTTGCTCCATTTTTCAAGGCTATAACCTACTCCGTGGAGCCAAAATTGGTTTGTATCAGAATTTCAATCAACTTCGATAATTTGAAAATGCTTTTAATCGTAATCCAAAAGTTGACTTTGTGTCTAAAATTGACTTCTATATAACGTGTTCTGCTCGTTTCAAAATTTGCTACATTTTTCGACGTCTATAGCCTTCTCTGGAAACATAAAATTTATCTTTCCTAAAATTTCTAGAATTTTGGATTATTGAAACATGCTTTCAATAGAATTCCACTGATCCAATTCATGTCAAAAATTGCCTTCCGTATTATGATTTAAGGTTTCTCAATATCTAATCAGCTTTTTGAAGGCTATAGCCTTCTCCGTCGAATCAAAATTAGCCCGGATTAAAATTTCTTGAATTTTAAATACTTAAATCTTGCTCTAAATAGCATTCCAATGGTGCACTTCATATCTGAACATGCCTTCCGTATGGTGATTTAAGGTGTTCTAAAAATTTGCTCCATTTTTCGAAGGCTATAACCTACTCAGTCGAGCCAAAAATTGATCTGGATCAAAATTTCATTCAACCTGGATAATTCAAAAATGCTTTTAATCTTAATCCAACGATCTACTTGGTGTCTAAAATTGACTTCTAAATAACGATTCATTATCATTTTAACAATTGTTACATTTTTTGAAGTTTATAGCCTTATTTGGCAATAGAAAATTTATCTGGCACCAAATTTCCATAACTTTGGATTATTGAAATATGGTTTCAATAAAATTTCACCTATCTAATTCATGTCGAAAAATACCTTCCGGATTACGATTTATGGTGTTCTCAATATCTACTCCTATTTTCGAAGGCTATAGCCTTCTCCGTCGAATGAAAATCGGCCCGGATCAAAATTTATAAAATTTTAATTCACTAAATCATACTCTAAATAACATTCCCACGGTGCACTTCCTGTCCAAAAATGCTTTCTGGATGGTGGTTTAAGGTGTTCTAAAAATTAGCTCCGTTTTTCAAGGCTATAACCTACTCCGTGGAGTCAAAATTGGTTTGTATCAGAATTTCAATCAACTTCGATAATTTGAAAATGCTTTTAATCGTAATCCAAAAGTTGACTTTGTGTCTAAAATTGACTTCTATATAACGTGTTCTGCTCGTTTCAAAATTTGCTACATTTTTCGACGTCTATAGCCTTCTCTGGAAACAGAAAATTTATCTTGCCTAAAATTTCTAGAATTTTGGATTATTGAAACATGCTTTCAATAGAATTCCACTGATCCAATTCATGTCAAAAACTGCCTTCCGTTTTATGATTTAAGGTATTCTGAATATCTACTCAGTTTTCTGAAGGCTATAGCCTTCTCCGTCGAATCAAAATTTGCTCGGATCAAAATTTCTTGAATTTTAAATCATTAAATCTTGCCCTATATAGCATTCCAATGGTGCACTTCATGTCTAAAAATGCCTTCCGGATGGTGATTTAAGGTGTTCTACAAATTTACTCCGTTTTTCGAAGGCTATAACCTACTTAGTCGAGCCAAAAATTGATCTGGATCAAAATTTCATTCAACTTCGATAATTTGAAAATGCTTTTAATCGTAATCCAACGATCTACTTGGTGTCTAAAATTGACTTCTAAATAATGATTCATTATGATTTTAACATTTGTTACATTTTTTGAAGCTTATAGCCATAACTGGCAATAGAAAATTTCTGTCGCTCCAAATTTCTAGCACTTTGGATTGTTGAAATAGGCTTTCAGTAGAGTTTCACTGATCTAATTCATGTCGAAAAATGCCTTCCAGATTACGATTTATGGTGTTCTCAATATCTACTCCCATTTTCGAAGGCTATAGCCTTCTCCGTCGAATGAAAATCGGCCCGGATCAAAATTTATAAAATTTTAATTCACTAAATCATTCTCTAAATAACATTCCCACGGTGCACTTCCTGTCCAAAAATACCTTCTGGATGGTGGTTTAAGGTGTTCTAACATTTGCTCCATTTTTCAAGGCTATAACCTACTCCGTGGAGCCAAAATTGGTTTGTATCAGAATTTCAATCAACTTCGATAATTTGAAAATGCTTTTAATCGTAATCCAAAAGTTGACTTTGTGTCTAAAATTGACTTCTATATAACGTGTTCTGCTCGTTTCAAAATTTGCTACATTTTTCGACGTCTATAGCCTTCTCTGGAAACATAAAATTTATCTTTCCTAAAATTTCTAGAATTTTGGATTATTGAAACATGCTTTCAATAGAATTCCACTGATCCAATTCATGTCAAAAATTGCCTTCCGTATTATGATTTAAGGTTTTCTCAATATCTAATCAGCTTTTTGAAGGCTATAGCCTTCTCCGTCGAATCAAAATTAGCCCGGATTAAAATTTCTTGAATTTTAAATACTTAAATCTTGCTCTAAATAGCATTCCAATGGTGCACTTCATATCTGAACATGCCTTCCGTATGGTGATTTAAGGTGTTCTAAAAATTTGCTCCATTTTTCGAAGGCTATAACCTACTCAGTCGAGCCAAAAATTGATCTGGATCAAAATTTCATTCAACCTGGATAATTCAAAAATGCTTTTAATCTTAATCCAACGATCTACTTGGTGTCTAAAATTGACTTCTAAATAACGATTCATTATCATTTTAACAATTGTTACATTTTTTGAAGTTTATAGCCTTATTTGGCAATAGAAAATTTATCTGGCACCAAATTTCCATAACTTTGGATTATTGAAATATGGTTTCAATAAAATTTCACCTATCTAATTCATGTCGAAAAATACCTTCCGGATTACGATTTATGGTGTTCTCAATATCTACTCCTATTTTCGAAGGCTATAGCCTTCTCCGTCGAATGAAAATCGGCCCGGATCAAAATTTATAAAATTTTAATTCACTAAATCATACTCTAAATAACATTCCCACGGTGCACTTCCTGTCCAAAAATGCTTTCCGGATGGTGGTTTAAGGTGTTCTAAAAATTAGCTCCGTTTTTCAAGGCTATAACCTACTCCGTGGAGTCAAAATTGGTTTGTATCAGAATTTCAATCAACTTCGATAATTTGAAAATGCTTTTAATCGTAATCCAAAAGTTGACTTTGTGTCTAAAATTGACTTCTATATAACGTGTTCTGCTCGTTTCAAAATTTGCTACATTTTTCGACGTCTATAGCCTTCTCTGGAAACAGAAAATTTATCTTGCCTAAAATTTCTAGAATTTTGGATTATTGAAACATGCTTTCAATAGAATTCCACTTATCCAATTCATGTCAAAAACTGCCTTCCGTTTTATGATTTAAGGTATTCTCAATATCTACTCAGTTTTCTGAAGGCTATAGCCTTCTCTGTCGAATCAAAATTTGCTCGGATCAAAATTTCTTGAATTTTAAATCATTAAATCTTGCTCTATATAGCATTCCAATGGTGCACTTCATGTCTAAAAATGCCTTCCGGATGGTGATTTAAGGTGTTCTACAAATTTACTCCGTTTTTCGAAGGCTATAACCTACTTAGTCGAGCCAAAAATTGATCTGGATCAAAATTTCATTCAACTTCGATAATTTGAAAATGCTTTTAATCGTAATCCAACGATCTACTTGGTGTCTAAAATTGACTTCTAAATAATGATTCATTATGATTTTAACATTTGTTACATTTTTTGAAGCTTATAGCCATAACTGGCAATAGAAAATTTCTCTCGCTCCAAATTTCTAGCACTTTGGATTGTTGAAATAGGCTTTCAGTAGAGTTTCACTGATCTAATTCATGTCGAAAAATGCCTTCCAGATTACGATTTATGGTGTTCTCAATATCTACTCCCATTTTCGAAGGCTATTGTAATACCTGATTTTCTTATGTCTGAACGATTCTATGTATAAATTTACATTGAACCGTAAAGGTATTTATGAAAAAAAAAGCCCAGTTAAGGGTTTTTAATTATGTTTTGTGAGTTTTATGACTTTATAAGACTCAAAAATGGTTATGTATTTAAGAAAACGACCTTTTAGGTGATAAGGAACAAAATCGTGAAATTTTACAAAAAGTCAAAGTTTGACCAAAACCGTCGCGGTTGACCAAAAGTCAACTGTTGACCATGAAAGTCAAAACTTGACAAGAAGGTCCCTAATTGACAAGAACGTCGATGGTTGACCCGAAGAGTTTAAGAAATGACTTTATGTTTAGATATTGATCTGTATAAATTGCACCGGGTAAACCCGTGCCTTTTTGCAGATAAAAAGTTATGTTTAAGACATGAGAACCACCTTAGAAAATCAAGCACATTAAGTTGAAGCTTAGGGCAAAAGAGTTTGACGAACTAAGAAAAATTTCATACCGTCCAGTATTACGCGGATGAATTTTGGACTGCAGTTCGGTAAACCAATACTGTGCATAAGTGTAACCAGTATTGAAAATACCTGTGATGACTTAAATATGGACTGCTTATTAGCAAAAGAGCCAAACAAGCTTAAGCTTTGGCTTACCTCATTACCTTTTTTATTTTGACATCATTAAGTGATTTAAGGAAAATTGGAAAAAATAGTTGGCATCCACCTTAGCATGGCCGGCCACATGCCCCCCTAAATGTCCAATTTTCTGATTTTTTGAGGACTAAAATGTGCAATTATGAGAAGTTTCCAACCTCTATAAATAGGGGTGGCCTTTGTTCACAATTAAAGAGAAAACTTAGCCAAACTCTTGCATTTTTTCTTCACAAAAATCCGGACTTAAGGGAGAAGAGAAAGGCAAGAAAAATTTGCAAAACTAAGAGTGTGTAGGGCTTAGAGTGGTCGGATTCAAGGTGGGAACCAAGCCAAAAAGTTGGGAAAAATTTTAGAACCCATTTCCCTAGCAAGGCCGGTTCTAGGGGGGAGGAACCAAGCTAGGAGGCAGCCGGATTTTGGTGTTAGAGGCAGCCAACTTTGTGTCTTTTGGTGGCTGAACTTAAGGCAAGAAAGGCAGCAAGTTTGCACTTGCCAATCACCAAATCAGCCGGTGATTTGAGACGGAGGAAGGAAGCCGAAATCTTAGCTCACCGAGCCTAACCGAGTAAGGTAAAAACCTTAACCGATCAAGTTTCATTTAAATTTCATATGGTGAAATTTAAATGTATTTAAGCTATGGTTTGTAAGGGTATAAGCCCACTTTTAAATTCTGCTCTAGTTGGTAAATTATGTGCATGTGCTTGATTTGTTTAAGCTTAGGGTTTGGTGGTTCATTTATGTGCATATTGTGCATGATAAGTGTTTGATTGAATGCTTAGGGTTTTGTAGGATTATGATTTACGTTCAATTTGGCTTGCATGTTGAAATTTGAACGTTAGAAACGTTATGCATGTCTGATTTAGGCTCCCGATGAGTTCGGTTGAGGTAGGGTGGACGTTTTAGGACGAACACGAAATTTTAAACCGAAAACTGTCAACTCGGGTGGGAACTGACCAGTTTCGGGAAAAACAGTTTTTGAGGCCTTTAGAGGCCGAATCAGGGGAAACTCAAAACATGAAAGTTTTTAAGTAGAGTTTTTCCTAGAGGAAACGCGGACAGTTTTGTAAAATGAGGCTCCAATGGCCTCGGTTTTTACCAAAACCCGTGCCTAAGGTGTCCAGGACCCGAGCACGGCCAGGACAAGTTCCTCAGGGGTTTTGACCACGAAAACGCCAGAACTGGGTTTTACCCAAAACATAAAAGTTGTAGAGTTTTTAAATGTTTACAACTTTCATGAAGACAAGTTTTACAGATTCAGTCTGGATTTTAAGATGAAAATGAATTTCGGAGAACTGTACAGGAATTATGGAAATCCTGTACAGGATTTACAAAGTTGACACAGAAAATGCATATTTTTGCAGTTTCACTGCAAATGGACATTGAGAAACTGTTCCAAAGGCAGTTTCCAATAGTCAATAAATTTATAAGTCTCGTTTTAAGATTTTCAATCCTTAAAATTAAACAAAAGAGTTTAAATACAAAAAATTAAGGTTTTCATTTCCTAAAAATAAGATTTTAAAACCAAAGTTAAAAACTACCCGAATAGGGTTACCAAAGTAACCAGTTAGATAAGTGAAAATAAGTAAGGGCTTATAACTAAGGTTATAAAAGAATGTTGGTTATACTACCAACAGTTCTAACCCTTACTTTTATTTAATTTCAGAACGTTGTACGACGAGGTGTCCCAGCGGAACCTAACTCCACGATTGGACACCGCATTCACGAACAAAGTAAGTACAACTCCGCCTACAGCATAGGCTTGTTGTGAATACTCGCCTAAGTATGATTGCTAGTTATGAATGCTACATGTTACATGCTCAGTGTTATAGATTAGCTTAGGAATGTTATGATTCTATGTTATGAACGTATGTTTTGTATGCTATGGTCTATAGAAGCATGATTAGGGTTAAGTTATGTTAAGATTAATTGAGTGAAACATCACGATGCATGTTCACTAATTAACAAATAAAAGATTAAGTTATGATGGCAAGCAATTGCCTGTGTCGTACCGACCCGCGTTAGGTCGGGTTGAGCTATGGCAAGAGTAAGTCCATAGAGCGCGCCCGGTACGAACACTCATGTTATGGGGCCCAAAAGTAAGGTTAAGTTAAGAAAGTTATGAAGAGATAAGAGAGCATAAGGAAGCATAAACGGATCATGCATACGATATGTCAAGTTATGTTATGAAATGTTATGCCATGTTATGATTAAGTTATGTTATGAAATGTTATGCCATGTTATGATTAAGAAAGGTTATGAAATGGTATGCTATGTTATGGTATACAATGTTATGTTAGGTTAGATTATGCTGTGTTTTTAATATTGCGGTATTAATAGTTGTACTTGCTGAGCTTTCGCTCACTGTCTTACGTCTATGCTGTAGGTAAGCAACCTGCCAGTAATCAATGATACAAGATGGAAGGCGAGGTGTGCTGGACTGTGAAATGTGGGAATAATGCCGCCACACGTTTTGTTTATTATGTCAATATTTTACAAGCTTTGTTTATACCTACACAACGTTTTAATTATTCAGTATAATTATTTACGTAGGTGCGTATATATATTTATACGGCAAAAAAAAAAAAAAAATATTTCCGCTGTTTTACGTATAAGTACGTAAGTATGTATGTATGTATGTACGGTAACGGCCTGTGCTAGGCGGGTCGTTACAGAGTTGGTATCAGAGCGCGGTTTCCTGCGACTAAATTTCACAGTCAGCCTGCCATCGCCTCCATCATTGTAAGTTAAAATTTTAATTTCATATGTTAATAATTATTATGCGAATATGTATGATTAGATTTACGATTATGGACCCGGCACCCGTAGAAGAGGACCGACGCGCGGTTTCAGCATTCTACGAGTCACGGCCTCTACTATTCGATGGAACACCCCGGACGGTGGCATTATCGGTCTGGTTCTACGATCTGGAGATGATTTTCTTCCTCTGCCACATAGAGCCACATCTACATGTTTCATTGGCTAGTCGATGTTTGGCAGCCGATGCACGGTTATGGTGGATGACAATCGGCGAGGGGACGTTACCTGCTCGTACGTGGGCACATTTTCGTGTCTGCATGACTAACCGCTACGGACCAGTGCTGGACGATGGGGCGGTTGAGCACTATCGAGATCCCGATATTTATCGGGAGATGCAGCACGAGCGATACGACATGATGGCCGAGTACTGGCGAGCGTACCCCCACGAGCCGATGGACCATTACTGTCGAAGGTTCCAGCAGGCTATGTTACCTCACATTCCCATGGACATACCAAACCCAGGATTACAGGCTTTAGTGGTCCTACGGAATGGATGCCTGCACAGATCCGTCAGCATACGCCCATACCAACGCAGATCATGTCAGTGGCCCATATGATTGAGTACATATTAGCTGCGGAGATCCTTGCACAGGACCACAGGCCGATGCTCACGTAGCAGAGCATGAGGTACCAGTCGATGACGCCGAGATGCCCGAGCCGGTTTATGAGCCGGAGCCGATATATGAGCCAGAGCCCGCTTATGAGCCCGACCCGGTCGACCAGGAGGATCCAATACCCGACCCGGTACAGGAGGCTGAGGATGATGGTTATGATGCTGATGAGGACATGGATGCTGATGCGCCCGAGGACCCTCCGATAATCGTCATATCTAGCGATGACGAGGATGATGAGGAGGAGCCTGATCACGAGCCAGGATTTGGAGGATGGCTCGATGAGGGCGACGATTTCGATGAGGACGATGACGAGGAGATTCCAGACGATGACGGAGAGGACGACTCTGACATCTCCACCGTTACGGTAGTAGAGTTAGATTAGGCTCAGATCACGTGTATATGTATATGTTTTGAGACTGATGTACTAGCTTATTTTATTTTGACAATAGGCTTGTACTATGTATGATGGTAAAGTGGTAGACACTTCCATCTGAATTTTTGAGATGTATATGATGTAAGACATGTATATAAGTAAAGAATATGATGTACTTTTGTATATATTATAAAAGGCAGTTAATGTAATGTATGGAATCTCAATTATGAATGATGTAGTATGAATGTGATAATGTTTATGATATGATATGATAAGTATGTACGATTATGGTATGACAATATTGT
The DNA here is from genome assembly GCA_025413025.1 of Ficus hispida. Taxonomy (NCBI): domain Eukaryota; kingdom Viridiplantae; phylum Streptophyta; class Magnoliopsida; order Rosales; family Moraceae; genus Ficus; species Ficus hispida. The sequence continues at coordinate 33,597,822 of CM046374.1, forward strand.
GACATATTGCATATTGTTACAATATGTTAAAATATGAATGCAAAGAAAGGATATTAATAGTTAATATATCTTTTCTTATGATTTAAATAGGAAGATTAAGATGGTTCGAGGGCGCAAGGCTGCACCAGTTAATCCACCTGCGCCGGATCTAGCGACCTTGTAGCGAATTTACAACGACAGTTGCTCGAGCAGCAACAAGAGACAAACCAGCTGAGAGAGCAGCTAGCTCAGTTACACCAGAGACCCCAGGTCAACGAGGTTCCCTTACCCGCGGAACAAGCACCTCCAGTGGCACCTCCAGTGCCCAATGTTCCGCGACATGCTGAGGTACCATAGCACTGCTGGGGTACCGGCAGATCCGCCTCCGGCAAGAGAGATTTGTTATATGAGAGGTTTAGGCGGATGAAAGCGCCTGAATTTGAGGGAACAACAGACCCAATAGCCGCAGACAACTGGTTGATAGACATCCAAGTTATCCTAGACTTTATGCGGCTTACTGAACAGGAGAAAGTCTTATGTGCTTCTTTTGCTCTTAAGAAGGACGCGAGACACTGGTGGATAACCGTTCAGATGCGTAGGAACGTCATGACAATGAGCTGGCAGGATTTTGTGACTGAGTTTCGTAGTATGTACTACAACAGAGAAGTCCTTGCCGCTCAACAGGACGAATTCACCAGCTTCAAGCAAGGGTCTATGACGGTGATGGAAGCCGTTAAGAAGTTCGAACAGCTAGCGCGCTTGTGCCCGGAGCTGGTACCGAACGAGACAGAGAAGGTTCGGAGAATGATGAAGATGTTCCGGACCGACATATCCAAGCAAGTTAGTGCAGGAAGCAGCCCACCTACCCTGGTATCCGACTGCGTGAGCAGAGCAATACGAGCTGAATATTGGATCAACCAGGACAAAGAAGCAAGGGCGCAGTTTTACAAGGCCAAGAAGGAAGAAAAGGCCGTTACTAAGCAGACCCAGCCCCGTCAGAGTGCTGAGGCCAATCAGAAAGGTCAGAATAATAACCCTGCTCAAAGTTCCAAACAGTTTGGGAGGAACAAGAGAAAGGGAAATTTTTCTGGACAGGGCCAGCAACAAAATTACCCTCAGAAGAGGAATAATAGAGGAAATGAGGGTAATAACTCTGACCACCCGGTATGTACAAAGTGCGGCAGAAAACATCCGGGCGTTTGCAGAATGGGGACTAATGAGTGTTATCTGTGCGGAAAGGAGGGACATTTTGCGAAGAACTGCAATATGAATAAGCAAGGCCAGAACCCTCCGTACCAGAACAGGAACCTAAACAGTCAGCTTCATGCGGCCCAGACTAGACTAGAAGGACCTTCCATAGGCCAAGGAAGATTGGAAGCTCCTGAGCCTCAAGCCCGAATCTACGCCTATACAAGGGGAGATGCGGAAGCAGGCACTTCACATGTGGTGACAGGTCAGATCTCTATCACCACTTATGAAGCAATTGCCCTGTTTGATTCTGGTGCCACTCATTCATTTATATCATTGGAGTTCGCCCAGAAATTAGGAAGAGGTGTGGATAGATTAAGCCAACCTTTTAAAACCTCCTTGCCATCTGGAGAAGTTTTGTGGTCCAACTGTTGGATACGAAATACCTCCGTGATTATTTGTGGCAGAGAGCTGTACGTAGATCTCATCGCAATCAAGCTACAGGATTTCGATGTGATCTTAGGGATGGATTTTCTTGGAAAATACAACGCTAAGATTGACTGTCGAAAGCGTTGTGTGATTTTCAACCCTCATGGCGAGGAAGAGTTCAGTTTCTACGGACAAGCTCGGAACTCAACAACCAAATTGGTTTCGGCTATGAAAGCTTGGAAGATGTTAGCTAATGGCTGTCAAGGGTATTTAGCTAACATGGTGGACAAAGAGCAAGAAATGAAGCTAACACCGGAAGATGTACCTGTTATCAGGGAGTATGTGGATATCTTCCCGGAAGAGCTACCAGGGCTTCCACCGGAACGCGAAATTTCATTTGAAATTGAGCTAATGCCCGGAGTTGCTCCAGTATCGAAGGCGCCTTACCGTATGGCACCCGCTGAACTCAGGGAACTCCAAGTACAACTGCAAGAACTGTTAGATAAAGGATTCATCCGACAGAGTTACTCTCCATGGGGAGCACCTGTGCTATTCGTGAAGAAAAAGGATGGATCTCTACGTATGTGCATCGATTATCGCGAGCTGAACAAGATCACCATCAAAACAAGTATCCTCTTCCAAGGATTGACGATTGTTCGATCAACTCAGAGGAGCAAGAGTGTTTTCGAAAGTCGATCTACGATCTGGCTATCATCAGCTCAGAATCAAGATTCAGATATTCCAAGACGGCTTTTCGGACACGCTACGGACACTACGAATTTTTGGTTATGCCTTTTGGGTTAACCAATGCTCCAGCTGCTTTCATGGACCTGATGAACCGAGTGTTCAAGGAATATCTGGACAAGTTCGTCATTGTCTTCATCGACGATATCCTGATCTATTCAAGGTCCCAGGAAGAACATGTGCAGCATCTAAGGATGGTGATGGAAATGTTACGACGACATCAGCTCTACGCAAAGTTCACAAAATGTGAATTTTGGCTCGAAAAGGTGCATTTCTTAGGCCACGTGGTGTCACAAGAAGGGATTTCTGTGGACCCAGCCAAGGTAGAAGCAGTTAGCTTATGGTCAAGACCCACGAGCGTAACGGAAATAAGGAGTTTCCTCGGATTAGCCGGTTATTATCGCCGCTTTGTTGAAGGATTTTCTAAGATAGCAGCCCCTCTCACGACCCTTACGCGCAAAGGAAAGAAGTACGAATGGACTTCTAAATGCGAAGAGAATTTCCAAGAGCTCAAGAGGAAGCTGACAAGTGCGCCTGTTTTGATTATTCCAGATGTTGAAGCAGGAAATTTCGTGATCTACAGCGACGCTTCTAAGACGGGACTAGGAGCAGTCCTAATGCAGCAAGGTAAAGTGGTCGCGTATGCTTCTCGACAACTGAAGGATCACGAGAAGAATTACCCGACGCACGATCTAGAGCTCGCTGCGGTGGTGTTCGCATTGAAGATTTGGAGGCACTACCTGTATGGGAATAGATGTGAGATTTTCACCGATCACCAAAGTCTCAAATACATCTTTACCCAGAAGGAGCTCAATATGAGGCAGCGAAGATGGCTTGAACTCGTAAAGGACTACGACTGCGAGATCCTTTACCATCCTGGCAAGGCGAACAAAGTAGCAGACGCCTTAAGCAGGAAGTCATCTGGCATGCTGATGTCTTTGGTACTGCTGCCCAAGCCGCTTCAAAAGGAAATCTCTGACTTCAACCTTGAGATGATAACGGGAAAGTTATCCGCCTTAACCCTCCAGTCCAATTTAATGGAGTCCATCAAGAACCTTCAAGGAAAGGATTCTCAGTTGATCAAGGCACAACTCTTTGGCGGGAAAAATAAGGAGTTTAGAACCTCTGCAGATGGCATGATCTACTTCAAAGAAAGGATCTGCATTCCTGATTTCAAGTTTTTGAAAGATCAGATACTAGCAGAGGCGCACATGACACCGTATTCAGTACATCCCGGAGCCTCTAAAATGTACAAGGATCTCCGAGAGAACTACTGGTGGCCAAATATGAAGAATCAGATAGCGAAGTTCGTATCCAAATGCTTGACTTGTCAGAAAGTTAAGGCAGAACACCGACATCCTGGAGGAGAGTTGCAGAAAATAGAGCTCCCCGAATGGAAATGGGAGCAAATTACCATGGATTTTGTCGTGGGACTGCCAAGAACTTCAAGTGGGAATGACACGATTTGGGTTATTGTCGACCGATTAACCAAATCTGCCCACTTTATCGCTATCAAAGCCACTTATTCAGTGGAGAAGTTGGCCGAAGTCTATGTATCCCAGGTCGTTCGACTGCATGGTGTACCAAAATCGATCATCTCGGATCGAGACGGACGTTTCACTTCCCGATTTTGGCAAGCGTACACAATGCTATGGGGTCGAAACTGAAGTTCAGTACGGCTTTTCACCCCCAAACCGACGGTCAGTCAGAACGGACCATCCAGACATTAGAAGATATGATGAGATCCTGCGTGCTGGATTTTCAAGGAAACTGGGATCAGAAGCTGTCTTTGATCGAATTTTCCTACAACAATAGTTATCATGCTTCGATTGGTATGGCTCCATTCGAAGCACTGTACGGAAGAAAATGTCGATCCCCTATTCACTGGCAAGAAGTTGGACAGAAGCAGCTTCAGACCACGGACTTCATCAGAAAGACTTCTGACGATATTAAGAAGATTAAACAAAGGCTTGACATAGCTTTCAGTCGTCAGAAAAGCTATGCGGATAAACGAAGAAGGCCTTTGGAATTTCAGATCGGAGATGCGGTTTTCATCAAGATAGCTCCGATGAAAGGTGTAATGAGATTCGGAAAGAAAGGGAAGCTTAGTCCAAGGTATACTGGACCATTTGAAATCCTGGAAAGGGTTGGAAAAGTGCCTATAAGCTTGCCCTGCCGCCGGAATTAGCATCCATGCATAACGTCTTCCATGTATCAATGCTCAAGAAGTATGTACCAGATCCTTCGCATATTCTCAGTCAAGAACCGGTAGAGGTTCAAACAGACTTGACCTATGAAGAGAAGCCGGTACAAATCTTAGATCGAGAAGAGAAGGTTCTAAGAAATAAGACAATTCCCATGGTAAAGGTTTTATGGCGAAACCATCAAGTAGAAGAAGCCACTTGGGAATTAGAAAATGAAATGAGAAAGAACTACCCCGGCTTGTTCTAATTTTCGAGGACGAAAATCTTTAAGGAGGGTAGATTGTAATACCTGATTTTCTTATGTCTGAACGATTCTATGTATAAATTTACATTGAACCGTAAAGGTATTTATGGAAAAAGCCCAGTTAAGGGTTTTTAATTATGTTTTGTGAGTTTTATGACTTTATAAGACTCAAAAATGGTTATGTATTTAAGAAAACGACCTTTTAGGTGATAAGGAACAAAATCGTGAAATTTTACAAAAAGTCAAAGTTTGACCAAAACCGTCGCGGTTGACCAAAAGTCAACTGTTGACCATGAAAGTCAAAACTTGACAAGAAGGTCCCTAATTGACAAGAACGTCGATGGTTGACCCGAAAAGTTTAAGAAATGACTTTATGTTTAGATATTGATCTGTATAAATTGCACCGGGTAAACCCGTGCCTTTTTGCAGATAAAAAGTTATGTTTAAGACATGAGAACCACCTTAGAAAATCAAGCACATTAAGTTGAAGCTTAGGGCAAAAGAGTTTGACGAACTAAGAAAAATTTCATACCGTCCAGTATTACGCGGATGAATTTTGGACTGCAGTTCGGTAAACCAATACTGTGCATAAGTGTAACCAGTATTGAAAATACCTGTGATGACTTAAATATGGACTGCTTATTAGCAAAAGAGCCAAACAAGCTTAAGCTTTGGCTTACCTCATTACCTTTTTTATTTTGACATCATTAGTGATTTAAGGAAAATTGGAAAAAATAGTTGGCATCCACCTTAGATGGCCGGCCACATGCCCCCCTAAATGTCCAATTTTCTGATTTTTTGAGGACTAAAATGTGCAATTATGAGAAGTTTCCAACCTCTATAAATAGGGGTGGCCTTTGTTCACAATTAAAGAGAAAACTTAGCCAAACTCTTGCATTTTTTCTTCACAAAAATCCGGACTTAAGGGAGAAGAGAAAGGCAAGAAAAATTTGCAAAACTAAGAGTGTGTAGGGCTTAGAGTGGTCGGATTCAAGGTGGGAACCAAGCCAAAAAGTTGGGAAAAATTTTAGAACCCATTTCCCTAGCAAGGCCGGTTCTAGGGGGGGAGGAACCAAGCTAGGAGGCAGCCGGATTTTGGTGTTAGAGGCAGCCAACTTTGTGTCTTTTGGTGGCTGAACTTAAGGCAAGAAAGGCAGCAAGTTTGCACTTGCCAATCACCAAATCAGCCGGTGATTTGAGACGGAGGAAGGAAGCCGAAATCTTAGCTCACCGAGCCTAACCGAGTAAGGTAAAAACCTTAACCGATCAAGTTTCATTTAAATTTCATATGGTGAAATTTAAATGTATTTAAGCTATGGTTTGTAAGGGTATAAGCCCACTTTTAAATTCTGCTCTAGTTGGTAAATTATGTGCATGTGCTTGATTTGTTTAAGCTTAGGGTTTGGTGGTTCATTTATGTGCATATTGTGCATGATAAGTGTTTGATTGAATGCTTAGGGTTTTGTAGGATTATGATTTACGTTCAATTTGGCTTGCATGTTGAAATTTGAACGTTAGAAACGTTATGCATGTCTGATTTAGGCTCCCGATGAGTTCGGTTGAGGTAGGGTGGACGTTTTAGGACGAACACGAAATTTTAAACCGAAAACTGTCAACTCGGGTGGGAACTGACCAGTTTCGGGAAAAACAGTTTTTGAGGCCTTTAGAGGCCGAATCAGGGGAAACTCAAAACATGAAAGTTTTTAAGTAGAGTTTTTCCTAGAGGACAACGCGGACAGTTTTGTAAAATGAGGCTCCAATGGCCTCGGTTTTTACCAAAACCCGTGCCTAAGGTGTCCAGGACCCGAGCACGGCCAGGACAAGTTCCTCAGGGGTTTTGACCACGAAAACGCCAGAACTGGGTTTTACCCAAAACATAAAAGTTGTAGAGTTTTTAAATGTTTACAACTTTCATGAAGACAAGTTTTACAGATTCAGTCTGGATTTTAAGATGAAAATGAATTTCGGAGAACTGTACAGGAATTATGGAAATCCTGTACAGGATTTACAAAGTTGACACAGAAAATGCATATTTTTGCAGTTTCACTGCAAATGGACATTGAGAAACTGTTCCAAAGGCAGTTTCCAATAGTCAATAAATTTATAAGTCTCGTTTTAAGATTTTCAATCCTTAAAATTAAACAAAAGAGTTTAAATACAAAAAATTAAGGTTTTCATTTCCTAAAAATAAGATTTTAAAACCAAAGTTAAAAACTACCCGAATAGGGTTACCAAAGTAACCAGTTAGGATAACGTGAAAATAAGTAAGGGCTTATAACTAAGGTTATAAAAGAATGTTGGTTATACTACCAACAGTTCTAACCCTTACTTTTATTTAATTTCAGAACGTTGTACGACGAGGTGTCCCAGCGGAACCTAACTCCACGATTGGACACCGCATTCACGAACAAAGTAAGTACAACTCCGCCTACAGCATAGGCTTGTTGTGAATACTTGCCTAAGTATGATTGCTAATTATGAATGCTACATGTTACATGCTCAGTGTTATAGATTAGCTTAGGAATGTTATGATTCTATGTTATGAACGTATGTTTTGTATGCTATGGTCTATAGAAGCATGATTAGGGTTAAGTTATGTTAAGATTAATTGAGTGAAACATCACGATGCATGTTCACTAATTAACAAATAAAAGATTAAGTTATGATGGCAAGCAATTGCCTGTGTCGTACCGACCCGCGTTAGGTCGGGTTGAGCTATGGCAAGAGTAAGTCCATAGAGCGCGCCCGGTACGAACACTCATGTTATGGGGCCCAAAAGTAAGGTTAAGTTAAGAAAGTTATGAAGAGATAAGAGAGCATAAGGAAGCATAAACGGATCATGCATACGATATGTCAAGTTATGTTATGAAATGTTATGCCATGTTATGATTAAGTTATGTTATGAAATGTTATGCCATGTTATGATTAAGAAAGGTTATGAAATGGTATGCTATGTTATGGTATACAATGTTATGTTAGGTTAGATTATGCTGTGTTTTTAATATTGCGGTATTAATAGTTGTACTTGCTGAGCTTTCGCTCACTGTCTTACGTCTATGCTGTAGGTAAGCAACCTGCCAGTAATCAATGATACAAGATGGAAGGCGAGGTGTGCTGGACTGTGAAATGTGGGAATAATGCCGCCACACGTTTTGTTTATTATGTCAATATTTTACAAGCTTTGTTTATACCTACACAACGTTTTAATTATTCAGTATAATTATTTACGTAGGTGCGTATATATATTTATACGGCAAAAAAAAAAAAAAAAATATTTCCGCTGTTTTACGTATAAGTACGTAAGTATGTATGTATGTACGGTAACGGCCTGTGCTAGGCGGG
>CM046374.1:33606051-33638109 GCA_025413025.1 Ficus hispida
TTTGATCAACTCAGGAGCAAGAGTGTTTTCGAAAGTCGATCTACGATCTGGCTATCATCAGCTCAGAATCAAGATTCAGATATCTCCAAGACGGCTTTTCGACACGCTACGGACACTACGAATTTTTGGTTATGCTTTTGGGTTAACCAATGCTCCAGCTGCTTTCATGGACCTGATGAACGAGTGTTCAAGGAATATCTGGACAAGTTCGTCATTGTCTTCATCGACGATATCCTGATCTATTCAAGGTCCAGGAAGAACATGTGCAGCATCTAAGGATGGTGATGGAATGTTACGACGACATCACTCTACGCAAGTTCACAAATGTGAATTTGGGCTCGAAAGGTGCATTTCTTAGGCCACGTGGTGTCACAAGAAGGGATTTCTGTGGACCCAGCCAAGGTAGAAGCAGTTAGCTTATGGTCAAGACCCCGAGCGTAACGGAAATAAGGAGTTTCCTCGGATTAGCGGTTATTATCGCGCTTTGTTGAAGGATTTTCTAAGATAGCGCCCTCTCACGACCCTTACGCGCAAAGGAAAGAAGTAGAATGGACTTCTAAATGCGAAGAGAATTTCCAAGAGCTCAAGAGGAGCTGACAAGTGCGCCTGTTTTGATTATTCCAGATGTTGAAGCAGGAAATTTCGTGATCTACAGCGACGCTTCTAAGACGGGACTAGGAGCAGTCCTAATGCAGCAAGGTAAAGTGGTCGCGTATGCTTCTCGACAACTGAAGGATCACGAGAAGAATTACCCGACGCACGATCTAGAGCTCGCTGCGGTGGTGTTCGCATTGAAGATTTGGAGGCACTACCTGTATGGGAATAGATGTGAGATTTTCACCGATCACCAAAGTTCAAATACATCTTTACCCAGAAGGAGCTCAATATGAGGCAGCGAAGATGGCTTGAACTCGTAAAGGACTACGACTGCGAGATCCTTTACCATCCTGGCAAGGCGAACAAAGTAGCAGACGCCTTAAGCAGGAAGTATCTGGCATGCTGATGTCTTTGGTACTGCTGCCCAAGCCGCTTCAAAAGGAAATATCTGACTTCAACCTTGAGATGATAACGGGAAAGTTATCCGCCTTAACCCTCCAGTCCAATTTAATGGAGTCCATCAAGAACCTTCAAGGAAAGGATTCTCAGTTGATCAAGGCACAACTCTTTGGCGGGAAAAATAAGGAGTTTAGAACCTCTGCAGATGGCATATCTACTTCAAAGAAAGGATCTGCATTCCCTGATTTCAAGTTTTTGAAAGATCAGATACTAGCAGAGGCGCACATGACACCGTATTCAGTACATCCCGGAGCCTCTAAAATGTACAAGGATCTCTGAGAGAACTACTTGTGGCCAAATATGAAGAATCAGATAGCGAAGTTCGTATCCAAATGCTTGACTTGTCAGAAAGTTAAGGCAGAACACCGACATCCTGGAGGAGAGTTGCAGAAAATAGAGCTCCCCGAATGGAAATGGGAGCAAATTACCATGGATTTTGTCGTGGGACTACCAAGAATTCAAGTGGGAATGACACGATTTGGGTTATTGTCGACCGATTAACCAAATCTGCCCACTTTATCGCTATCAAAGCCACTTATTCAGTGGAGAAGTTGGCCGAAGTCTATGTATCCAGGTCGTGCGACTGCATGGTGTACCAAAATCGATCATCTCGGATAGAGACGGACGTTTCACTTCCCGATTTGGACAAGCGTACACAATGCTATGGGGTCGAAACTGAAGTTCAGTACGGCTTTTCACCCCCAAACCGACGGTCAGTCAGAACGGACCATCCAGACATTAGAAGATATGATGAGATCCTGCGTGCTAGATTTTCAAGGAAACTGGGATCAGAAGCTGTCTTTGATCGAATTTTCCTACAACAATAGTTATCATGCTTCGATTGGTATGGCTCCATTCGAAGCACTGTACGGAAGAAAATGTCGATCCCCTATTCACTGGCAAGAAGTTGGACAGAAGCAGCTTCAGACCACGGACTTCATCAGAAAGACTTCTGACGATATTAAGAAGATTAAACAAAGGCTTGACATAGCTTTCAGTCGTCAGAAAAGCTATGCGGATAAACGAAGAAGGCCTTTGGAATTTCAGATCGGAGATGCGGTTTTCATCAAGATAGCTCCGATGAAAGGTGTAATGAGATTCGGAAAGAAAGGGAAGCTTAGTCCAAGGTATACCGGACCTTTTGAAATCCTAGAGAGGATTGGAAAAGTAGCATACAAGCTTGCCCTGCCGCCGGAATTAGCATCCATGCATAACGTCTTCCATGTATCAATGCTCAAGAAGTATGTACCAGATCCTTCGCATATTCTCAGTCAAGAACCGGTAGAGGTTCAAACAGACTTGACCTATGAAGAGAAGCCGGTACAAATCTTAGATCGAGAAGAGAAGGTTCTAAGAAATAAGACAATTCCCATGGTAAAGGTTTTATGGCGAAACCATCAAGTAGAAGAAGCCACTTGGGAATTAGAAAATGAAATGAGAAAGAACTACCCCGGCTTATTCTAATTTTCGAGGACGAAAATCTTTAAGGAGGGTAGATTGTAATACCTGATTTTCTTATGTCTGAACGATTATATGTATAAATTTACATTGAACCGTAAACGTATTTATGAAAAAAAAAAAAAAAAAAAGCCCAGTTAAGGGTTTTTAATTATGTTTTGTGAGTTTTATGACTTTATAAGACTCAAAAATGGTTATGTATTTAAGAAAACGACATTTTAGGTGATAAGGAACAAAATCGTGAAATTTTACAAAAAGTCAAAGTTTGACCAAAACCGTCGCGGTTGACCAAAAGTCAACTGTTGACCATGAAAGTCAAAACTTGACAAGAAGGTCCCTAATTGACAAGAACGTCGATGGTTGACCCGAAGAGTTTAAGAAATGACTTTATGTTTAGATATTGATCTGTATAAATTGCACCGGGTAAACCCGTGCCTTTTTGCAGATAAAAAGTTATGTTTAAGACATGAGAACCACCTTAGAAAATCAAGCACATTAAGTTGAAGCTTAGGGCAAAAGAGTTTGACGAACTAAGAAAAATTTCATACCGTCCAGTATTACGCGGATGAATTTTGGACTGCAGTTCGGTAAACCAATACTGTGCATAAGTGTAACCAGTATTGAAAATACCTGTGATGACTTAAATATGGACTGCTAATTAGCAAAAGAGCCAAACAAGCTTAAGCTTTGGCTTACCTCATTACCTTTTTTATTTTGACATCATTAAGTGATTTAAGGAAAAATTGGAAAAAAATAGTTGGCATCCACCTTAGCCCATGGCCGGCCACATGCCCCCCCTAAATGTCCAATTTTCTGATTTTTTGAGGACTAAAATGTGCAATTATGAGAAGTTTCCAACCTCTATAAATAGGGGTGGCCTTTGTTCACAATTAAAGAGAAAACTTAGCCAAACTCTTGCATTTTTTCTTAACAAAAATCCGGACTTAAGGGAGAAGAGAAAGGCAAGAAAAATTTGCAAAACTAAGAGTGTGTAGGCTTAGAGTGGTCGGATTCAAGGTGGGAACCAAGCCAAAAAGTTGGGAAAAATTTTAGAACCCATTTCCCTAGCAAGGCCGGTTCTAGGGGGGGAGGAACCAAGCTAGGAGGCAGCCGGATTTTGGTGTTAGAGGCAGCCAACTTTGTGTCTTTTGGTGGCTGAACTTAAGGCAAGAAAGGCAGCAAGTTTGCACTTGCCAATCACCAAATCAGCCGGTGATTTGAGACGGAGGAAGGAAGCCGAAATCTTAGCTCACCGAGCCTAACCGAGTAAGGTAAAAACCTTAACCGATCAAGTTTCATTTAAATTTCATATGGTGAAATTTAAATGTATTTAAGCTATGGTTTGTAAGGGTATAAGCCCACTTTTAAATTCTGCTCTAGTTGGTAAATTATGTGCATGTGCTTGATTTGTTTAAGCTTAGGGTTTGGTGGTTCATTTATGTGCATATTGTGCATGATAAGTGTTTGATTGAATGCTTAGGGTTTTGTAGGATTATGATTTACGTTCAATTTGGCTTGCATGTTGAAATTTGAACGTTAGAAACGTTATGCATGTCTGATTTAGGCTCCCGATGAGTTCGGTTGAGGTAGGGTGGACGTTTTAGGACGAACACGAAATTTTAAACCGAAAACTGTCAACTCGGGTGGGAACTGACCAGTTTCGGGAAAAACAGTTTTTGAGGCCTTTAGAGGCCGAATCAGGGGAAACTCAAAACATGAAAGTTTTTAAGTAGAGTTTTTCCTAGAGGAAAGCGTGGACAGTTTTGTAAAATGAGGCTCCAATGGCCTCGGTTTTTACCAAAACCCGTGCCTAAGGTGTCCAGGACCCGAGCACGGCCAGGACAAGTTCCTCAGGGGTTTTGACCACGAAAACGCCAGAACTGGGTTTTACCCAAAACATAAAAGTTGTAGAGTTTTTAAATTTTTACAACTTTCATGAAGACAAGTTTTACAGATTCAGTCTGGATTTTAAGATGAAAATGAATTTCGGAGAACTGTACAGGAATTATGGAAATCCTGTACAGGATTTACAAAGTTGACACAGAAAATGCATATTTTTGCAGTTTCACTGCAAATGGACATTGAGAAACTGTTCCAAAGGCAGTTTCCAATAGTCAATAAATTTATAAGTCTCGTTTTAAGATTTTCAATCCTTAAAATTAAACAAAAGAGTTTAAATACAAAAAATTAAGGTTTTCATTTCCTAAAAATGAGATTTTAAAACTAAAGTTAAAAACAACCCGAATTGGGTTACCAAAGTAACCAGTTAGGATAACGTAAAAATAAGTAAGGGCTTATAACTAAGGTTATAAAAGAATGTTGGTTATACTACCAACAGTTCTAACCCTTACTTTTATTTAATTTCAGAACGTTGCACGACGAGGTGTCCCAGCGGAACCTAACTCCACGATTGGACACCGCATTTACGAACGAGGTAAGTACAACTCCGCCTACAGCATAGGCTTGTTGTGAATACTTGCCTAAGTATGATTGCTAGTTATGAATGCTATATGTTACATGCTCAGTGTTATAGATTAGCTTAGGAATGCTATGATTCTATGTTATGAACGTATGTTTTGTATGCTATGATCTATAGAAGCATGATTAGGGTTAAGTTATGTTAAGATTAATTGAGTGAAACATCACGATGCATGTTCACTAATTAACAAATAAAAGATTAAGTTATGATGGCAAGCAATTGCCTGTGTCGTACCGACCCGCGTCAGGTCGGGTTGAGCTATGGCAAGAGTAAGTCCATAGAGCGCGCCCGGTACGAACACTCATGTTAAGGGGCCCAAAAGTAAAGTTAAGTTAAGAAAGTTATGAAGAGATAAGAGAGCATAAAGAAGCATAAACGGATCATGCATACGATATGTCAAGTTATGTTATGAAATGTTATGCCATGTTATGATTAAGAAAGGTTATGAAATGTTATGCCATGTTATGATTAAGAAAGGTTATGAAATGGTATGCCATGTTATGTTACCCAATGTTATATTAGGTTAGATTATGCTGTGTTTTTAATATTGCGGTATTAATAGTTGTACTTGCTGAGCTTTCGCTCACTGTCTTACGTCTATGCTGTAGGTAAGCAACCTGCCAGTAATCAATGATACAAGATGGAAGGCGAGGTGTGCTGGACTGTGAAATGTGGGAATAATGCCGCCACACGTTTTGTTTATTATGTCAATATTTTACAAGCTTTGTTTATACCTACACAACGTTGTAATTATTCAGTATAATTATTTACGTAGGTGCGTATATATATTTATACGGCAAAAAAAAAAAGCAAAAAAAAAAAAAAAAAAAAATATTTCCGCTGTTTTACGTATAAGTACGTAAGTATGTATGTATGTACGGTAACGGCCTGTGCTGGCGGGTCGTTACAATGGTGTGGTAGTTTCTATGTACATGCTATGTGTTTGTGATATGGTTAGGATTTGTTTTTATATGTTGATGCATGGTGATGTTAGAAATTTTGATTAAAGAAAATTTACACTAGAAAACCGCTGCATGTGTGTATTAGAGCTCCCGCGGTGGCTGGTCGAGCTAGATTCCATCTCTAGGACGTAAAACGAATTCTAAACCGAAAAACTGCCAGTTCGGGTGCCAACTTGCCAGTTTCGGGAAAAGTGAAATTTGAGGCCTTTAGAGGCCGAACTGGGTAAAACTTAAAACATAAAAGTTGTTCAGGAGGGTTTTCCTAGGGGAAAGCGTGGGCAGAATCCCAAAATGAGACTCCAATGGTCTCTGTTTTTATAAAAATCCGTGGCTGGTCTGCCCAGACCCAGTTTACAGGATCAGCCAGTTTCAAACAAAAACTGACGCAAATACAAGCAGAACTGGATTTTTCTCAAAACACGAAAATTTTAGGATTTTTCGAGATCTAAAACTTTCGTGAAGAAAACTTTTCCAAATTCAATTCATATTTTTAAACTGACACGGATTTCTAAAGAGTGTGCAGGAAACAAGAAATTCCTGCACAGGATTTTCTAAAAACAGTACAGAAAAATTGTATCTTTTCCAAAACCACTGTTTTGACTAGGGAAACTGTTTCAAAGGCAGTTTCCAGTCCTAAATGATTTTATAAAAACCTATTTTAAGGATATGAATTTTTATGAGTTAAGTAAACGATTTTTGAAGTTAAAATTACCCAAGTTTCCAAAGAAATGGAAAATGGATTTTTTAAACCAAATTGGATAAGCAAAATGATTACGGGTAATAACCGGATGTAATATCCGAGTTACTAGGCCAAAGCCTAAAGCTCAAGTTTAACCCATATAGGGTTAACTTTAGTTAATTAAGAGTTCAACTATTATTAACCTTAAGGGTTAATCAAGATAACCCTAAAGGATACCAAGAGTAATAAATTGGGCTAAGATATAGGGTTAATTAAGGAAACCCAATAATTATGATAAAGCCCAAGGTTAGGAAAGTAATCGAACCCTGACAGTATGTATAGGGTTTAGCACATGAGGTTATCCAACGTAACCTCTTAAAGAATTAATTCATATTGGGTTCTATTTATAATAGGGTTACTATCTATAACCCAGTAAGACATCTAGTATCAGGGACATACAATTAGGATTATGTAAGCATGTTGATTAGAGTATCAACATTCTGCAACACTAACTAAGAACCTCACCTATGTCCTTCAAGGAGCAGGAGAGAACCTGCAGCTGTACTCAGAGAAGAAGCAGCATAACGCATGACATAGTAAGAGAGGTAAGTACAACCACTGCCTACAGCATAGGCTTTGTTGTGGTACTTGCCCAAGTATGTTAGATGTATGCTAGGGATGTATGTTATGCGGTTGTTGATGCTATGCTATGTTGTTATTGATGCTATGTTATGTTGTTGTTGCTGCTATGTTATATTGTTAGTGCTAAGTAATGTTATTGTTGTTATGTTATGTTATTGACATGCTATGCAATATGTCATATGTTGTATGCTAGGTTATGTAGTATGATAAGTTAAGGTATGTTTATGATGAATATTATGTTATGATTACATGAATCATGAAAGTATGAGAGCACGAAGCATGTTCACAAAATCTTATAAAATAAGATCAAGTATGACATGATAAGATGAAAGGAAAGTAAGATGGCGAGCAAGTCGCCTGTGTTGTACCGACCCGAGTAAGGTCGGGTTGGACTATGGTTTGAGTTGGAAATGGTTTGGCCGCCCCAACCACTCCATAGTCGCGCGCCCAGTACATACACACAAGTAAGGGGCCCATAAGTAAGATAAGAAATGAAAGTAAGTTAAGCATGAATTGAGCATAAAATAAGCATAAATGGACCATGCATTATGATGTATGTTATGCTATGAAAAGGAAGTCATGATATGTACGATATGCTATGGTAAGTTAAGTTAGTATGTGAAAGATTAGATCATGTTTGTTTATGTCGCGGTATAGGAGGTTGTACTTGCTGAGCGAAAGCTCACTGTCTTACGTTTATGCTGTAGGTAAGCAACCGTCAGCAATGGTTGATGCAAGATGGAAAGGCATGGCGGGGCAAACTGTGAAATGTGGGAAATGTAGCCGCTACGCGTTTTGTCCTTTACGTAATTATGTTATGGTAAATATTTTGATAAAGACACTTTTATATGTTGCACTCGTATGCCATATAAAAAATAAAAAAAAATTTCCGCTGTGTTTCATAAGTATGTAAGTATGTACGAGAAGATAAGTATGTATGTATGGTAACGGCCTGTGCTAGGCGGGTCGTTACAGAGTTGGTATCAGAGCGGTTCCCTGCGATACGATTTCACAGTCTGCCTACCATCGCCACCATCATTGTAAGTTACATATGTGTTTTATGTATATGCGTAAGTATTACATATAATCTTATAATTCAGCTAGCATACAATCAACATAAGCAAGCATAATAAAATCATACCATACTTAAAAACATCAAACCACCCTTAAATTCCTAATCAAGCACATAATCTAACTAGGCCAAAAATAAACTTAGAGCTTATGCTCTTACAACCATCAACTTGAAACACATATAAACTC
The DNA here is from genome assembly GCA_025413025.1 of Ficus hispida. Lineage (NCBI taxonomy): Eukaryota > Viridiplantae > Streptophyta > Magnoliopsida > Rosales > Moraceae > Ficus > Ficus hispida. Next base: position 33,614,588 of record CM046374.1, read on the forward strand.
CAAATTGAAATCAAATTAAGGAGTTTAAAGCTTGGGAGGATTACCCTAATAAACCCTAAGATTGGTTATGGTGTGGTTCCAAAAATCTGCTCCTCCCTTGCTCCTAACACAACCGGCCACTCCCTAGGACTTGCCCAAAATTTTTCTGTCCTTTGGTTGCTACTCCTCACCAAGTCCGGCCTCCAACCCCCTAACTCTTCAACTTTTTCTCTTCCTTTTTAGCTCACCCACAATCGGCCAACATGCCAAACAAAGGGGTTCCAAATTTTCCAGCACCTTTTCTTTCCTCCTAGTTGAAATCCGAACTCTCCCTAAGGGATTATCTCTTGGATTTTTGTTTTTGGTTCTTGCTTTTCTTTGGCAGCTTTGGGTTCGGTTTTGGGCAGAGAAATGGGCAGAATTTGGCTTGGTTTTCTGATTTTTTTTTAATAAAATCAGCACCTATTTATAGAGGTTTTTGGACTTTGCTTAATTGCAAAATAGTCCTCCAAAAACCAACTTTTTGTACTTTTTGCATGCTAGGTGGCCGGCCATCCTTGGTGAACAAGGAAATAATTCTTTCCAAATTTTAATTAAATCCAAAAATGATGTCATAATTAGGAGCTTAGATGATGTCATCCTTATTTAAGGCTTGTTTGCCTTAATTTCTTAAAAATCAGTCCATTGTTCTCCAAAACAGATATTACTAATACTGTGTTACTTAATACACAGTATTATATATTTAATTACAGTCTAAAATTTATCTGTCTTAAAATGGACTGTACGAAAACTTCTCTTTTTGATTCGAGTCCTTTGGCCCTTAAAAACCTATTTAATGTGCTTGATTTTTCTATGGTGGTTTTAGATTTAATTCTAACTATTTTATCTGTAAAAACGGTTTTTCTCAGTATATGACCTATACTGCTTAACATACTTAAGTTCCGTCATATAGTTGACCTTTTTAGTCAATCTTTGACTTCTCGGGTCAACTTTGACTTTCATGATCAACTTTGACCTTCATGGTCAACTTTGACTTTCATGGTCAACTTTGACTTTTTATAAATCATAGAATTTTTCTATCTTGACTAAACAATCATATTTGAGTCTTACGAAGCCATAAGAACTCATGAAATTTAATAAAAACCCTAAGCCGGGCTTTTTCATAATTACCATTATGGTACAAATTACATTTATATACGAGAAATCATAACGTTGAAATTTCTAGATCTTACAGATATGAAGCTCACGATCTGAGTTAAATATCAGTATATGTTTGAGTTCTCGTTGAATTAGGTATGAGACTCAATAAGCAGTTTGCTTAGTCATGTATGTGACCTTTGAGCACAAAGGGAAGAAAAATTATATGATTTCATGTTGGTCAAAGTTTGACCGAAAAAGTCAAAGTTGACCAAAAAGTCAAAGGTTGACCAAGAAGGTCAATATAGATGAAGGTTCTGAGATATGGCAAAGCAGTATGAAATTATACTGCGGCAAACCTTCATTACGGACAAATGAGCAAGCATAAGTTATGAGACCACCCTAGAAAAATCAAGCACACCAAGTATGATATTAAGGGCAAGAAAGGTTTCAAGAAATAAGAAAAATTTTATAAAGTTCATTTTTACACAAATAAATAGTACAGTGTAAAATACTGTTATTAGTTGATAACAGTATTGGAAATATCTGTGTTAGCATAAAAGTGGACTGCATATTAAGAGACAAGCCAAACAAGGCCTTATGACGGCATCACCTTATCTTGGATTTATGACATCATTATTGATTAAAGAAAATTGGAAAAAAATCTTTGGATGACACCTAGCACCATATGGCCGGTCACTTGGAGGGCTAAAGTGCAAATATTTTATCCATAGGGGCCAAAGTGTAATTTTAAGAAATTACCTTGATGATGTAAGCAAGGTGATGTAAGCATGATGATGTAAGCAAACTTGGTCTCCAAGCAAATCACTTATGGCCGCCCACCTATAGGGATTAATGGGCAAATATTTTGTCCTTCAGGGACTAAAGTGAAAATTTAAGAAAAGGTGATGTAAGCAAGGTGATGTCGTCAAGTGATGTCACTAGGGTGATGTAAGCAAGACTTGGTGAGCAAGTAACTTGCCCACCAAGGATCCTTTATGGCCGGCCACATGTAGGGACTAGTTAGCAAATATTTTGTTTTTATGCCCTAATATGCAATTTTGGAAATAAAAATAAATTGTCAAAATTTGTAATTTTCACTTATAAATAGAGCTTGTGGGGGGCGGTTTTTGGCAGCTCAAAGCACCCCAAAACTCTGCCCAATTTTCTGCAAACCTCCCCTAAAAGCCGAGCCAAAGAGTGGAAAAAAATTTGGAATCCCATTTTGGCCAAAGTGGCCGGTTGTGGGTAAGCAAGAAAAGGGAGAGAAAAGTGTTAGGGAAATAAGGGGTAAGTGGCCGGATTTTGTAGGAATAACCACCAAGGGACCAAAAAGTTTTGGTGCTCATTGGAGGAGCAAGGCCGGTTATGGGCAACTGAGGGCAAATTCATTTTCTTGAATCTTGAGGTAATCCTCTCCACCCTCTAAAGTTTGGTTCAAGTTTATGTGTATTTCCAGCATTGGATGTAAGAGCATAAGCTCATCCTTTATCTTCCTAGCAAGGCTTAAAGTGCTTGATTATGCTTGATTAGGGTTGGTGGTCTCTAGTTTATGTTGTGATGCATGTTTTGATGATATACTTGTGAGATTAGGTAGGTTTTGAATATGCCTACCATACGTTTGTTATATGTCCCCATAGGTTTGAATATGAATGTATGATTATGTGCATGATCGAATGGAACGTTAGAAACGCTGCATGTATAATCTTAGGCCCCCGCTGTGGTCGGTTGAGGTAGTGTGCGCGTATTAGGACAAAAAACGAATTTAAGAACGAAAACTGCCAGCTCGGGTGAAAACTGGCCAGTTTTCTGGAAATCAGATTTTGAGGCTCTTGCAGGCCGAATTTGAAGAAACTCAAAACTACAAAGTTGTAGAAAATGGAAAATCCTAGGGGGCAACGTAGTCGGTTTTTAAAAATAAGGCTCCAAAGGCCTCTGTTTTTATGAAAAACCGAGCCTGATCAGCCAGACCCAGTGTGCACGGCCAGGCAGGTTCAACAAGAAAAATGGACCAGTTAAAAGAAAAATTGGATTTTGAGTAAAACACGAGAGTTGTAGCAGTATTCGAGATCTACAACTTTTAGGAAGAAAGTTTTATCAAATTCGGAACAGATTTTAAAGTAAAATTGGATTCTAAAAACTGTGCAGGAAACAGAAATTCCAGCACAGGATTTTCAGAAAAACAGTACATAAGCAGGAAATTCCTGCTCATGCACAGGATTTTCTAAAATAATACAGGAAAACTGCGTTTTTCACCAACCCTAATGTTTTGACTGTAAGAACTGTTCCAATGGCAGTTTTCAGCCCTTAACAAATTTTATAAGTTAAGCAAAGAATTTTAAGCTGAATTCACCAAATTTTCCGAGACAAAGGAAAAAATGGATTTTTAAAGCCAAGGATAAGTAACAAGACAATAACGGATAGTAACCGGGAAGGATACCCGAAATATTGGGCTTGGCCTCCAAACCTAAGTTTGACCCACAGAAGGTTGACTTTGGTTGATCAAGTTTGACCAAAGTTTATCACCTCAAAGATTATCTATAATAACCCAGTGAGGTGCCGAAATTATGATCTAGGGTATTTGTAATAACCCAATGGATTATGGATCAAGAATGTTAAGACATGGGCCCAAGGTTAGGATAGTAACCTAACCCTACCTGTTTGGATATGGGCTTAGCAATGAGGTTACTTATTGTAATCAAGTAAGATATTTCGTATAGAAGGGAAAAATATAACTAAGACTATGAATGCATGTTGGTTAGGTCACCAATATTTAACGATTATGATTTATGGTAAGATAAAAGATGTATAACTTTTATCTTACACCCTGTTTGAAAACAGGAGTATGAACTGTTGTCGTGCCATGATTCGGACGATAAACCAAGAGCATAGGACGAAAGGTAAGTATAACTCCGCCTACAGCATGGACAAAATGTTTTTTTTTACATAACATGTTTTTCAAGAAAATTATATGTTGATATACATGATTTATGCTATGGTACGATGCTTACGTTATGATCTTTACGTTGCGATGATTATGTTACGATGATTATGTTATGATGATATAATGTTACGTTACGATGGTTATGTTATGATATTAAGTTTATGTTATGACGATTTATGTTACGGCATTTATGTTATGGTTTGTGTTATGCTATGTTATATGTTTTAATATAGTGACATCATGCAGCATGCTCACTGATATTAAACTACATGGTAAGAACACATTTTAAGACAAGCTAAGGTCATTGTGTCGTATCGACTTGCCATAATGGCAGGTTTAAACGGTTTAGTCTATGGTTTGAGTTGAATTGGATTGGCTGCCCCAATCACTCCATGTTAAACAGTTTGTTTCATGGTTTGAGTTGGATTGGATTGGCTACCTCTAGCCACTCCATAGCTATGGACCACGGTACATACACACATGACAGGTAAGGAAACAGAATTAAGATAATATATGAAAGTTTAATTGATTCATAAGCAAGCATTATCGGTTCATGCATTCTTTATTTAAAATGTTTGCAGATTAAATGTTGTACTTACTGGGCATAAGCTCATTACTTATGTTCATGCTGTAGGTTAGCAACCTACTGGCAATACTTGATGCAAGGCTGTAGAGGCTGGCGCTACAGACTGTGAAATGTGGGATGGACACCGCCATGGGTTTTAAAATTATGTTATTAAAAGATATGTTTTGAAAAATATATTTGTAAAATATGTTTTATGTTATGATTGTGATATAATAAAGTGATAGTATGGGCAAGTAATGATTTTCAAGAAAACAACTATTTTTAAGAAATTGTTTTCAAAAACAAATTAAGGAATGGTTTTCAAGGATGACGGCAAGCAAGTTGCCTCGTGTTGTACCAACCCACACTAGGTTGGGTTTGGTCCACGGTATGAATATGTTAGCTTTCAATATGATTATGAAAGCTCGGTACTCGAGTGAGTACTTATGAATATGCATGATGATAAGTTAAGTTCCAAGTAAAGTAAGAAAAGAAAAAAAATTTTACTCCGAATTTTCAGCAAGTTTAAGCTTTTTAAACGAAGAATTAAGTTAAGTAAGTAGAGTAACGGCCCACATTTATGTAGTCAGCCCCTGCGTAGACGGTCGGGGTGTTACAGAGATGGTATCAGAGCAAGTTTTCTGCCATCCAGTTTCACAGTTCTGCCGCCAGAGCCACAGTTTTGTAAGTAAGTTTTCTTACTCTAGTTAGGTATGGTAACCATGTGGGGTCATAGTTTTATAATAGTAAATACATGAACCGGGTGTGAAACCCAGGTACGATTGAAGAGGACTGCAAGGCTTCGTTAACCTTAGGGGATGGAGTCACGCATCTTCGATGGGACTCAAGGAAATGATTGCATTAGCTGTATGGCTACACGATATGGAGACGATACGCCAGTTGTGTTGCAGCTCGGTGCGTTTATCCAAATGAGTCTATGGGCTATTATTGTCAGTAGATCAGAGTTGTGCAGTGAAAGCGTGGTGGATAAGCTGAGCCTACGATAGGATATGATGAGATCGTGATGAATCTCTAGTATGATATGATAAGTTAAGACGTTTCTATGATATGGTATGCTAAGATATGAATGAAGGAATGAGTGTTAGATATGTCGAGAGTTAGAATTAGAAATTAGAAGATGGTTCGTTGCATGTACAACAGAATCAAATTCTGCAAGAGCCTCATCTTGCAACTATGATAGCTAAGTTATGATGATAAATGCTAGAGTAGCAATAAGAAATGAATAGGCTTCGAGATTAGATGGCCTATCGCCTTACCTCAGTAGGGTGATAATCTGGAAGTTTTCATTCTAAGAAGTAGAATCGATGCTATAGAACTTAAGTTTCATGTTTGTGAAACTTATACTCCCGTAAGAGTAATAATAGGTATAGAAAAATGTTTGGTAGTGCCTTGACTGGTGGTAATATCAAGGCAATGCACAAAGAATAAGTTGGATGACGACTATCAGTATGATGATGAAATTAAGGATATGATCCCTTAGTAAGGGAAATTATGAAATGATGGGAAGTTTTAGATGTTCCTAAGGATTACGATTTTGAGCTATGAAGGAAATGTTAGAAGCAATAAGAAAAGCTTCTACCATCTAGCAAGCAGCTAATTGATATGATATAAGTATACCTTCTATTGCATCACTCGAACGATATTATGTTTTCTTCAATATTGACTTTGAAAAGATTCAAATGAAATATTTTTATAAAAGATGCTTAAATCTTGAGCTCATGCTTAATAGAGCCTCTCATTTTATGTAAGACAGTCGAATCCTTGAGGAGGAAATTCCAAGATAGGGGCTGTTATAAACAGTAAAGGTTCCAAGATAGGAGCCGTTAAATGGCCGAATCCTTGAGGAAGCAAGTTCCAAGATAGCGGTCATAGGCCGAATCCTTGAGGGACAAGTTCCAAGAACGGGATGAGTTCCAAGAAAGGGGCCATTATGAAAAGTAAAGGGTTCTAATAGCATAAGATCAAGGTTCAAGAAAGAAGCTATTTTATGATATGTTTTCCAAGTGTGGAAAAAATTATAAAGTATGAAATGCTTTTCACGTATGAAAAAGTTATATGATGTGATATGTTTTTCAAACATGGCAAGTTATATGATATACTTGCTCAAATTTTTATGAAGATAGTTCTTGTGATGCAATATGAAAGGAAAGTATGACAGCATGAAAGTATGTAAATAAGAAAGTATGCAAGTATGTAAGTATGAACGTATGTAAGTAAGAAAGTATGCAGTATGAAAGTAAGATAGTATGAAGTAAGAATGTATGAAAGAATGATGACATGATATGAAGATAAGAGTATGGTTCTAGATAAGAGACATGATCCCATTAAAGTATAAAAATGGGAACATGAACAAGTTACTATGGATCAATAGTGGATTTAAAGAGAAGCCACTTAGAATTATTCGAATTTTCGAGGACGAAAATTTCTTTAAGGAGGGTAGAATGTAATACCCGGAATTTTGATGAACCTATGATTTCCTTTTAGACAAGGAAAACCCCAAGTCTGACTCTTGTATGTCGATATGAAGCTCACGATCTGAGTTAAATATCAGTATATGTTTGAGTTCTCGTTTAATTAGCTATGAGACTCAATAAGCAGTTTGCTTAGTCATGTATGTGGCCTTTGAGCAAAAAGGGAAGAAAAATTCTATGATTTAATGTTAGTCAAAGTTTGACCGAAAAAGTCAAAGTTGACCAAAAAGTCAAAGGTTGACCAGGAAGGTCAATATAGATGAAGGTTATGAGATATGGCAAAGCAGTATGAAATTATACTGCGGCAAACCTTCATTACGGACAAATGAGCAAGCATAAGTTATGAGACCACCCTAGAAAAATCAAGCACACCAAGTATGATATTAAGGGCAAGAAAGGTTTCAAGAAATAAGAAAAATTTTATACAGTTCATTTTTACACAGATAAATAGTACAGTGTAAAATACTGTTATTAGTTAATAACAGTATTGGAAATATCTGTGTTAGCATAAAAGTGGACAGCATATTAAGAGACAAGCCAAACAAGGCCTTATGACGGCATCACCTTATCTTGGATTTATGACATCATTATTGATTAAAGAAAATTGGAAAAAAATCTTTGGATGCCACCTAGCACCATATGGCCGGTCACTTGGAGGGCTAAAGTGCAAATATTTTATCCATAGGGGCCAAAGTGTAATTTTAAGAAATTACCTTGATGATGTAAGCAAGGTGATGTAAGCATGATGATGTAAGCAAACTTGGTATCCAAGCAAATCACTTATGGCCGGCCACCTATAGGGATTAATGGGCAAATATTTTGTCATTCAGGGACTAAATTGCAAATTTAAGAAAAGGTGATGTAAGCAAGGTGATGTCATCAAGTGATGTCACTAGGGTGATGAAAGCAAGACTTGGTGAGCAAGTAACTTGCCCACCAAGGATCCTTTATGGCCGGCAACATGTAGGGACTAGTTAGCAAATATTTTGTTTTTAAGCCCTACTATGCAATTTTGGAAATAAAAATAAATTGTGAAAATTTGTAATTTTCACCTATAAATAGAGCTTGTGGGGGGCGGTTTTTGGCAGCTCAAAACACCCCAAAACTCTGCCCAATTTTCTGCAAACCTCCCCTAAAAGCCGAGCCAAAGAGTGGAAAAAATTTTGGAATCCCATTTTGGCCAAAGTGGCAGGTTGTGGGTAAGCAAGAAAAGGGAGAGAAAAGTGTTAGGGAATTAGGGGGTGAGTGGTCGGATTTTGTAGGAATAACCACCAAGGGACCAAAAAGTTTTGGTGCTCATTGGAGGAGCAAGGCCGGTTATGGGCAACTGAGGGTAGATTCATTTTCTTGAATCTTGAGGTAATCCTCTCCACCCTCTAAAGTTTGGTTCAAGTTTATGTATATTTCCAGCATTGGATGTAAGAGCATAAGCTCATCCTTTATCTTCCTAGCAAGGCTTAAAGTGCTTGATTATGCTTGATTCGGGTTGGTGGTCTCTAGTTTATGTTGTTATGCATGTTTTGATGATATGCTTGTGAGATTATGTAGGTTTTGAATATGCCTACCATATGTTTGTTATATGTCCCCATAGGTTTGAATATGAATGTATGATTATGTGCATGATCGAATGGAACATTAGAAATGCTGCATGTATAATCTTAGGCTCCCCCTGTGGTCGGTTGAGGTAGTGTGCGCGTATTAGGACGAAAAACGAATTTAAGAACGAAAACTGCCAGCTCGGGTGCAAACTGGCCAGTTTTCTGGAAAGCAGAGTTTGAGGCCCTTGCAGGCCGAATTTGAAGAAACTCAAAACTACAAAGTTGTAGAAAATGGAAAATCCTAGGGGGCAACATGGACGGTTTTTAAAAATAAGGCTCCAAAGACCTCTGTTTTTATGAAAACCCGAGCCTGGTCAGCCAGACCCAGTGTGCACGGCCAGGCAGGTTCAACAAGAAAAATGGACCAGTTAAATGAAAAACTGGATTTTGAGTAAAACACGAAAGTTGTAGCAGTATTCGAGATCTACAACTTTTATGAAGAAAGTTTTATCAAATTCGGAACAGATTTTAAAGTAAAATTGGATTCTAAAAACTGTGCAGGAAACAGAAATTTCAGCACAGGATTTTCAGAAAAACAGTACATAAGCAGGAAATTCCTGCTCATGCACAGGATTTTCTAAAATAATACAGGAAAACTACGTTTTTCACCAACCCCAATGTTTTGACTGTAAGAACTGTTTCAATCGCAGTTTTCAGCCCTTAACAAATTTTATAAGTTAAGCAAAGAATTTTAAGCTGAATTCACCAAATTTTCCGAGACAAAGGAAAAATGGATTTTTAAAGCGAAGGATAAGTAACAAGAAAATAACGGATAGTAACCGGGAAGGATACCCGAATTATTGGGCTTGGGCTCAAAACCTAAGTTTGACCCATAAAAGGTTGACTTTGGTTGATCAAGTTTGACCAAAGTTTATCACCTCAAAGATTATCTATAATAACCCAGTGAGGTACCGAAATTATGATCTAGGGTATTTGTAATAACCCAATGGATTATGGATCAAGAATGTTAAGACATGGGCCCAAGGTTAGGATAGTAACCTAACCCTACCTGTTTGGATATGGGCTTAGCAATGAGGTTACTTATTGTAATCAAGTAAGATATTTCGTTTAGGAGGGGGACATATAACTAAGACTATGAACGCATGTTGGCTAGGTCACCAACATTTAACGATTATGATTTATGGTAAGATAAAAGATGTATAACTTTTATCTTACACCCTGTTTAGAAACAGGAGTATGAACTGTTGTCGTGCCATGATTCGGACGATAAACCAAGAGCATAGGACGAAAGGTAAGTATAACTCCGCCTACAGCATGAGCAAAATCTTTTTTTTTACATAACATGTTTTTCAAGAAAATTATATGTTGATATACATGATTTATGCTATGGTACGATGCTTACGTTACGATGTTTATGTTACGATGCTTATGTTACGATGTTTATATTACGATGATTACGTTACGATGATTATGTTACGATGATATGATGTTACGTTACGATGGTTATGTTATGATATGAAGTTTATGTTATGACGATTTATGTTACGACGTTTATGTTATGGTTTGTGTTATGTTATGTTATATGTTTTAATATAGTAACATCATGCAGCATGCTCACTGATATTAAACTACATGATAAGAACACATTTTAAGACAAGCTAAGGTCATTGTATCGTACCGACTTACCATAATGACGGGTTTAAACGGTTTAGTCTATGGTTTGAGTTGAATTGGATTGGTTGCCCCAATCACTCCATGTTAAACAGTTTGTTTCATGGTTTAAAATGTTTTGCGGATTAAATGTTGTACTTACTGGGCATAAGCTCATTACTTACGTTCATGCTGTAGATTAGCAACATACCGGGAATACTTGATGCAAGGCTGTGGAGGCTGGCGCTACAGACTGTGAAATGTGGGATGGACACCGCCACGGGTTTTGAAATTATGTTATTAAAAGATATGTTTTGAAAAATATATTTGTAAAATATGTTTTATGTTATGATTGTGATATAATAAATTGATAGTATGGGCAAGTAATGATTTTCAAGAAGAAAACTATTTTGAAGAAATTGTTTTCAAGAACAAATTAAGGAATGGTTTTCAAGGATGACGGCAAGCAAGTTGGCTCGTGTCGTACCGACCCACACTAGGTTGGGTTTGGCCCACGGTATGAATATGTTAGCTTTCAATATGATTATGAAAGCTCGGTACTCAAGTGAGTACTTATGAATATGCATGAGGATAAGTTAAGTTCAAAGTAAAGTAAGAAAAGAAAAAAAATTTTACTCCGACTTTTCAGCAAGTTTAAGCTTTTTAAACGAAGAATTAAGTTAAGTAAGTAGAGTAACGGCCCACGTTTACGTAGTCAGCCCTTGCGTAGACGGTCGGGGTGTTATATTATAATAGATAACTTTGGGCTTTGGGCCCAATCCAATAACTCGGTATCCTTCCCAATTATTATTGGTCATAGCTTGGTTTAAAAACTCATTTTCTTTGCTTTGGAAAAACTTATTGTCTTAGAAATCCTTGTTCAATCTTGTCAAAATTTATAATCTTATGAGTGAGTTTTATAAAAATTATTAAGTGTTGGAAACTGCCTTTAGAACAGTTTCTTACTGCCAATTTATCACTGTATGTGCAGGGAGATCCTTTTCCTGCACTGTTTTCAAAATATCCTGTGCTGGAATTTCCTATTTACTGCACAGTTTTTAGAATCCAATTTTATTTGAAAATATGAATTGAATCTGAAAACATTGTCTTCACAAAAGTTTTAGATCTTGAAAAACCCTAAAACTTTCATGTTTTACTCGAGATCCAGTTCGGTCTCTAACCCACTCATTTACCCTGTTGAACCTGCCTGGCCGTGCATGAAGTCTGGACATGACCAAGTTCGGATTTTTGCAAAAACAAAGGCCATTGGAGCTTTATTGCTGCCGCCTAGAAAAATCTCATTTCTACAACTTTCATGTTTTAAGTTTTTCCAAATTCGGCCTCTAAGGGCCTCAAAACTATCTTTCCAGAAAACTGTCCAGTTTTACCCGAACTGGCAGTTTCTTGCTTAAGTCCATTTTTACATGCAATTTACGCTCACACTACCTCAAACGGTCATAACCGTGAGCCTACAACAATCATACAGTACTTTCTAATATTCATCCCATCATCATACATCCATACAATTTATATACAAACCCATGGATATTTTGCATCAAAATTAGGGTTTGTAAGAATGGGTTTGCAAATTCATGCATCAATCATGCTATTAGCCTAATTCAAATCACAACATACATAACCTACAACCCTAGGTAGATTTGGGGACATATAACTACCTCATAGAACATTCATGAAAAACCCTAAAATCATATCATCATAGCATCATAATCATACATAGCTTGAAAATCAAAACCACTCACTAGCCTAATCAAGTACAGAACCCATAAATCTAAACTAGGGCTTGAAAAATAAATTAAGCTTATGCTATTACAATCCGGCTTGGAAATACACTCGAATTTCCGAAAACAAGCTCAATTGAACAAGCTTAGGAGCCAAAAGGAATTTACCTCAACCAATCTCAAGGATTGGTGCTTAATTCTTGAACCAATTCTTTTCCTTTTTCTCCCTACCACAACCGGCCTTTCCTAGGCTTGGTGGGTTCCAAAATTTCAGCCACCGTTGGTTGGTATCTCTCCAAGTTTTCCGACAACCCTACCTCACTTTTCCTTTCCTTTTCTCTTCCTCTAAGGTTCGGATTTTAGAGTGTAAATGGGAGAAGAAAGTTTAGCATAGTTTAGTGGTGTTTCCTCATTTTTTTTGTGAGCCAAATGAGCACCCTCCCCCCCCCCCCCCACTTATTTATAGGTGAAAAAGATTTAATTTTTAGATTTATTTTTAATCCAAAATTTGCTCTTTAGTCCTTGAGCCAACAAAAATTTTCTTCCAATCCCTAGTGAGGTGGCTGGCCATTACTTGGAGAGCAAGGAAAGGAATTCTTTCCTTAATTTCCAAAAATTCAATAAATCCTTAATTATCCACTTTGATGAGGTGTCCTCCCTCTTAGGCCTCGTTTGGCTTTTCTCTTAAAATACAGTCCATCTTCATACTAAAACAGATATTTCCAATACTGCTCTTACTAATGATAATACTGTTATACTGGACTACAGTTCAGAATTTATCTGTGTATAATTGGACTGCATAAAAAAATTTTCTTAGAACTTTAAGCCATCTAGCCCTTGTTGTCCTAATTAATGTGCTTGATTTTTCTATAGTGGTTTTGAATCTTATTCTTACTATCTTATCCGTAATGACGGTTAACTGTAGTATAATTTCAATACTGCTTACTATAATACAATACCGTCATATTCATACCTTTGACTTTTATGGTCAAACTTTGACCCATCAAGGTCATAAATTCTAATTTTGTCTTTTCACCAAAAGGCCTCGTTCTTGACCTAATAAACATATTATTGAGTCTTATAGTTAATTACTCGAGAACTCAAGCATATATTGAGAATAAATTATGAATTTCATATTGATATTCATAATTTTCACAAAACATCACATAACACATAATACGGACTTAAATTCCTATATGGAATCATGAGTCCGTTCAAGCATTCGGTTGTTACAATCCACCCTCCTTACAGAATTTTCGTCATCGAAAATTAGAATAATTATGGGTGTTTTTCCTCCATATCCTCTTTACGCTCCCATTTTGCTTCTTCCAATTCTATTACTTCCTCCACCTAGTTTTCTGTAATCACCGTGGATGGTCTAGCTTAAACATGTTCCTTAGTGTAGGCATAAATACGTCCCTGAGGTTCTGGAGCTACAAGTCTGCCTTGAGAAATTACAGGTCCTTCGAGTTTCATCTGTGCTGCATGAAGTTGATATCCCGGGCCTTTCTGATGGTTCTGCGGATGCTGGAGGTTAGTATTGCAATTCCTAACATAGTGGCCTTCTCTGCCACACAAGAAGCAGCGATTGGTTCTAAAATAGCAATCTCCCGGGTGCTTCCTTCCACATTTTTGACAAGCGGGATAACTGTTGTTATCAGATGTATTCTTCTTTTGGGGAGAATCCTGTTGATCCCCCAATCCTCCTGTATTCCATCTCCTTTTTTGATAGTTGTTGTTTTGATTGAAAGGTCTGCCTTGACTTTTCTGCTGGGGAATTTGACTTAGTATTGTCTGATTCTACTTATCTTGAACCTTCTCTTCCTTCTTATTTTTAAAGAGCTTAGCTCATTGCTCTTTGTTCTGTCCTAACCAATACTCAGCTCGGATTGCCCGACTGACACAATTAGCAATAGTGGTTGGTGGATAGGGTCCACTGCTAATTACTATTGCCAAATCAGAGCGAAACATCCTCATCATTTTTCTTACTTTGTCTCTCTCGGAACTAATCAGGTGGGGACAAAGACATGTTAACTGTTCAAACTTTTGGACTGCTTCAGCTACAGTCAGATTACCCTGCGAAAACTATTGAACTCATCTTGCTGAGCTTCCATAACCTCTGTGTTGAAGTATTTTTCTTTAAATTCATCAATAAAGTTTTCCCAGGTCATTCGACTAACGTCTCGCCGAATCTGGATGGTTTTTCACCAGAGACGTGCATCTTTTCTTAACATAAATGATGTACAGAGCATGTTCTCTAGATCATTGAGCCTTAGAAAGTTCAAGATAACCTGAAGGTCGACCAGCTAGTTGTCAGCCTCAATCGGGTTTGTTGACTCTTCGAATTCCGGTGCTTTCATGGGCCGAAATTTATCATATAATTCTTCCAGAGTTTGTACTAGTGGTGCTGGTGGAACAACTAAAGGCACATCAGGCACTTCAGGGGCTATAGGGTTTTCCGGAATCATCGGGTCAAAATTAGGATTTTCCGGTGCATTAGGTGTAAGATATAGAAAATTCAACGTTTTGAGTTCTCGTATAGAAATTTAATGTATATCATAATGGTATTTATGAAAAAGCCCGGCTAAGGGTTTTTATTAAATTTCATGAGTTCTTATGGCTTCGTAAGACTCAAATACGATCGCTTAGTCAAGTCTATGATCTTTTGTGTACAAAAGATAGAAAATTCTATGATTTTCTTGAAAGTCAACGTTTGACCAAAAAAGTCAAAGTTGACCATGAAGGTCAAAGTTGACCATGAAAGTCAAAGTTGACCCGAGAAGTCAAAGTTTGACTAAAGAGGTCAACTATGTGGCAAAACTTAAGTGTGTTAAACAGTATAGGTTCTATACTGAGAAAAATCATTTTTTTTCGGATAAAATAGTTAGAATTAAATCTAAAACCGCCATAGAAAAATTCAAGCACATAAATAGATGATTAAAGGCCAAAGGACTTGAAGCGGAAAGAAAAGTTTTTCGTATCGTCCATTTTATGACAGATAAATTTTGGAAGGAAATTTAAATTATGAAACTGTGTATTAAGTAACACAGTATTAACGATGTCAGATTGGCTTTAAATGGAATGCTTATAAAGATTTAAGCCAAACAAGCCTTAATGACATCATCTTATCCATGATTAATGACATAATATGGAATTAAGTTTAATTAGGAAAGTATTAGGTGCCAACCATGCATGAGCTGGCCGGCCACCTAACCCCCCCTTTTGTGTGAAATGCTGATTTTTGAGGGGTTATTTTGCAATTAAGCAAAGTTGTTAACCCTCTATAAATAGGTGATGGTTCCTATTCAGAAAATTCAAAATTTCCAGCCAAACTCTGCCCAAATTGCAGCTCCAAATCCGTCCCTTGCAGCCAAGAGAAAACCAAGAACAAAAACAAAAAAAATCCAAGGTTAGGAACCATTGGGTGTAGTCGGTTTTCAGCTAGGAGGAAGAAAAGATAGTGCTGGAAATTTTTGGAGCTTGGTTGGCATGTTGGCCGGCTGTTTGTGGGCTGGAAAAGGGTGAGAAAAAGTTGAAGGAAGCTGGGGGGGAGTGCCGGATTTAGTGGCTGATCTTGGTGGGCAGCAGCAGCCCAAGGCAGAAAATTTTCTGGGCAGCTTCTAGGGGTGGCCGGTTGTGTGGAAGCAAGGGAGGAACTGAAAAAAAAATTGGAGTAAACCCTAACCAAACTTAGGGTTTATTAAGGTAAAATCTTCCCTAAGTTTTCAGCTTTCAATTTGGTTCAATTTGGAAGTTTAAGTTGTATTACAAGCTGATTATGTAAGAGCATAAGCTCGGTTTTATTTTCGGCCATTAGTTAGGTTATGTGCTTGATTTAAATTATTAGGGTGGTTGCTGATTTTTTAATTATGGTATGACTTTATATATGCTTGATTAATTAGGTTGATTGTATGTTAGTTGTATGGTTAAGTTTATATGCTCCTAATAAGTTTAGGTATGGTTTAGTTATGAGCTTGAATGCATAATTAGGTAATGGACAGATTTGGTGCATGTTGTGCAAGCTGGAAAAAAAAAATCTGCATATCCTAATTATTTGAGATAGGATAATGGCTTGCATGGCTAAGTTTTTATTTGTGTTTAAGGAAAAGTTAACGTTAGAAAGGCGCTGCTTGTTTGACTTAGGCTCCCGCTAGTTCGGTTGAGGTAGTGTGCACGGTTTTAGGGCGAGTACCGAATGAAGGATTTGAAACTGCCATTTCGGGTTCCAGTTACCCGGTTTTATGGAAAGCAAATTTTGAGGCCCTTAGAGGCCGATTTTCGAAAAACGTAAAACATGAAAGTTGTTTAGAACAGTTTTTCCTATAAGACAATGTAGACAGTTTTTAAAAATAAGGCTCCAACGGCCTTCGTTTTTATAGAAAACCGAGCTGACTGTGCCCAGACTTCATGCACGGCCAGGTGAACTTAAAAGGAGAAAACGAGTGGATTAAAGTCCGAAATGGATTTTGATCAAAACATGAAAGTTTTAGAAAGTTTTGAGATTTAAAACTTTTCTGAAGGAAACTTTTTCAAATTCGAATTTAGTTTTTCAAATAAAAATGTATTTCAAAAACTGTGCAGTGATCGGAAGGTTACTGCTCAAGATTTCTAAAAACAGTGTTGGAATTGGGTTTTCCTGCACGTACATTAGCAAATTTTTAGAAAGAAGCTGTTCCAAAGGCAGTATTGACTTTCAATAATTTTTATAAAGAACCCACTCATAGGAATTTTAAAGAAAACCTTAAGTTTTCAAAAGTGGATTTTTAAACCAAGTTTCGGTGAGCAATAACCCGGAAAAGACACCGAGTTATTGGTTTGGGGCCCGAAGCCCAAGGGTTATCTAACGTAACCCAATAATGAACTAAGATTATGGAATAGGGCCCTTGTCTCGAGGGTTACCTACAGGGTTATTTTAGTAACCCGTTCCTAATGTATATAAGTTAGATTATGGGGGCATATGAACGCAGAATAAAATGAATGTTGGTTGGGATAACCAACAAATTTAAAAGTAGGATTTTCAGAAATCCTTACGCTATGTCCTTTGTAATAACAGGTGATAATCTGTTATTGCGACCTGTTCAGGAGCGGCATAGCATCGGACTTAGAGTTCAAGGTAAGTACAACTCCGCCTACAGTATAGGCTTTAGTTGAATACTTGCCTAAGTATGAATGATGAATATTATAGTATGTGTTATGATATGATTTATACTAGAATAGGTTATGAGATGTTATGTGAATATTTTATGATTATGCTATGATTGATGATAAGATGATGAGTTAAGAATTTATGACATGAAGTATGCTATGATTATGTTTTATGAGTACATGTGACATCACGAAGCATGTTCATTAATTCTAAACAAGAATGACTAAGAATTTACGGAGGATAAGTATGAAGGCAAGCAAGTTGCCTGTGTCGTACTGACCCGCTCGTAGGTCGGGTTGGACTATGGATTGAGTTGGAATTGGTCTGGCCGCCCCAACCACTCCATAGTTGCGCGCCCGGTACGTACACTTATGGGGCCCATAAGCAAGATAAGCAAGATAAGTAAAATAAGCAAGTACGATAAGTCAAGTTATGAATGAAAGAAGCAAGCATAATGAAGCATAATTGGCTCATGCATGATCTAGATAGATTCAGTTATACTATGATTGAATGTATTATGATTCAATAGAAAATGTTATGTCATGATTGAAAATGTTATATGGAATATGTTAGGTTGAATGAATGATGTTATGTTTGAATTAATTCTGTTTTGTATCGTTAATGATTGCGGATAATTATGTTGTACTTGCTGAGCGAAAGCTCACGTGTCTTACGTCTATGCTGTAGGTAAGCAACCTGTCAGCAATTTTTGATACAAGATGGCGAGCGGGGCAGGGTGAACTGTGAAGTGAGTGGGATAATCTGCCGCCACGCGTTTTGTTTCATTTATGTATAGTATCTAATATTCGACTGCGAACATCGTCTTATATATTAGTTTCCAATCGTATAGCGCTTTTTCTTTCGTACGCACTATATATATATAAAAAAAAAATTTCCGCTGATTACGCTAAGTAAGTATGTAAGTATGAATGCTATGTATGTATGTATGTACGGTAACGGCCTGTGCTAGGCGGGTCGTTACAGAGTTGGTATCAGAGCGGTTTCCTGCTATCCCACTTCACAGTCTGCCTGCCATCGCCACCATCATTGTAAGTTGAGTTTTAGTTTAAAGAGTAAATAATTTTTATGCGCCTATGTTATGGTAGACTCGACGATATGGACCCGGACCTAGTCGGCGCGGACCGAGAGGCGACGAGGTCATTCTTTCAGTCATGTCTGCTCATGTTCGATGGCACGCGACGGACGGTGCCTATAGCTGCATGGTTGTACGATATGGAGTTGATCTTCCATATCTGTCATATTGAGGCACGGTTGCAGGTTTCTCTGGCTAGCCGGTGCTTTGCTGTCGACGCTCGGATTTGGTGGATCACTCTGGGAGAGCGTCAGTTGCCGAGCCGCACATGGCAGCATTTTCGTACGATAGTGAGGACCCGATATGGACCGATGTTAGGGGAGGGAGCGGGTGATCTACTCCGTGACCCCGAGATTTATGAGGATATGTATCACACACGTTATCTTAGCTACGTGGCTGAGTGGCATGCGTATCTGCTGGAGACGATGACCCACTATTGCCGACGTTTCCAGGAGTCGATGCTACCCTATATTCCTCAGTATCTGCAGAGTCCAGAGTTACAGGCATTAGTTATTCTTAGGAACGGATTGCCTGTTCAGATCCGTCAGTATATTCCGATGCCTATGCTCGACATGTCAGTCGGACATATGATTCAGGAGATATTAGGAGCCGAGGCCATTTTGCATGATATGCCAGCCCCGAATTTGGCTGAGGATCAGCAGGCGCCCGTTGATGACGCCGGGATAGGAGAGCCGATGCATGAGGTAGGACCAGTATTTCCTGAGGATCCGATCCCTGCCGTTCCGGTACAGGAGGTGCCTCACCAGGAGGCTGAGGCTGATATGGCAGATGACCAGTACGACCCCGACGACCTCATCATTGTGCCGGAGGACCCACCGGAGGATCCCCCGATTATTGATATATCGAGTGATGATGAGGACGATGAGGAGCCAGATCCTGAGTTAGAGCACGCAGGCTGGTTAGTTGAGGAGGATGACTTCGATAAGGATCCCGAGGAGATTCCGTTGTCCGACGGAGAGGGGGAGTCCGACTCTGTGCGTCCTCAGCCGTCACCATTGAGCACATAGACTAGGATGACCATGTATATGTATTTTGATGCTAGACTGTTTGGTACTAGCTTATTCTTTTTGATGATAGGCTTGTACGTATGTATGATGGTAAAGTGGTAGACACTTCCATCCAAATATTTTGACCATGTATGTACATGATGTATAGGATATGTATTTACTAGGCTGTAAAAAATGATGACATTTGTACAAATACAAAAAGCAGTTCATGAATGGACATATATGTTACGATGTGGTTATGCAACTCATAATATGTTATGTTATGTATGCTTATGAAAGTTATGTTATAATCAGTATCCGATGTGATACGAAAATGCTATTATGTTATGATATAATAAATATGATGATATGGCTATAATCGAGTACGATTATTATGGCACAACGTATTGTGGTACAAAATGATATAATTTACATGAAAGAAGAGATATTGGAAATGTGGTAATATCTTTTCTTATGATTTTTATAGGAATTGAAAATGGTGCGTACACGTAAGACGGTACCAGTTAACCCTCCTGAGCCTGATATCGCGACCGTTGTAGCAAATTTACAACGGCAACTTCTGGAGCAGCAACGTGAGACGGATAGACTGCGAGAGCAATTGGCTCAGATAAATGATAGACCGCGTGTGGATGAAGTTCCCCCGCATCACGATAGAGTACCCCCGGTAGCACCGCAGGTACCTGAAGTACAACCAGAAGTCCGACAGGAAGTTCCGGTCGCACCAGTTGGGATTCCAGCGAATCTACCACCAGTACGGGAAGATTTGCTTTATGAAAGATTCAGGCGGATGAAGGCGCCGGAATTTGAAGGAATAATGGATCCGATCGCCGCTGACAATTGGCTGATAGACATCCAAGTTATATTGGATTTTATGAGGCTTTCGGAGCAAGAAAAGGTTCTTTGCGCTTCCTTCGCTTTGAAAAAGGATGCACGGCATTGGTGGATGACCGTTCAGATACGGCGAGACGTTGCGACCATGAGCTGGTAGGATTTTGTCACAGAGTTTCGCAACATGTTTTATAACAGGGAGATCTTAGCAGCGCAGCAGGATGAGTTCTCCAATCTGAAGCAAGGATCAATGACTGTTATGGAAGCAGTCAAGAAGTTTGAGCAGTTAGCACGGCTATGCCCTGAGTTGGTACCCAACGAGACCGAGAAGGTTAGACGAATGATGAAAATGTTCCGTACCGACATTTCCAAGCAAGTGAGTGCTGGCAGTAGCCCACCTACACTGGTATCTGACTGCGTGAGCCGAGCAATAAGAGCAGAGTACTGGATCAACCAGGATAGGGAGGCTAGGGCTCAGATTTTTAAGGCAAGGAAAGAGGAGAAAGCCGTGGTTAAGCCGATGCAGCCCCGCCAAGGTACGGAGTCGAACCAGAAAGGTCAGATAAGCAGCCCTGGCCAAGGCTCTAAACAATTTGGGAAGTTCAAAAGGAAAGGAAATTTCCCTGGCCAAGGACCTCAGAAGAATTTCCCTCAAAAAAAGATTTCCCGAGGAAATGAGGGAAACCGTGCTGAGTTTCCGGTGTGCGCGAAATGTGGAAAGAAACACCCGGGAATGTGCAGATTGGGATCTAATGCTTGTTTCCTTTGCGGCAAGGAAGGGCATTTTGCGAGGAACTGCACCCTAAACAACCAAGGCCAGAACCTTTCTTATCCAAGCCGGAACCCCAACAGCCAACTCCATGCAGTTCAAGCAAGACTGGAAGGACCCTCGCTCACTCAAGGAAGGTTAGAGGCTCCGGAACCCCAGGCCAGAATTTACGCTTACACAAAGGGAGATGCAGAAGCAGGGACTTCGCATGTGGTGACAGGTCAGGTTTCTATCGCCACTTATGATGCTGTTGCTTTATTTGATTCTGGTGCTACGCATTCTTTTGTGTCTCTGGAGTTCGTCCAGAAGTTAGGAAGAGGGATGGATGTTTTGAAGCAGCCTTTCAAAACCTTCTTGCCATCAGGCGAAACCTTGTGGTCCAATTTTTGGATTCGCAACACTTCTGTCATTCTCTGTAATAGAGAATTATTTGTAGATCTCATCGCGATCAAGCTTCAAGATTTCGATGTGATCTTAGGGATGGACTTCTTGGGAAAATACAACGCCCAGATTGACTGTCGAAAACGTTACGTTGCGTTCCATCCCTGTGGCGAGGAAGAGTTTATCTTCTACGGACAGACTCACCATCCAGCAAACCGACTGATTTCAGCAATAAAGGCTTGGAGAATGTTAGCTAACGGTTGTCAAGGTTATTTAGCTAGCATGGTGGACAAAGATCGGGTATTGGAGTTGAGACCGGAAGATATTCCCATTATCAAGGAATATGTGGATGTCTTTCCAGAGGAACTGCCAGGACTTCCGCCGGAGCGCGAAATATCGTTCGAGATCGAACTACTACCTGGAACCGCACCGATATCGAAAGCACCCTATCGTATGGCACCTGCCGAGCTTAGGGAACTCCAAGTGCAGTTGCAGGAACTGCTTGACAAAGGATTTATTCGACAAAGCTACTCTCCATGGGGAGCCCCGGTGTTGTTCGTGAAGAAGAAAGATGGATCTTTGCGCATGTGCATTGATTACCGGGAGCTAAACAAGGTAACGATCAAGAACAAGTATCCTCTTCCGAGGATTGATGATCTGTTTGATCAACTCAGAGGAGCGGTGGTATTTTCGAAGGTCGATCTACGTTCGGGTTATCATCAGCTTAGGATCAAGGAGTCCGATGTCTCTAAGACAGCCTTTCGAACTCGTTATGGGCATTATGAGTTTTCGGTTATGCCTTTTGGATTAACCAATGCCCCAGCTGCATTCATGGACCTTATGAATCGAGTATTTAAGGAATACCTGGATAAGTTCGTCATTGTCTTTATTGACGATATTTTGATCTATTCAAGGTCCAACGAAGAACACGAGCATCACCTTAGGCTGGTGATGGAAACTTTGAGACGAAATCAGCTGTATGCCAAATTCACAAAGTGTGAATTTTGGCTGGAAAAAGTGCATTTCTTGGGCCATGTAGTGCTAAAGAAAGGGATTTCTGTGGACCCTGCAAAGGTGGAAGCGGTCAGTACGTGGCCAGCACCAAGAATGTCACGGAGATAAGGAGCTTTCTTGGACTAGCAGGATATTACCGACGGTTTGTTGAAGGATTCTCCAAGATTGCTGCACCCCTTACCGCCCTTACAGAAAAGGGAAGAATTTTGATTGGACCCAGAAATGTGAGGCAAATTTCCAGGAGCTAAAACGGAAGTTGACAAGTGCACCTGTGTAATAATTCCTGATGTAGAAGCAGGAAACTTCGTCATCTACAGCGATGCCTCGAAAAGCGGATTAGGAGCTGTGCTGATGCAGAGCGGGAAAGTAGTGGCTTACGCATCCCGTCAGCTGAAAACTCATGAAAGGAATTATCCCACTCATGATTTGGAGCTCGCAGCGGTAGTTTTCGCTCTCAAAATTTGGAGGCACTATTTGTACGGAAACAAATGTGCAATCTATACTGATCATCAGAGTCTCAAGTACATTTTCACACAGAAGGAGCTCAACATGAGACAACGCAGATGGCTAGAGCTCGTAAAGGATTATGATTGCGAGATCCTTTACCACCAGGCAAGGCGAATAAAGTAGCAGATGCCCTAAGCAGGAAATCTGTAGGCATGCTGATGTCTATTCAAGCATTTCCTAAGCCTCTTCAAAGGGAAATTTCTGAGTTCAATTTGGAGATTTTAACAGGGAAACTATCTTCCTGACCCTTAACGTCCAATTTATTGGAATCCATTAAGTTACATCAAGAGAAGGATTCCTTTTTGATGAAAACTCAGCTTTTTGGTAGAAAAAGTGATGAGTTTAAGACTCTGCCGATGGCGTCATCTACTTCAAGGAGAGGATTTGTGTTCCCAACTCGAAGTCTTGAAGATCAGATTTTGTCCGAAGCTCATATGACGCATACTCAGTAATCCAGGAGCTTCCAAGATGTACAAAGACCTCCGCGAGAATTATTGGTGGCCCAGTATGAAGAATGAAATAGCTGAATTCGTGTCAAAATGCCTAACTTGTCAGAGAGTTAGGCTGAACACCGACATCGACTGGTGGTGGAGAACTACAGAAGATAGAGCTTCTGAATGGAAATGGGAGCAGATTACTATGGATTTCATGTAGGATTACCCAGGACGTCAAGTGGGAATGACATGATTGG
>CM046374.1:33638209-33722536 GCA_025413025.1 Ficus hispida
TTCACTACATTTAACCAAAAATAAATAAAAATATAAAAGAAAGAAGGGAAAAAAAAAAACAACGATGATACTTCAAAGTCCCAAAGGCAATAATTCACGACTCAAAGCTTGCATATATGTGTAACGACCCGCCTAGCACAGGCCGTTACCATACATACATACTTACATACTTAACTTCTCGTACATACTTACATACTTATGAAAACACAGCGGAAATTTTTTTTTTTTTTTTTTTTTTTTTTTTTATATGGCATACTAGTGCAACATATAAGAGTGTCTTTATCAAAAATATTTTCCATAACATAAATACGTATATCAAAACGCGTAGCGGCTACATCTCCCACATTTCACAGTTTGCCCCGCCATGCCCTTCCATCTTGTATCAACCATTGCTGACGGTTTCTTACCTACAGCATAAACGTAAGACAGTGAGCTTTCGCTCAGCAAGCACAACCTCCTATACCGCGACATCATGAACATAACATATTCTAATATATCATATCTTAACTTATCATGCATATCATATCATTACTTAACTTCATTCATCGTAACATAGCATACATATCATAATGCATGGTCCATTTATGCACATTTTATGCTCAATTCATTTTTAACTTACTTCTATTTCTTATCTTACTTATGGGCCCCTTACTTGTGTGTATGTACCGGGCGCGCGACTATGGAGTGGTTGGGGCGGCCAAACCATTTCCAACTCAAACCATAGTCCAACCCGACCTAACGCGGGTCGGCACAACACAGGCGATTGCTCGCCATCTTTCTTTTCATCTTGTTGTGTCATACTTGATCTTATAATTCTTATAAGATTTCGTGAACATGCTTCGTGCTTTAATAAACATAACATAGCATTCATCAATAGCATACCTTAACCTATCATACAACATAACCCAACATAGCATAACAACAATAACATCACATAGCATCAACATTATAACCTATCATCACATCCTAACATAGCATCAACATCATAACCTAGCATCAACATCCTAACATAGCATCAATATCATAGCATACATTCCTAGCATACATCTATCATACTTAGGCAAGTACCACAACAAAGCCTATGCTGTAGGCGGTGGTTGTACTTACCTCTCTTGCTATGTCCTGCTTTGAGCTGCTTCTTTTCTGCGTACAGCTGCAGGTTCCCTCCTGCTCGTTGAAGGACATAGGTGAGGTTCTAATTAGTTTTGCGGAAATGTTGATAATCTAATCAACATGCTTACATAATCCTAATTGTATGTCCCCATTTCTAAAATGTCTTACTGGGTTACAAATAGTAACCCTAACCAAATATGAATCAATTCTTTAAGAGGTTACGTTGGATAACCTCATGTGTTATACCGTTAGGGTTAGGTTACCTTCCTAACCTTGGACTTTATTCTTATCCATAATTATTAGGTTACTTTAATTAACCCTATACCTTAGCCCAATTTGGCTTTAAAAAATTCCATGTTCCATTTCTTTGGAAACTTGAGTGAATTAACCTTAAAAATCTCACAAAAATCCATATCCTTGAAATAGGTTTTTATAAAATCATTTAAGGCTGGAAACTGCCTTTGGAACAGTTTCCTTAGTCAAAACAGTGGTTTTGGGAAAAGATATGATTTTTTTTTTCGGAACTTGTTGTTTTTTTTTTGAAAATCCTGTACATGAATTTCTCATTCCCTGCACAGTCTTTATAAAACCATTCCAGTTTAAAGATCCATTCCGATTTTGAAAATGTTGTCTTCACGAAAGTTGTAGCTCTTGAAAAATCCTAAAACTTTCGTGTTTTGAGAAAAATCCAGTTCGGCCTGTATTCGTACCAGTTTTTGTTTGAAACTGGCTGATCCTGTAAACTGGGTCTGGGCAGGCTAGCCACGGGTTTTTGTAAAAACGGAGACCATTGGAGCCTCAATTTGGAAAACTGTCCGCGTAGGCCCCTAGGAAAACTCGTTCTGAACAACTTTTATGTTTTACGTTTTACCCAGTTCGGCCTCTAAAGGCCTCAAATTCCACTTTTCCCGAAACTGGGCAGTTCACATCCGAACTGGCAGTTTTCGGTTTTAAGTTTGTTTTACGTCCTATTTCGCGGATTCTAACTCGACCGATCACGCGGGAGCCTAGATAACATACATGCAGCGTTTTCTAACGTCCCACATGAACCAACATGTAATTCAAACATGTCCATGCAAACCAAAACCCGTATTAACTTAACCTAGGTTTGCATGGTTCTAACTTTTTGCATACAACACATACAAACACTAAACTTTGCTCCCTAAGCTAGCATGCTTCAAGCACTGCCTAAGGGCAGATTTTCGGACCAAACCAGGGGACACACAACCCTAAGCATTAGGCATGAAAATCAATCCTACACAAGCACAACTTATGCAAGAAATCAAGCCATACACCCTTAGATCTACAAATCAAGCACATACAACTATAAGGGCAAAAATTGGAAGATGGACTTATGTCCTTACAACCAAATTGAACTACCTTAAATCTTAAAATTTGAACTCAAATAAAAGAGTTAGGGTTCTAGATTTTTACCTTGGACCAAAGTCAAGTTTTGGTCACAAAATTTCTTCCTCCCCCTAGCTCAAAACCGTGGCTGCCCTAGACCAAGAAAATGGTCTCAAAACTTGTTTTCGGTTGATTGAATCACACCCGAAATAACCCTAACTTTTCCCCTTAATTTTTCAGTTTCTCTCTTGGTTTTTCCTGCACCTAACCACCCGGCTGCAAGCCTAGAACAAGGCTGGAAAAATTTCTCAAACTCTCCCCTTAGCTTTCCCTTGCAAACCGAAAACTAACCTAAGCTTGGTTTAGGAAAATTTTGGTTTTTCTCTTGGCTCCCTCTCACTTTCTTTTTCGGTTTTGATGGCAGAAAATGGCAAGAGTTTGGCTAAGTTTTTCATTAAAAATGAATATGGGTCACTCCTATTTATAGGCAAAGGGGAACTTTTCAAAATTCAATTTTGACCCCTAAAGTTTTGAAAAATTTGCCAAATGGCATGCTAGGTGGCCGGCCATCCCCTTGGAGAACAAGCAAAAATTGTTCTAGAACAAGACACATGGCATCTAATGGTTGGTTCATGGAATTATGATGTCATAATTCCAAATAAGGATGATGTCATAATTATGATGTCATCCTAAGGCCTTGTTTGGCTACTTTTCTCTAAAATAACCCATTTTTTTGCTACACAGATATTTCTAATACTGTGTTTACTAATACACAGTACAATTCAGTACTGTTTTACTTGACTGCAGTCCAAAATTTATCTGCGTAAAAATGGACTGTAAAAACTTTTTCTTATTTTTTTCGAGCCCTTTTGGTCTTTAATCCTACTTGGTGTGCTTGATTTTCTAAGCTAGTTTTTAAAGCCTATTCATACTATTTCAACCGTAAAGACGGTTTTTACAGTATACTTTATTTTACTATACTGCAAAGTCAATCCTTTAACCGTTCTTGGTCAAACTCTGACTTTCGTTTAAAATCATGCACTTTTCCGTCCCTTTTGTCTAAAAAGGTCCGTTGCTAATCTACATAGTCCATTTTGAGTTTTATTAATCTAAAAACTCATAAAATGTAAGAGAACTCTTAACCGAGCTTCTCTTTCAATAATACCTCTATGGTATTCATTTAATTCCTTTTTTAAAAAAAATAGTAACATCGAGAAATCTAGGTATTACAATCTACCCCCCTTAAAATTTTCGTCCTCGAAAATCAGAATAATCCGGGGTAAATCTTTCCGTTTTGCCATTTTGGGGTGAAAAACCGTAATGAACTTTAATTTCAACCCCATGGCAGTATGAACATTCGTTCATAATCGAGAAATGAGGCATCCATCCTGGTCTGAGATGCTTGATTTTATTGCTCCATGCTGTCTCACAATCTGAGATATGTAGATTTCGGTCAGTTTTCTGCAAATCTCCTTCAGGATGTCGGTATTCAGCCTTAACTTTCTGACAAGTTAGGCACTTTGACACGAATTTCGTCACTTTATTCTTCATGCTTGGCCATCGATAACTTTCTTAGAAGTCTTAGTACATTTTGAAAGCTCCTGGATGTACCAAATATGGCGTCTTATGGGCTTCTGACATCGTCTGATCCTTCGTTGCCAAAATTAATCTGGTTGTTGAGCTTCGCAACGGTCCGTAAAGGTTGAACTTTTCCTTGTCGAAAGGGCTAAACGTCTCTCAACGCTTTTGGGAAACCAAACTTAGCATTGTAATAACTTAAGAAATCCGTTTCTAAGATCACATCGAAATCCTAAAGCTTGATTGCGATTAGATCTACAAGCAGTTCTTAGTCATTATAATTACAAAAATATTTTACATTAAAATAAAATTAGATCATTCAAACCACAAAATCCCTTTAACAAGCAAAGAAATTTTTAAAATGCTGTTTTAAAAATTATCTATACTACTTCCTAATTTCTGGGCAATCTCCATAAATATTAACAAGTGAGTTGCACCAGAATTAAATAATACAATAACGCCTTAGGTGGCGACAAGTATCTATCTTGTCCCTTCATGCGAAGTTCCAGCTTCAGCATTTCCATCGGTGTAGGCGTAAATCCTAGCTAGGGGTTCAGGAGCCTCTAATCTTCCTTGTGCAATTGAGGGTCCTTCAAGCCTTGCTTGGACTGCATGTAGCTGGCTGCTGGCATTCCGGTTTGGATACTGAGGGCTCTGGTTCTGGTTGTTCTGGGGGCAGCTTCGTGCATAGTGCCCCTCCTTGCCACAAAGGTAGCAAACATTAGTCCCCATCCTACACACTCCCGGGTGTTTCTTTCCACATGTTACGCACGCGGGATAGCTGGTGTTAGTGTTCTCGTTCCCTTGATTGTTCTTTTTCTGAGGGAAATTCCCTTGTTGGTTCTGGCCCGAGAAATTTCCTTTTCGCTTATTCCTCCCAGCTTGATTGGAACCTTGTGTAGGGCTACTAGATTGGCCTTTCGGTTGCGACTCTGAGTCTTGTCGAGGCTGTGTTGGCTTTGCTGCCGCCTTTTCCTCCTTTTTAGCCTTGAAGAATTGAGCTCTAGCCTCTTTGTCCTGGTTTATCCAGTATTCGGCTCTTATCGCCCGGCTTATGCAATCGGACACCAGGGTAGGCGGGCTGCTGCCAGCACTCACTTGCTTGGCAATGTCGGTTCTGAGCATCTTCATCATTCTTCGCACTTTCTCTGCTTCACTCGGGACCAGATCCGGGCATAACCGAGCTAGCTGTTCAAACTTCTGTACGGCCTCCATTACCGTCATCGATCCTTGTCTGAAGTTCGTGAACTCGTCTTGTTGAATGGCAAGGATTTCTCTGTTGTAATACATTGCTCGGAACTCGGTCACAAAGTCCTGCCAGTTCATGGCCGTAACGTCACGGCGCATCTGCACGGTCATCCACCAGTGTCGCGCATCCTTTTTCAGGGCGAAAGAAGCGCAGAGAACTTTCTCTTGTTCCGTTAGTCGCATGAAATCCAAGATAACTTGGATATCGATCAACCAATTGTCCGCGGCGATCGGGTCCGTCGGGCCTTCGAACTCAGGCGCCTTCATTCGCCTGAATCGTTCGTATAGTAAGTCCTCCCTCACTGGTTGTAGGTTTGCTTGCCCTCCAGCAGGTGCCATCGGAATGTTAGCATTCTGAGGAACTTCTGGTTGATCCTCAGGTACCGGGGGTACTGGTTGAGCTCGTGGTGGAACCTCGTTAATCCGCGGTCCTTGATTCATTTGAGCTATCTGAGCTCGTAGTCTTTCCGTCTCTTGCTGCTGTTCTAGCAGCTGCTGTTGTAGATTTGCAACGATGGTTGCGAGATCTGGCTCAGGCGGGTTGAGTGGTACCGTTCTTCGTGGACGTACCATCTTTTAAATCCTATAAGAAAAGATATCATCACCATTAATATCCTTTCTTTCATACATAACTTATCACATCACATCATGCCGTAACATCATACATTTCATATCATAACATAGAAGGTATCATAACAGATACTTATCATAATATAGCATATCTTTCATAATATTTATAACATGCTCTTGTTATAAATCCCGTATCTGTACGGTCCTTTATGTACATACTTTGTACATCGAAATTTACAATACTGTAATTACACATTGAATACTTCATACTTGTACGTACATATCTTTACATATACATGGTCAAAATATGATGGAAGTGTCTAACACTTTACCATCGTACTGTTCATAATAAAAAAATATGATAGGAGTGTCTATTACTCTATCATCATACATGGTTAAAAATATATGCGCATATCGGCCCTAACTAGACTATAACCTCTAGCGTAATCATCGAAACGTCGGATTCGGCGTCAGAGTCTTCATCCCAATTTCCATCGTGGAATCGCATCTCCTCGGGATCGCCCTCGGCGTCATCAATATCCTCCATCCAGTTACCTTGCTCGGCTTCGGGCTCCATATCGTCCTCGTCGTCCTCGTCGCTAGGGATGATCATAATGGGAGGGTCTTCCGGTGGTTCCTCCGGAGCAATCAAATCGTCGGCAGCGTCCTCGGCGTCCATCTGGTCTTCAGCCTCTTGGGCTGGGATCTCTTGTACAGATATAGCAGGAATCGGGTCCTCGGGAAACGTTGGACCCACTTCATGCTGGGGTTCTCCTATCCCGGCATCGATCCGTGCGAGCTCCATATTTACGCGTCTATCATAGCATAATCCTATCGTAAATACTTACGCATATACATAAAATATAAATTTAACTTACAATGATGGTGGCGATGGCAGGCAGACTGTGAAATCGTATCGCAGGAAACCGCTCTGATACCAACTCTGTAACGACCCGCCTAGCACAGGCCGTTACCATACATACATACTTACATACTTAACTTCTCGTACATACTTACATACTTATGAAAACACAGCGGAAATTTTTTTTTTTTTTTTTTTATATGGCATACTAGTGCAACATATAAGAGTGTCTTTATCAAAAATATTTTCCATAACATAAATACGTATATCAAAACGCGTAGCGGCTACATCTCCCACATTTCACAGTTTGCCCCGCCATGCCCTTCCATCTTGTATCAACCATTGCTGACGGTTTCTTACCTACAGCATAAACGTAAGACAGTGAGCTTTCGCTCAGCAAGCACAACCTCCTATACCGCGACATCATGAACATAACATATTCTAATATATCATATCTTAACTTATCATGCATATCATATCATTACTTAACTTCATTCATCGTAACATAGCATACATATCATAATGCATGGTCCATTTATGCACATTTTATGCTCAATTCATTTTTAACTTACTTCTATTTCTTATCTTACTTATGGGCCCCTTACTTGTGTGTATGTACCGGGCGCGCGACTATGGAGTGGTTGGGGCGGCCAAACCATTTCCAACTCAAACCATAGTCCAACCCGACCTAACGCGGGTCGGCACAACACAGGCGATTGCTCGCCATCTTTCTTTTCATCTTGTTGTGTCATACTTGATCTTATAATTCTTATAAGATTTCGTGAACATGCTTCGTGCTTTAATAAACATAACATAGCATTCATCAATAGCATACCTTAACCTATCATACAACATAACCCAACATAGCATAACAACAATAACATCACATAGCATCAACATTATAACCTATCATCACATCCTAACATAGCATCAACATCATAACCTAGCATCAACATCCTAACATAGCATCAATATCATAGCATACATTCCTAGCATACATCTATCATACTTAGGCAAGTACCACAACAAAGCCTATGCTGTAGGCGGTGGTTGTACTTACCTCTCTTGCTATGTCCTGCTTTGAGCTGCTTCTTTTCTGCGTACAGCTGCAGGTTCCCTCCTGCTCGTTGAAGGACATAGGTGAGGTTCTAATTAGTTTTGCGGAAATGTTGATAATCTAATCAACATGCTTACATAATCCTAATTGTATGTCCCCATTTCTAAAATGTCTTACTGGGTTACAAATAGTAACCCTAACCAAATATGAATCAATTCTTTAAGAGGTTACGTTGGATAACCTCATGTGTTATACCGTTAGGGTTAGGTTACCTTCCTAACCTTGGACTTTATTCTTATCCATAATTATTAGGTTACTTTAATTAACCCTATACCTTAGCCCAATTTGGCTTTAAAAAATTCCATGTTCCATTTCTTTGGAAACTTGAGTGAATTAACCTTAAAAATCTCACAAAAATCCATATCCTTGAAATAGGTTTTTATAAAATCATTTAAGGCTGGAAACTGCCTTTGGAACAGTTTCCTTAGTCAAAACAGTGGTTTTGGGAAAAGATATGATTTTTTTTTTCGGAACTTGTTGTTTTTTTTTTTGAAAATCCTGTACATGAATTTCTCATTCCCTGTACAGTCTTTATAAAACCATTCCAGTTTAAAGATCCATTCCGATTTTGAAAATGTTGTCTTCACGAAAGTTGTAGCTCTTGAAAAATCCTAAAACTTTCGTGTTTTGAGAAAAATCCAGTTCGGCCTGTATTCGTACCAGTTTTTGTTTGAAACTGGCTGATCCTGTAAACTGGGTCTGGGCAGGCTAGCCACGGGTTTTTGTAAAAACGGAGACCATTGGAGCCTCAATTTGGAAAACTGTCCGCGTAGGCCCTAGGAAAACTCGTTCTGAACAACTTTTATGTTTTACGTTTTACCCAGTTCGGCCTCTAAAGGCCTCAAATTCCACTTTTCCCGAAACTGGGCAGTTCACATCCGAACTGGCAGTTTTCGGTTTTAAGTTTGTTTTACGTCCTATTTCGCGGATTCTAACTCGACCGATCACGCGGGAGCCTAGATAACATACATGCAGCGTTTTCTAACGTCCCACATGAACCAACATGTAATTCAAACATGTCCATGCAAACCAAAACCCGTATTAACTTAACCTAGGTTTGCATGGTTCTAACTTTTTGCATACAACACATACAAACACTAAACTTTGCTCCCTAAGCTAGCATGCTTCAAGCACTGCCTAAGGGCAGATTTTCGGACCAAACCAGGGGACACACAACCCTAAGCATTAGGCATGAAAATCAATCCTACACAAGCACAACTTATGCAAGAAATCAAGCCATACACCCTTAGATCTACAAATCAAGCACATACAACTATAAGGGCAAAAATTGGAAGATGGACTTATGTCCTTACAACCAAATTGAACTACCTTAAATCTTAAAATTTGAACTCAAATAAAAGAGTTAGGGTTCTAGATTTTTACCTTGGACCAAAGTCAAGTTTTGGTCACAAAATTTCTTCCTCCCCCTAGCTCAAAACCGTGGCTGCCCTAGACCAAGAAAATGGTCTCAAAACTTGTTTTCGGTTGATTGAATCACACCCGAAATAACCCTAACTTTTCCCCTTAATTTTTCAGTTTCTCTCTTGGTTTTTCCTGCACCTAACCACCCGGCTGCAAGCCTAGAACAAGGCTGGAAAAATTTCTCAAACTCTCCCCTTAGCTTTCCCTTGCAAACCGAAAACTAACCTAAGCTTGGTTTAGGAAAATTTTGGTTTTTCTCTTGGCTCCCTCTCACTTTCTTTTTCGGTTTTGATGGCAGAAAATGGCAAGAGTTTGGCTAAGTTTTTCATTAAAAATGAATATGGGTCACTCCTATTTATAGGCAAAGGGGAACTTTTCAAAATTCAATTTTGACCCCTAAAGTTTTGAAAAATTTGCCAAATGGCATGCTAGGTGGCCGGCCATCCCCTTGGAGAACAAGCAAAAATTGTTCTAGAACAAGACACATGGCATCTAATGGTTGGTTCATGGAATTATGATGTCATAATTCCAAATAAGGATGATGTCATAATTATGATGTCATCCTAAGGCCTTGTTTGGCTACTTTTCTCTAAAATAACCCATTTTTTTGCTACACAGATATTTCTAATACTGTGTTTACTAATACACAGTACAATTCAGTACTGTTTTACTTGACTGCAGTCCAAAATTTATCTGCGTAAAAATGGACTGTAAAAACTTTTTCTTATTTTTTTCGAGCCCTTTTGGTCTTTAATCCTACTTGGTGTGCTTGATTTTCTAAGCTAGTTTTTAAAGCCTATTCATACTATTTCAACCGTAAAGACGGTTTTTACAGTATACTTTATTTTACTATACTGCAAAGTCAATCCTTTAACCGTTCTTGGTCAAACTCTGACTTTCGTTTAAAATCATGCACTTTTCCGTCCCTTTTGTCTAAAAAGGTCCGTTGCTAATCTACATAGTCCATTTTGAGTTTTATTAATCTAAAAACTCATAAAATGTAAGAGAACTCTTAACCGAGCTTCTCTTTCAATAATACCTCTATGGTATTCATTTAATTCCTTTTTTAAAAAAAATAGTAACATCGAGAAATCTAGGTATTACAATATGTCTGCTACTAATGGTTCAAATCTCTCTCTAGTGTTTCAAATTCTGTCCATCAGTAGTTTAGATATCTTCCTTCAAGTCCTGCACACAGAAAAAGAAATTAATAATTACATCCACAAATCACCAATCAAATCTACAATACATCACATAGGTGTTTTTTTTTTTTTTTTAACCTTATAATTTTATCAATGGGCCATGCAATTGTAGAACCAATAGCGTCTTCAATATGAAGCATCTCTGAATTAGGCCTCCACAAAAATGCATTAGGATTTCTTACAGCATCTACCCAAACTCTCGCAGCATTAGGTCCGATAGGAATGTGATGAACCAAAGCTGTTGGATCACTTGAAGACCAACGCCCTTCGGCTACAATTTCATCAGAACCATTCCAATCCATTATCTTACACTCCTTGCTTTGTGAGCTAGTGTTGACACTCTTTCAAGAAGGAAAAATAGCAAAAGCAAAAAAAAAATTATTTTTCACTTAGAAAACAAAGATGTGTTTAATTATAAATAAGAAAAACTATGAGCATAATAAATTTACCATGGAAAAAGGCATAGGTGCATTCGATTGTTTCTCTGTTTGGCAAGATAAACTCTATAATAGATCATATAAAAAAATTTATCAGTGTATAATTTATAAGAATTAACATATATGAATTGGAAACTAACCTGATTTTTCAATAAAGTATTTATTAAGCCTTGTTGGGTTGCTACTTGTTCTTTCAATTCTCTACATTCTTTTTCTAATCGGATAATGAGCTCGTCTCTTTCCGACACAATTGCCAATTTGGTAATGGTAACTCCTCCGCCATAGGCTCTTAATCGACCACTCTTTTCAGGACCAAGAACTTTCGAAATAGCATCCTCTTTTACATTTGTTTGAGATGATAAAGGCAACTCTTTATGATATTCTTCCATGTTGTCCTGAAGAATGTTAAATTGTAATTGAATTTCTTCATAACATTATGGTTAATAAAATTAAAAAAATAAAAAAGGCATAGATTAGTACAATAGCTTCACCAACGGCCATGGATACAGGTTCACCATTTTTCTTCGTATGTGCCTTGGTCCAAACAGCAACTCTAGATGGTCGTTTTCTGTTTGCGCTAGCTTTACTCTATAAGAAAAAAGAATTGGCATTAAAAAAATTCTGATCTCATCAATAAAAGCTAAAAGTGCATCACATTACCATGTCATCAATTAAACGAGCATATCCTTTGCGGCTGCCAGTATATGGGAGTTGTTTCTTCTTCATCGCTTTGAATTTTTCACTTTTAACCTAGTAATAAACATGTATTTGAGTATGTACTACATATTTAAAAAATGAGAAAGAAACACAGTTAAAGCTAATATAGTTAAAAAGCCTGACAAGGATGGTCCATCACTTTTCACCTTTTTCATTTTATGATCAAGTTATAAATACGTCTTTACCAAAAGAAGATAGATGTTCCTACAATCAATCATCCTTCTTCTATTAAAAGCATAATACGATGATAGAAGTATGGTGTCTGACAGTATCATATGACTTGTATCAATATCTCATGAAAACAATATTCTTTCTCTAGCAAAAGATCCTAGATAGGCCACCAAGCTCAAATAGCTCGCCTTATGTTGCACTTCAATGAAAAAGAAATGCGTCAAAAATCATACATTTCAACATTGCTTTTTATTTTCTACTTTTTTAATTTTCCCCTTCAATTCTTATCGAGTATTCTTTAAGGTCTGCAGCATTGAAACATTGCAGTGTTTAAAGGTTTTAAGCTACCAAATAGAAGAACCAAAAAAAATAGAGCACCTGCAACCAAAAAAAAAAAACAGAGCACTTGCAACTTTGTTATAGTTCAACACATTTAATTAGTTAGAACCAAGGCAGCCAGATTCTATAGTAATTACAACTACACAAATAAAACATGAAAACAATTAAAAATATAAGCATGTTAAATACCTTAAAATCTGCACTTAATTTTTCCCTCACAAAAGCTTTCCAATCAACTTCAGATTTGATGTTATCGGGTCGTAGCTTTAGTCTTTCAACATCATTTGGTGCTTCTACTATTTTTTTTACTAACCTTGATTTTGAAGCTCTCCAAAGATTAGCCATCACCTTAAAGACATAAGCCTTTTCCCAATCTTTTTGGAGCTTGTATCTTACCTGACATACATAGTGAAAAATGAGCTACTAGAGTTTTAATTTCTATCTAACAATATAAAGATAAAATGAAAAAATTATATATCAATTTCATACCTGAACAGATTTCCACAAAACCTCCATCATCCCTTTGGTAACCTTCCTCCAATCAGCAATTGTTACTGGTACAATCTCTCTCACAAGTGGTCCTAAAAATGAAGACAAACTAATTGATCCGTCACCAACTGCTTGACCTATTGCGTTGAACTTGACTTCAATCCGATCACTAGTTTCCGTTGCAACATTTTTCAATCTTGTTAGACCTCTTTTTCGTTTAAGTCTTTGTGGTTCTTCCATAGAATCTACATCTGCAACTTCAGGGTCTTCTTGTGGTGGCTCGACATTACCATCAGCTATTGGCTCATCCACTTCAGAAGAATTTCCTCTTGTGGTATCTAAACGAAGGGATTTCCTTTTTCGACTGGTAGGTGAATCATGTCTTTCTCTTACTATGGATCTATCATTGTCAAGTGATCCTAGGAATGATGGCCCCTTTTTGGGTGAAGGAATAATTTCTGAAAATAGCTCATTTTCAATAGTGCTTCGTAGGCATTCTCTCGGATTAGTTGCAGCTGCATATTGCCTTTCAACTTCAGGGGAATCTACCGGGGCATCAATTTCCTCGAGTTCAGGAGAGTCATCCCTCACTATCATCTTGCGAAATGACCTACTAGACATGCCTACAAGTGAATTTGTTGCTGCTTTCACTGGGGCTGCATATACACGCAGAGAATTTTTCTTACGAGTTGTTGGTCCTTCAAGGAAATATTTAGTCGGGTTTATCTCTCTATCATCTTCCTCACTCAAGGCTTCAAACTCATCGTTATGACTCAACTTCTTGCGAAGTGATCTCTTTTTCCAATTAAGTATTTCTAACAACTTGCCTGTCTGTATGACTGCAGGTTGCTTCCTTATGGCAGAAAATTCCTCAGTTGATTTAACTTTACAAAGTTTCCTCTTCTTTTGATCAGCCATGAATGTGAATCTACAAAAGGGGGGAAAATGATGTAATATAAGAGAATAATATACTATTTTGAATGGTTCAATCAGAAGCAAAGAAAAATATTTTACCAATGTTTATGTGATGAAAAAAATTGCGAATCACAGAACAAGACAAAGACAAAGAAGAAATAACAATGAGAACTCAGTTGTGAAAGTAAAACCCTACAGTTTCTAATTGCAAACTGCAATAAATTCCTATGACTAATCTAAAGAATGTTAAATCAAACCTATGTAATAGAAAAAACTCACCGATTGAAATGTTGAAAGCAAAATACGTTCTTGATGTGCTGGTTGGCTCCGGAGATGAGAATAGCGAGAGAGGAAAATCTAAGGAAAAGAAAACGAGAGGAAACTGTTTGAGAAGAGGGTTCTTATTTCACTGGTCTCAAAGACAAAATCTGAGAGAGGGAAATATGTGAAAACAAAATTTGAGACGGAAATCAATTTGAGAGGGAAACCAATTTGAGAGGGAAATTGTTTAGAGACTGACCCATTTGGGAATTTCAATTGGACTATGAAAGATGGAAGAAGTTATGCTGAATCTTGAGAGCGAGAGATTCGGTAGGAAGAAAAACGGTTTGTCGATCATATTTGAATCACACTAGTCGATTACACATTTGGAGCGGAGAGGTTTATTTCCTCTTTTTTTTTTTTTTGTGGAAAAATATTTGAGCGCACCTGGAGCCTGCTTCGGCTTGATTGAGCGCGCGGGCGCGCGTGGGTCACGCGGGCGCGCGCCTTGGTCGCGCGGGCGTGCGCCTTCGTCGCGCGGGCGCGCGCCTGGTTCTGGTGCCTCTGGCCTCTGGTTTGGCTGGGGGCGCGCGGGCGCGCGCTGAGGTTGCGCGGGCGCGCGGCTTACACGGCAGTCAAAAATATAGTCTCGATATTTTTGAAAACTAAAATCAAAACCTGTTTCTCACGAATAGAACTAAACTAAACCATTTTCACTTTTAATGATTATTTTTTAAAAAATTGTATAAAAATACCTTTTCTTTTCTTTAAATTTATTCCTTTGTATTTAATTTATTTCTTTTTATTATTGAAACCGTAATTTGTTGTTTACCAAACAATTGATATTATGCTCTCAAAAAATTACGTGGTATCATACAGCATAATATATGTACACGTAACTAACAAAATATAAGCACAAGCATCTGTAGTTTTTAAATTTTTTTTTCCATGTAAAGTTTAATTTAAATCTTATTTTTTGAAACTAAAAACAAATGTTATGCAATCCTCATAAAATTAAACTAAAATGCCTTCACAATCCTCTCTCACAAATTGAACTCCATCTGTACTATCCATGTTAACTTTGGGTCTTAAATTATCTGGAGATATTGATGTTTGAGGGAGAGAGTCCTCTGGTTTTGACGAGCAGTATTGTGGGAGGTTTTCTTCTTCTTCTGCTTCTTCTTCTTCTTCTTCTTCTTTAATCTCATATAGGGAAGTTGCTCCCACTTTTTTATCGCCAAAAAAGCAATATTGATATATATTGCCAAAAAAAAAAAAAAAAAAAAAAGCGGAAGCAGCTTCCCAAAGTGGTATTGATATTTATGGCCAAAAAAAAAAAGCGGGAGCAGTATTGATATCGCCAAAAAAGGAGGGAAGCAATATTGATATTTGTCGCCGAAAAAAAAGCGGGAATAACTTCCTCCTTTTTTTTTGGCTGAATGAATGCTATCCCTGTATTTGTTAAAAAATTCCCCGCTATTAAAAAGGAGTCTATATATAGAGCGGTTACACTTTTTGAAATACGCTATCATTTAATGCTATTAATGAGTACTTTTGTTGTAGTGTTTCTAAATAGTAATTTAATATTAACTAATTAATATAAAGGATTTAAGCATAATAGTTTTGAAGATTTTGAATTGACAATTAATATGTTTTACATTAAGAAAGAGAAATGTAATTACAAAGATTAACATAAACAAATAGTCTAAATGTTTGATTTTATATAACGTAAGTACGATGACTTGGTATATTTGGTTTACGCAATAATATCTCCTATTTTAGATTTTTATTTTCAAAACGAAAGTCCTCGTTTCAAGACAATATTGTTAAAAGATGGCTTAGTGTGATTAGGAGAAAATAATTGAATTAATTATATTCTTTTTACAAAATCGTGAAAATTGTTCAATTAATCCAAATCGTTCATCTACATGTCAGACACCATCTAAGCCGTCCATTTTTCTTGATAGATTGATTTGAATAAGTGAAATAAATAATAATAATAAAATACCCAAATATATTTGCTTTAAACCCTTGGGCTGCCAAAACCCCAAAAGAGACAAACGAACGACCCTTTCAGAGACTTTAAGTTAATCGTAAAGTAAAGTAGCAGAGACAATGTTGTTTCGAAGCCGATTGACGCCATTTTTGTTGCTGAAGAGCAGCCGCAAAGCTCTCTGCAACCTCTTCCAAACGACGTCGTGTGACTCAGTTGTATGCGAGGAAGCCTCGAGAAGATTCTTCTCTGGGATCGCTCGCACAATTCTCCACAGCTCTCGATCTCATACTACCTCTAAGGTTTCTTTTTTTCTTTCTTTTCTTTTTTGCCCCCTCCAATCTCTTGTTTATCATAAAGATTCTGCTTTTTTTGTCACGGATTCAGAGACCCTTTTGTCTGTAATGTTCTATCTCAATTATTTTTTTTAAATTTTTTTTTCCTTATTTGATTGTTTTGTTTATGGGAAATTGGAAATGAGCTTCAAAATTTTGGAACTTGAGAAAATTTGATTGATTTTGTGACAGATTGTCTGTTTTATGCACATTAACTGCTGTAAAGTTTGGTTCTTTATGTATTATATTGGAAATGAGCTTCAAAAGTTGGGAACTTGAGAAAATTTCATTGATTTTATGACAGAATTGGGTGTTTTATGAATA
This sequence comes from Ficus hispida, assembly GCA_025413025.1. Classification (NCBI taxonomy): domain Eukaryota; kingdom Viridiplantae; phylum Streptophyta; class Magnoliopsida; order Rosales; family Moraceae; genus Ficus; species Ficus hispida. The sequence continues at coordinate 33,654,650 of CM046374.1, forward strand.
TTAACTGCTGTAAAGTTTGGGTCTTTATTTATTATACTGGTCTTATTTTTTGCATTTGTGTAACATTTCATTGATTTTGTGACAGATTGGCTGTTTTATGAACATTAGCTGCTGTAAAGTTTGGTTCATTATGTATTATACTGGTCTTATCTTTTGCATTTGTGTGTGTGTGTGTGTGTGTGTGTAAAGTTATCTCAGATCCATACACACAAACACACACACACGCACGCACGCAATAAAAGATATGTGATGAAAGTGGAAGCTACCCACCAAAAAAAAAAATCAAAAAGTAAAATAAAAAATTCTTCTATGATCATACATTTACGAAAGATGGGGATTTTCCATGAAATGGTGATGGCTTGATTTAGGCTTCCATTAAAGTCAACTTTTTTTTTTATTTTAATTGTAATAGTTTTTGTCCTTGGCTTGTGTTTTCTGATAGTAGTTCAAATTGGAATTTAATGTTGCGGTACAGATCAATGTGATGGAAATGCAATCCTACTACTTATTAAGAATTTCTTATGCAATTCAGGGTCATTATGCTCTGTCTTGGAGAAATATGTGCACCATACCGTCATCTGTCAAGATGGAAAGTAAGGAAGGATTGAAGCTACTCGTAAATGGAGGACCTCGTGCTCAGAAAGCAGTTGGAATATGGATTTTTGGATCTGCAGCATGGGTGTTTAGTATGGTTATACTTGGTGGCATTACACGGCTGACGAAGTCTGGTCTTTCGATGACTGATTGGAAATTTACTGGCCAGCTTCCTCCTCTATCGGATGATGAGTGGTTGCTGGAGTTTGAGAAGTACAAGCAGTCCCCCGAGTATAAGCGGTTAGTGAAAAAACAGTAGTACCTGTTTCTAGATTGGTACTGGTTTGTAATGCTATGCTTAGCTTTGTTGTACTTCTGAGGATTTTGACGAAATATGTGTTCGTTTTATTCATATTTAGTGCGGCTGGTGGTTCTCTTGCAGGGCAGTAGCAGAGCCACATACAACTCATTTAGATTTATATTTTAAATGTTTTGCATTGTGTGTCCACTGATAAATCTTTTTTGGCTCTGTCACTGCTTGCAGGGTTAACCGGGGAATGAGTATTGAAGATTTCAAGTTCATATATTGGATGGAGTATGCTCATCGTATGTGGGGAAGAGCACTTGGTATCATGTTTGCTTTGCCATTTTCGTATTTTCTTCGTAAGGGGTATATTACCTTACGACTTGGACTGAAACTCTCTGCTCTTTTTGCCCTTGGTGCCGGGCAGGGTCTGATCGGCTGGTGGATGGTTAAAAGCGGTTTAGAGGTTAGACACCTCGTGAATTAAGGTATTGAAATTTAAAGCTTGTGCCTACACTAACAAGTTATTTCTACATTCATTAGGAACCGGTGTCTGAATATGCTCAACCCAGAGTTAGTCCCTATCGGCTTGCAGCTCATCTTACTTCTGCCTTTGCCATATACTGCGGCCTTTTATGGACCGGTCTCTCTGTTGTTTTGCCTGATCCACCTGCAGAATCATTAGCATGTGTTAAGGGGGCTGCTAAAGTAAGGAGGCTTGCTCTTCCCGTAAGCTTAGTTGTCGGCATTACTGCTATCTCAGGAGCATTTGTTGCAGGAAATGACGCGGTATGCAATTAAATTTTGCTTTCAATTGCTCCTTGTCTTTAACAAAAACAGTGGATTATGATTATGCTTTCATGATGAACTGCTAGGGACATGCATACAATACGTTCCCAAAGATGGGTGATACTTGGATACCTGAGGATGTTCTTGACATGAAGCCACTTATTCGTAACTTCTTTGAGAATACGTCAATGGTGCAGGTAAATTTCTGGAGCAAAGATTACATTTGTATTGGACTTAATTTCTTCAATTGTTTTATCATTTGACGTCTAAGATGAACCATAACATTTGAAGAACTTGAAAGCAATTTTTCCTGTGTGACTGTTGCTTAGGGAGATGATCTTTGAACCAACTTCCTTGAATGATAAAGGAACCATGTCTCCTTTTTGCAGCTTGACCATCGTATCCTAGCTACCACAACCCTTGTTTCAATTGGCTCTTTGTGGTGGTTAACAAGGAAGTTGGATATACACCCTGCAGTTCGTTCTCTAATCGGAAGTACCGTTGGCATGGCTGCTGTTCAGGTTTAAATGTTTCTAATTTCTCGTACCAAGTTTGCTTTAGCTTCCTCCTTGATTCTAAATTTCTATCTGAAGCAGGGTTTAAATGTGTAAATAGGGCCAAATTTATTTATGGGGCTTGAGATAGTTCTTGTAATTAATATTTCATCATTGCAGGTTACATTGGGGATATCCACCCTTCTGTCATATGTCCCGGTTTCACTAGGCACGGCACATCAAGCTGGGGCATTGACTCTTTTGACGCTGATGATCCTTCTCAATCACACGGTGCGGAGGCCATCGCCATCCCTTCTTAAAACTCTGCCTCAAGTTGCAAAGGTAATCTAGCTAAATTTGGCGAAGAAATGTACAACCACAGTTTGTTCGGATCAAACCCAAATATTCACCGGATTTGATGCCCGCCTTAAGGTGTTCCAAATGAGGTTCTTTTTTTTTTTTTTTGGGGTCATGTTTCCATGGTTTTTTTGCCCCTGTATTTGGAAGAGGTGTAGTGAGAAAGTTCCAATTAAGCTATTGCCAATTGATTTATTGTTGAACAAATTCAAATTTGTGGCTTTGATGTAATTTATTAAGAAAATAAACAAGGAAATTTTCATAGGTATGCTTCTTGTTATTCTGTTCCTTACTGGATAAATTAATCAACGAATATGAGAAATATTACATTCATTATAAATGTAATTCCTCATTTTTTGCAGTACTATTAGGGTAAATTTGATTATTTAACTAATTACTGGTTTATAAAAATGATTCAAATTTAAGTCAAAACTCGGACATTTACTACAAAACAAAAACATAAAATCTTCTATTGGCCCTAGTAACATATTTATTAAATTGCCAAGTGACAAAAGATTCAGTTTTTTTTTTTCCTCAAGGCAAGACTAGTTTTTATTCCAAACTGTGAATATCCTATTTTACAAAAGGTCCCAAAAATTTAGGTAATACATCAAGTCAAGTACAATCTAGCAAGAAAGGGGACAACAGAATTCTCTTTGCGAGGTCTATAGCAAACCGAGCCACTTTTTGACAAAGAACAAGAATCGCGAATGTCGTCGATGAACATTAATTGCATCCCGTTTCAACAACCCATTTTGAGAACCCGCGAGAAGGAGCAAACCATACACCTTCCTTAACTACCATGCAGTGAGTAAACAGCTCTATGAACATTAATTGCATCCCGTTTCAACAACCCATTTTGAGAACCCGCGAGAAGGAGCAAACCATACACCTTCCCTAACTACCATGCATTCCCCCACGCGAGGAGAGAAAGAACCAGCCATTTGGCGAGACACGGCCCCTAGAACCACCCCACGACCATCTCTCGCTACAACTGCAATGCCAATAAAGCCAAGGGCTTCATCAATCGCCACATCTTCATCAAGTTTAACACACTCCTGCAAAGGTGCTTTCCATCCATGTCTAGATGCCACTTGCTTTGGCTTAGCAACCCCATCCAAACCATTGCACATCCAGAGCCATTCAGTTTTAGAATATCTCTAACGTCAAAAAAAAAAAAAAAAAAAAAAAAAAAAAAAACAAAAACAAAAACAAAAACAAAAACAAAAAACCATTACAAAAGTCTAGTTGAATTAATATTTTGTATTTGATCTAAATCATCGACACCTGTAATATATCGAGCACATAAAAAGGGAAAATTCATGCAGAATAGTCCATATATGGTCTTTTTCTTTTGGCTAGTCATAGGTCATGCCTATCTAGTTGAGCACTCTTCGTCTATTTGTAAAGGGAAAATTCAAAAAGTAGTCCTTGAGTTTTCATTAAATATCACGTTTTTTTTTTTTTTTTTTTGTATTTTTAATAATCCAAAAAATGTCCTCAAAATTTTAAACAATCACAAAACTATCCCCAAGTTTTTGAATAGAGTTAAAAATAACCTTTAAGTAGTTAATTTATTAACAATACCATTTCCAAAAAAGTGATCACCGGAGGAGTTCGTAAAGGCAAAGTGAAATTGATTTTTTATCTGTACTCCTAGAAAAATAAAAAATAAAATAAATTTGTAATAACAACTAAGTGATAGTGACATGGGGATGAGGAAATTATCTTTGAAGTCTTCTTTTCAAACGGTCCTAGATTCAAGTCGTGCCACAATAAAGTTTATGCCTTACTAAAGTTTACCCCTTACTATGGACATGTGATGGCATATTTGGCATGCTATTTTATTTTGTACTCTAATATATAATTTCATTTATCTATTGTAACTAGTTTTTGTCACATTAATTAAGATTTGAAATTTGTGCAGTAGAAAAGAGTTTTGAAACTTGTAAAATAAACTTTACATTATTAAAAAAATTTTAAAATCATGACAATATTGTAATGATTAAGTGAAAAAATTAATCCATCAAGCAATAGTAATTAAATTGCGAAAATTTGAGATTCCTTGTACTTGATATAAAATTTTCAGTAAGTTCAGCATTTGTCAAATTCAGCACAAAAAATAGCACTCCAGGGAAAGTGATTTTTTCACTCGAAGTCAAAACTCTAACATTAATATATTAATTTGACACTCCATTGAACCATCTCATTTAAATAGAACGCTTGTGATCAATAATCTAATAGGTGGGGCCAAAATAAACATCACTAGTTCTTCCCTCAACTAAATGTGTTATTTATTAAATAATTTTTTTCAAATTACAAGCTGCAAAGCTATAAAGTCGAAAAACTTACAGTAGTTACAGGCATAACCTCTGATAATTTCACAGCTGAGATGTACCGATATTTGATAGTGCATCGAGTTCATTTATGTATCTCATGTATCCTTGAAATACTTGTTTTCAATATTTGTTTTCCAAGAAACTTGACGAACAAAAAGCACAAACAGTACATATATATATTTACATATCAGAGACAAAGCGTGCAATTTTTTTACACCTCACTAACACCAAAACTGGTTAAGAATAGAGTAGAAGGCACACACTAGAAACCTTCTAGTTCAGTTCACCGACCAGCTTCTAGGCTTGTAGACATTAAAGGCTCGCTGGAGCTGATTGAAGGTGTCGGAATATGAATCATGGGAATACAGGAATAGGCATATCTTTGAAGGAAGATTTGGCAAAGTTGCCTCAAAGTTAAGAACATGAATTGCTTTTGCCTTTATTCAGGGCCTCAGAGTTGTATCAGGGTGTGCCCACCATAGCCCGACGATCAACATGCAATCTCTCGTCGGCTGCCCCCATTTCCAAATCCTTTTTCAATAAGACCGATCAACTTCCTTCCGGTGGCGATTTCTAAGATGACTACCCCGAAGCTGTACGCATCTGATTCCTTGCTAACTCTACTTCTTCTTATGTACTCTCGAGCCAGATAGCCTAATGTTCCAGCCAAGCCTGTTGTGTGGGGACCAAGCTCATGTTCACAAGTCGGGCGCCGGAATCTAGCATTATGTTGCTTGGTTTGATATCCCTGTGGACTACACACTGCTCCCATTCTTCGTGAAGATAAAACAAAGCCGACGCGAGGCCAGGGGATATTTTGTACCTCACATCCCAGGTTAGAAGACTTCTACTTCCAAAGAGGTGTGTATCAAGGCTTCCATTTGGCATGAACTCGTAGACTAGTAGAAACTCGCCTCTTTCGTGGCACCATCCCATGACTTGCACCAAATTCCGGTGTCTCAAGCTACTGATGAGCTTCACCTCCGTAACATAGTCCTTTTTCCCTTGTCTAGAGCCTTTGGAGATCTTCTTTACAGCCACCGCCGTGTTCCAATCATCGTGGAGGTACCCTTTGTAGATCGCCCCAAAGCCTCCTTCTCCCAACCTTCTCTCGTCCGAGAAGTTATTATTCGTAGCAGATGCTAAATCCGTATAGGAAAATCTTCTTGGTCCTGCTCCTTTTTCAATGTCCTTATTCATCAGCGCGGGGTTTGCCAATGCTTCACTGTCCTTTTTCTTTCGCTTCCGCAGCACGACGAGGGCTGTGATCAACCCTGCAGCCATCAAAATACTCCTGATACTGTTAGTTCCACCATTAAACTTAGACTCCTTCCACCTGATTCCTTTTGAATCAAATTTGAGCTGAACGCCCACGATTTTAGGACACAACGCTCTCCATAAATGCCGTGGAAGCTGAAAATCCTATTGTCACCTAATCAGGTAGAACTTTCCGTGAGATTGATCCGTTAAGAAAGACTGGTGTTCTCTTTAGTACTCGAAGTGTTTCGATAAGCCCAAGAGACGCTAAGATAAACCAAAGTTATTGAAATTTTGAGCTAGACAAATTTTCTGTTACCAAAAAAGGTTATATGCTTCGAAAAATATACGAAATGTTAGAACGACCATAATTCGTTATATAAAGGTCGATTTTAGACATGAAGTAGAACGTTGGATTACGATGAAATGCATTTTCAAATTATCCAAGGTGAATGAAATTTTGATCCAGACCAATTTTGGCTCCACGGAGTAGGCAATAGCCTTCGACAAACGGAGCAAATATTTAGAATACCTGAAATCATCATCTGGAAGGCATTTTTAGACATAAAGTGCACCGTTGTAATGCTATTTAGAGCAAGGTTTAATGATTTAAAATTTTAGAAATTTTGATCCAGGTCAATTTTAGTTTGACGTCGAAGGCTATAGCCTTCAAAAATAGGAATAGATATAGAGAATACCTTAAATCATAATCCGGGAGGTATTTTTCGACACGAATTAGATAAGTGGTATTTTATTGAAATTATATTTCAATAAAACAAAGTTCTAGAAATTTTGGGCCAATCAAATTTTTTATTGCCAAAGAAGGCTACAGGGTTTGAAAAATGTAAAAAATGTTAAAACGACCATAACTCGTTATATTGAACTCAATTTTAGACACGACTTCGATCGTTAGATTATGATTAAAAGCATTTTCAAATTATCCAAGTTAAATGAAATTTGAAAAACACCGGGAGGTATTTTTCGACACGAATTAGATAAGTGGTATTTTATTGAAATCATATTTCAATAATACAAAGTTCTAGAAATTTTGGGCCAGTCAAATTTTTTATTGCCAAAGAAGGCTACAGGGTTTGAAAAATGTAAAAAATGTTAAAACGACCATAACTCGTTATATTGAACTCAATTTTAGACACGACTTCAACCGTTAGATTATGATTAAAAGCATTTTCAAATTATCCAAGTTAAATGAAATTTTGGTCTAGACCAATTTTGGCTCCACGGAGTAGGTAATAGCCTTCGAAAAACGGAACAAATATTTAGAATACCTTAAATCACCATCTGAAAGGCATATTTAGACATGAAGTACACCGTTGGAATGCTATTTAGATCAAGATTTAATTATTTAAAATTTTAGAAATTTTTGATCCGGGTCAATTTTGATTCGACGGAGAAGGCTAGAGACCTCGGCCAACGGAATATATATTGAAATTACCTTAAATCATAATCCAGAATGTATTTTTTAACACGAATTGGATCAGTGGAATTCTATTAAAAGGATGTTTCAATAATCCAAAATTCTAGAAATTTTAAGTCAAAAAATTTTTTGTTGCCAGAGAAGACTATAGGCTTTGAAAAATGTATCAAATATTGAAACAGCCATAACTCGTTATATAGAAGTCAATTTTAGACATGAAGTCGACTATTGAATTACGATTAAAAACACTTTTAAATTATCTAAGTTTACTGAAATTTTGATCAAGACTAATTTTGTCTCCATGGAGTAGGCTATAGTTTTCGAAAAATGAAACAAATGTTTAGAATACCTTAAATTACCATCCGGAAGGCATTTTTAGGCATGAATAGCACCGTTGGAATGCTATTTAGAGCCAGATTTAATGATTTAAAATTTTAGAAATTTTGATCCGGGTCAATTTTGCTTCGACGAAGAAGGCTATAGCCTTCGGACAACGGGGTAGATATTAAGAATACCTTAAATCATAATCCGGAAGGCATATTTCGACACGAATTAGATCAGTAGAATTCTATTGAAATCATGTTTCAATAATCTAAAGTTCTAGAAATTTTGAGCTAGACAAATTTTCTGTTGTCAGAGAAGGCTATAGGCTTCGAAAAATAAACGAAACGTTAGAACGACCATAACTCGTTATATAAAAGTCAATTTTAGACATAAAGTGGAACGTTGGATTAAGATGAAAAGCATTTTCAAATTATCCAAGTTGGATGAAATTTTGATCCAGACTAATTTTGGCTCCACGGAGTAGGCTATAGCCTTCGAAAAACGGATCAAATATTTAGAATACCTTAAATCATCATCTGGAAGGCATTTTTAGACATGAAGTGCACCGTCGTAATGCTATTTAGAACTAGATTTAATGATTTAAAATTTTAGAAATTTTGACCCGGATCAATTTTGGTTTGACGTGGAAGGCTATAGCCTTCGGAAATAGGAGTAGATATTGAGAATACCTTAAATCATAATCCGGAAGGTATTTTTCGACACGAATTAGATAAGTGGTATTTTATTGAAAGCATGTTTCAATAATACAAAGTTCTAGAAATTTTGGGCCAGTCAAATTTTCTGTTGCCAAAGAAGGCTATAGGTTTTGAAAAATATAAAAAATGTTAAAACGACCAAAACTCGTTATATTGAACTCAATTTTAGACACGACTTCGACCGTTAGATTATGATTAAAAGCATTTTAAAATTATCCAAGTTAAATGAAATTTTGGTCTAGACCAATTTTGGCTCCACGGATTAGGTAATAGCCTTTGAAAAACGGAGCAAATATTTAGAATACCTTAAATCACCATCTGAAAGGCATATTTAGACATGAAGTGCACCGTTGGAATGCTATTTAGATTAAGATTTAATTATTTAAAATTTTAGAAATTTTGATCCGGGTCAATTTTGATTCGACGGAGAAGGCTAGAGACCTCGGCCAACGGAATATATATTGAAATTACCTTAAATCATAATCCGGAATGCATTTTTCAACACGAATTGGATCAGTGGAATTCTATTAAAAGGATGTTTCAATAATCCAAAATTCCAGAAATTTTAAGTCAGAAAAATTTTTTGTTGCCAAAGAAGACTATAGGCTTTGAAAAATGTATCAAATATTGAAACAGCCATAACTCGTTATATAGAAGTCAATTTTAGACATGAAGTCGACTGTTGGATTACGATTAAAAACACTTTTAAATTATCTAAGTTGACTGAAATTTTGATCAAGACTAATTTTGTCTCCACGGAGTAGGCTATAGTTTTCGAAAAACGAAACAAATATTTAGAATACCTTAAATTACCATCCGGAAGGCGTTTTTAGACATGAATAGCACCGTTGGAATGCTATTTAGAGCCAGATTTAATGATTTAAAATTTTAGAAATTTTGATCCGGGTCAATTTTGCTTCGACGAAGAAGGCTATAGCTTTCGGACAACGGGGTAGATATTAAGAATACCTTAAATCATAATCCGTAAGGCATATTTCGACACGAATTAGATCAGTAGAATTCTATTGAAATCATGTTTCAATAATCTAAAGTTCTAGAAATTTTGAGCTAGACAAATTTTCTATTGCCAGAGAAGGCTATAGGCTTCGAAAAATAAACGAAATGTTAGAACGACCATAACTCGTTATATAAAAGTCAATTTTAGATATAAAGTGGAACGTTGGATTAAGATGAAAGCATTTTTAAATTATCCAAGTTGGAAGAAATTTTGATCCAAACTAATTTTGGCTCCACGGAGTAGGCTATAGCCTTCGAAAAACGAATTAAATATTTAGAATACCTTAAATCATCATCTGGAAGGCATTTTTAGACATGAAGTGCACTGTCGTAATGCTATTTAGAACTAGATTTAATGATTTAAAATTTTAGAAATTTTGACCCGGATCAATTTTGGTTTGACGTGGAAGGCTATAGCCTCCGGAAATAGGAGTAGATATTGAGAATACCTTAAATCATAATCCGGAAGGTATTTTTCGACATGAATTAGATAAGTGGTATTTTATTGAAAGCATGTTTCAATAATACAAAGTTCTAGAAATTTTGGGCCAGTCAAATTTTCTGTTGCCAAAGAAGGCTATAGGTTTTGAAAAATATAAAAAATGTTAAAACGACCATAACTCGTTATATTGAACTCAATTTTAGACACGACTTCGACCGTTAGATTATGATTAAAAGCATTTTAAAATTATCCAAGTTAAATGAAATTTTGGTCTAGACCAATTTTGGCTCCACGGAGTAGGTAATAGCCTTCGAAAAACGGAGCAAATATTTAGAATACCTTAAATCACTATCTGAAAGGCATATTTAGACATGAAGTGCACCGTTGGAATGCTATTTAGATTAAGATTTAATTATTTAAAATTTTAGAAATTTTTATCCGGGTCAATTTTGATTCGACGGAGAAGGCTAGAGACCTCGGCCAACGGAATATATATTGAAATTACCTTAAATCATAATCCGGAATGCATTTCTCAACACGAATTGGATCAGTGGAATTCTATTGAAAGGATGTTTCAACAATCCAAAATTCTAGAAATTTTAAATCAGAAAAATTTTTTGTTGCCAGAGAAGGCTATATAGGCTTTGAAAAATGTATCAAATATTGAAACAGCCATAACTCGTTATATTGAAGTCAATTTTAGACATGAAGTCGACCGTTGGATTACGATTAGAAACACTTTTAAATTATATAAGTTGACTGAAACTTTGATCAAGACTAATTTTGTCTCCACGGAGTAGGCTATAGTTTTCGAAAAATGAAACAAATATTTAGAATAACTTAAATTACCATCCAGAAGGCATTTTTAGATATGAATAGCACCGTTGGAATGCTATTTCGAGCCAGATTTAATGATTTAAAATTTTAGAAATTTTGATCCGGGTCAATTTTGCTTCGACGAAGAAGGCTATAGCCTTCGGACAACGGGGTAGATATTAAGAATACCTTAAATCATAATCCGGAAGGCATATTTTGACACGAATTAGATCAGTAGAATTCTATTGAAATCATGTTTCAATAATCTAAAGTTCTAGAAATTTTGAGCTAGACAAATTTTCTGTTGTCAGGGAAGGCTATAGGCTTCGAAAAATATACGAAATGTTGGAACGACCATAACTCGTTATATAAAAGTCAATTTTAGATATGAAGTGGAACGTTGGATTAAGATGAAAAGCATTTTCAAATTATCTAAGTTGGATGAAATTTTGATCCAGACTAATATTGGCTCCACGGAGTAGGCTATAGCCTTTGAAAAACGGATCAAATATTTAGAATACCTTAAATCATCATCTGAAATGCATTTTTAGACATGAAGTGCACCGTCGTAATGCTATTTAGAACTAGATTTAATGATTTAAAATTTTAGAAATTTTGATCCGGATCAATTTTGGTTTGACGTGGAAGGCTATAGCCTTCAGAAATAGGAGTAGATATTGAGAATACCTTAAATCATAACCCGGAAGGTATTTTTTGACATGAATTAGATAAGTGGTATTTTATTGAACGCATGTTTCAATAATACAAAGTTCTAGAAATTTTGGGCCAGTCAAATTTTCTGTTGCCAAAGAAGGCTATATGTTTTGAAAAATGTAGAAAATATTAAAACGACCATAACTCGTTACTTTGAAGTCAATTTTAGACACGAATTCGACTATTAGATTATGATTAAAAGAAGTTTCAAATTATCCAAGTTCAATAAAATTTTGATCCAGACCAATTTTTGCTCATGGAGTAGGTTATAGCCTTCGAAAAACGAAGCAAATATTTAGAATACCTTAAATCACCATCTGAAAGACATATTTAGACTTGAAGTGTACCGTTGGAATGCTATTTAGATCAAGATTTAATTGTTTAAAATTTTAGAAATTTTGATCCGGGCCAATTTTGATTCGATGGGGAAGGCTATAGCCTTCGGCCAACGGAATATATATTGAAATTACCTTAAATCATAATCCGGAATGCATTTTTCAACACGAATTGGATCAGTGGAATTCTACTGAAAGCATGTTTCAATAATCCAAAATTCTAGAAATTTTAAGTCAGAAAAATTTTTTATTGCCAGAGAAGGCTATAGGCTTTGAAAAATGTATCAAATATTGAAATAACCATAACTCGTTATATAGAAGTCAATTTTAGACACGAAGTCAACCGTTGGATTACGATTAAAAACACTTTTAAATTATCCAAGTTTACTGAAATTTTGATCAAGACTAATTTTGTCTCCACGGAGTAGGCTATAGTTTTCAAAAAACGAAACAAATATTTAGAATACCTTAAATTACCATCCGGAAGGCGTTTTTAGACATGAAGTGTACCGTTGGAATGCTATTTAGAGCCAGATTTAATGATTTAAAATTTTAGAAATTTTGATCCGGGTCAATTTTGCTTCGACGAAGAAGGCTATAGCCTTCAGACAACGGGGTAGATATTGAGAATATCGTAAATCATAATCCGGAAGGCATATTTCGACACGAATTAGATCAGTGGAATTCTATTGAAAGCATGTTCCAATAAACCAAAGTTATTGAAATTTTGAGCTTGACAAATTTTCTGTTGCCAAAGAAAGCTATATGCTTCGAAAAATGTACGAATTGTTAGAACGACCATAACTCGTTATACAAAAGTCAATTTTAGACACGAAGTAGAACGTTGGATCATGATGAAAAGCATTTTCAAATTATCTAAGTTGAATGAAATTTTGATCCAAACCAATTTTAGCTCCACGGAATAGGCTATAGCCTTCGAAAAATAGAACAAATATTTAGAATACCTTAAATCATCATCGGGAAGGTATTTTTAGACATCAAGGGCACCGTTGTAAAGCTATTTAGAGCAAGATTTAATGATTTAAAATTTTAGAAAGTTTGATCCGAATCAATTTTGGTTTGAAGTGGAAGGCTATAGCCTTCAAAAATAGGAGTAGATATTGAGAATACCTTAAATCATAATCCGGAAGGTATTTTTCGACAAGAATTAGATAAGTGGTATTTTATTGAAAGTATGTTTCAATAATACAAAGTTCTAGAAATTTTGGGCTAGCCAAATTTTCTGTTGCCAAAGAAGGCTATAGGTTTTGAAAAATGTAGAAAATGTTAAAACGACCATAACTCGTTACATTGAAGTCAATTTTAGACACGAATTCAACTATTAGATTCTGATTAAAAGAATTTTCAAATTATCCAAGTTCAATGAAATTTTGAACCAGACCAATTTTGACTCCACGGAGTAGGTTATAGCCTTCGAAAAATTAAGTAAATATTTAGAATACCTTAAATCACCATCTGAAATGCATATTTAGACATGAAATGTACCGTTGGAATGCTATTTAGATCAAGATTTAATTATTTAAAATTTTTAAAATTTTGATCCGGGTCAATTTTGATTCGACGGGGAAGATATAGCCTTTGGCCAATGGAATATATATTGAAATTACCTTAAATCATAATCTGGAATACATTTTTCAATACGAATTGGATCAGTAGATTTTTATTGAAAGCATGTTTCAATAATCCAAAATTCTAGAAAATTTTAAATCAGACAAATTTTCTGTTTCTAGATAAGGCTATAGGTTTCGAAAAATGTATCAAATGTTGAAACGACCATAACTTGTTATATAGAAGGCAATTTTAGACACGAAGTCGACCATTGGATTACGTTAAAAACGCCTTTAAATTATCCGAGTTGACTGAAATTTTGATGAAGACCAATTTTGGCTCCATGGAGAAGGCTATAGCCTTCGAAAACCGGAGCAAATATTTAAAATACCTTAAATCACTCTCCGGAAGGCATTTTTTGACATGAATTGCACCGTTGGAATGGTATATAGAGCAAGATTTAATTATTTAAAGTTTTTGGAATTTTGATCCGGGTCAATTTTGGTTTGACGTGGAAGGCCGTAGCCTTCGGATATAGGAGTAGATATTGAGAATACCTTAAATCATAATCCGAAAGGTATTTTTTGACACGAATTAGATAAGTAATATTTTATTGAAAGCATGTTTCAATAATACAACGTTCTAGAAATTTTGGGCCAGTTAAATTTTCTGTTGCCAAAGAAGGCTATAGGGTTTGAAAAATGTAGAAAATGTTAAAACGACCATAACTAGTTATATTGAAGTCAATTTTAGACACGATTTCGACCGTTAGATTATGATTAAAAGTATTTTTAAATTATCCAAGTTCAATGAAATTTTGATCCAGACCAATTTTGATTCCACGGAGTAGGTTTTGGCCTTCGAAAAAAGGCGTAAATATTTAGAATACCTTAAATTACCATCCGGAAGGCGTTTTTAGACATGAATTGCACCGTTGGAATGCTATTTAGAGCCAGATTTAATGATTTAAAATTTTAGAAATTTTGATCCGGGTCAATTTTGCTTCGACGAAGAAGGCTATAGCCTTCGACAACGGAGCAGATATTGAGAATACCTTAAATCATAATCCGGAAGGCATATTTCGACACGAATTAGATCAGTGGAATTATATTGAAATCATGTTTCAATAATCTAAAGTTCTAGAAATTTTGAGCTAGACAAATTTTCTGTTGCTAGAGAAGGCTATAGGCTTCGAAAATTATACGAAATATTGGAACGACCATAACTCGTTATATAAAAGTTAATTTTAGACATGAAGTGGAAAGTTGGATTAAAATGAAAATCATTTTCAAATTATCCAAGTTGGATGAAATTTTGATCCAGACTAATTTTGGCTCCACGGAGTAGGCTATAGCCTTCGAAAAACGGAGCAAATATTTAGAATACCTTAAATCATCATCTGAAAGGCATTTTTAGACATGAAGTGCACCGTCATAATGCTATTTAGATCAAGATTTAATTATTTAAAATTTTAGAAATTTTGATCCGGGCCAATTTTGATTCGATAGGGAAGGCTATAGCCTTCGGCCAACGGAATATATATTGAAATTACCTTAAATCATAATCCGGAATGCATTTTTCAACACGAATTGGATCAGTGGAATTCTACTGAAAGCATGTTTCAATAATCCAAAATTCTAGAAATTTTAAGTCAGAAAAATTTTTTGTTGCCAGAGAAGGCTATAGGCTTTGAAAAATGTATCAAATATTGAAATAACCATAACTCGTTATATAGAAGTCAATTTTAGACACGAAGTCAACCGTTGGATTACGATTAAAAACACTTTTAAATTATCCAAGTTTACTGAAATTTTGATCAAGACTAATTTTGTCTCCACGGCGTAGGCTATAGTTTTCGAAAAACGAAACAAATATTTAGAATACCTTAAATTACCATCCGGAAGGCGTTTTTAGACATGAATTGCACCGTTGGAATGCTGTTTAGAGCCAGATTTAATGATTTAAAATTTTAGAAATTTTGATCCTGGCCAATTTTCCTTCGACGAAGAAGGCTATAGCCTTCGGACAACGGGGTAGATATTGAGAATATCGTAAATCATAATCCGGAAGGCATATTTCGACACGAATTAGATCAGTGGAATTCTATTGAAAGCATGTTTCAATAAACCAAAGTTATTGAAATTTTGAGTTTGACAAATTTTCTGTTGCCAAAGAAAGCTATATGCTTCGAAAAATGTACGAATTGTTAGAACGACCATAACTCGTTATACAAAAGTCAATTTTAGACACGAAGTAGAACGTTGGATTATGATGAAAAGCATTTTCAAATTATCTAAGTTGAATGAAATTTTGATCCAGACCAATTTTGGCTCCACGGAATAGGCTATAGCCTTCGAAAAATAGAACAAATATTTAGAATACCTTAAATTATCATCGGGAAGGTATTTTTAGACATCAAGGGCACCGTTATAAAGATATTTAGAGCAAGATTTAATGATTTAAAATTTTAGAAATTTTGATCCGAATCAATTTTGGTTTGACGTGGAATGCTATAGCCTTCAAAAATAGGAGTAGATATTGAGAATACCTTAAATCATAATCCGGAAGGTATTTTTCGACAAGAATTAGATAAGTGGTATTTTAATGAAAGTATGTTTCAATAATACAAAGTTCTAGAAATTTTGGGCTAGCCAAATTTTCTGTTGCCAAAGAAGGGTATAGGTTTTGAAAAATGTAGAAAATGTTAAAACGACCATAACTCGTTACATTGAAGTCAATTTTAGACACGAATTCAGCTATTAGATTCTGATTAAAAGAATTTTCAAATTATCCAAGTTCAATGAAATTTTGAACCAGGCCAATTTTGACTCCACGGAGTAGGTTATAGCCTTCGAAAAATTAAGTAAATATTTAGAATACCTTAAATCACCATCTGAAATGCATATTTAGACATGAAATGTACCGTTGGAATGCTATTTAGATCAAGATTTAATTATTTAAAATTTTTAAAATTTTGATCCGGGTCAATTTTGATTCGACGGGGAAGATATAGCCTTTGGCCAACGGAATATATAGTGAAATTACCTTAAATCATATTCTGGAATACATTTTTCAATACGAATTGGATCAGTAGATTTTTATTAAAAGCATGTTTCAATAATCCAAAATTCTAGAAAATTTTAAATCAGACAAATTTTCTGTTTCTAGATAAGGCTATAGGTTTCGAAAAATGTATCAAATGTTGAAACGACCATAACTTGTTATATAGAAGGCAATTTTAGACACGAAGTCGACCATTGGATTACGTTAAAAACGCCTTTAAATTATCCGAGTTGACTGAAATTTTGATGAAGACCAATTTTGGCTCCATGGAGAAGGCTATAGCCTTCGAAAACCGGAGAAAATATTTAAAATACCTTAAATCACTATCCGGAAGGTATTTTTTGACATGAATTGCACCGTTGGAATGGTATATAGAGCAAGATTTAATTATTTAAAGTTTTTGGAATTTTGATCCGGGTCAATTTTGGTTTGACGTGGAAGGCCATAGCCTTCGGATATAGGAGTAGATATTGAGAATACCTTAAATCATAATCCGAAAGGTATTTTTTGACACGAATTAGATAAGTAATATTTTATTGAAAGCATGTTTTAATAATACAAAGTTCTAGAAATTTTGGGCCAGTCAAATTTTCTGTTGCCAAAGAAGGCTATAGGGTTTGAAAAATGTAGAAAATGTTAAAACGACCATAACTAGTTATATTGAAGTCAATTTTAGACACGAATTCGACCGTTAGATTATGATTAAAAGTATTTTTAAATTATCCAAGTTCAATGAAATTTTGATCCAGACCAATTTTGACTCCACGGAGTAGGTTTTGGCCTTCGAAAAAAGGCGTAAATATTTAGAATACCTTAAATTACCATCCGGAAGGCGTTTTTAGACATGAATTGCACCGTTGGAATGCTATTTAGAGCCAGATTTCATGATTTAAAATTTTAGAAATTTTGATCCGGGTCAATTTTGCTTCGACGAAGAAGGCTATAGCCTTCGACAACGGAGTAGATATTGAGAATACCTTAAATCATAATCCGGAAGGCATATTTCGACACGAATTAGATCAGTGGACTTATATTGAAATCATGTTTCAATTATCTAAAGTTCAAGAAATTTTGAGCTAGACAAATTTTCTGTTGCAAGAGAAGGCTATAGGCTTCGAAAAATATACGAAATATTGGAACGACCATAACTCGTTATATAAAAGTTAATTTTAGACATGAAGTGGAAAGTTGGATTAAAATGAAAAGCATTTTCAAATTATCCAAGTTGGATGAAATTTTGATCCAGACTAATTTTGGCTCCACGGAGTAGGCAATAGCCTTCGAAAAACGGAGCAAATATTTAGAATACCTTAAATCATCATTTGGAAGGCATTTTTAGACATGAAGTGCACCGTCATAATGCTATTTAGAACTAGATTTAAAGATTTAAAATTTTAAAAATTTTGATCCGGATCAGTTTTGGTTTGACGTGGAAGGCTATAGCCTTCGGAAATAGGAGTAGATATTGAGAATACCTTAAATCATAATCCGGAAGGTATTTTTCGACATGAATTAGATAAGTGGTATTTTATTGAAAGTATGTTTCAATAATACAAAGTTCTAGAAATTTTGGGCTAGCCAAATTTTCTGTTGCCAAAGAAGGCTATAGGTTTTGAAAAATGTAGAAAATGTTAAAACGACCATAACTCGTTATATAGAAGTCAATTTTAGACACGAAGTCAACCGTTGGATTACGATTAAAAACACTTTTAAATTATCCAAGTTTACTGAAATTTTGATCAAGACTAATTTTGTCTCCACGGAGTAGGCTATAGTTTTCAAAAAACGAAACAAATATTTAGAATACCTTAAATTACCATCCGGAAGGCGTTTTTAGACATGAAGTGTACCGTTGGAATGCTATTTAGAGCCAGATTTAATGATTTAAAATTTTAGAAATTTTGATCCGGGTCAATTTTGCTTCGACGAAGAAGGCTATAGCCTTCAGACAACGGGGTAGATATTGAGAATATCGTAAATCATAATCCGGAAGGCATATTTCGACACGAATTAGATCAGTGGAATTCTATTGAAAGCATGTTCAATAAACCAAAGTTATTGAAATTTTGAGCTTGACAAATTTTCTGTTGCCAAAGAAAGCTATATGCTTCGAAAAATGTACGAATTGTTAGAACGACCATAACTCGTTATACAAAAGTCAATTTTAGACACGAAGTAGAACGTTGGATTATGATGAAAAGCATTTTCAAATTATCTAAGTTGAATGAAATTTTGATCCAGACCAATTTTAGCTCCACGGAATAGGCTATAGCCTTCGAAAAATAGAACAAATATTTAGAATACCTTAAATCATCATCGGGAAGGTATTTTTAGACATCAAGGGCACCGTTGTAAAGCTATTTAGAGCAAGATTTAATGATTTAAAATTTTAGAAATTTTGATCCGAATCAATTTTGGTTTGACGTGGAAGGCTATAGCCTTCAAAAATAGGAGTAGATATTGAGAATACCTTAAATCATAATCCGGAAGGTATTTTTCGACAAGAATTAGATAAGTGGTATTTTATTGAAAGTATGTTTCAATAATACAAAGTTCTAGAAATTTTGGGCTAGCCAAATTTTCTGTTGCCAAAGAAGGCTATAGGTTTTGAAAAATGTAGAAAATGTTAAAACGACCATAACTCGTTACATTGAAGTCAATTTTAGACACGAATTCAGCTATTAGATTCTGATTAAAAGAATTTTCAAATTATCCAAGTTCAATGAAATTTTGAACCAGACCAATTTTGACTCCACGGAGTAGGTTATAGCCTTCGAAAAATTAAGTAAATATTTAGAATACCTTAAATCACCATCTGAAATGCATATTTAGACATGAAATGTACCGTTGGAATGCTATTTAGATCAAGATTTAATTATTTAAAATTTTTAAAATTTTGATCCGGGTAAATTTTGATTCGACGGGGAAGATATAGCCTTTGGCCAACGGAATATATATTGAAATTACCTTAAATCATAATCTGGAATACATTTTTCAATACGAAGGCTATAGGTTTCGAAAAATGTATCAAATGTTGAAACGACCATAACTTGTTATATAGAAGGCAATTTTAGACACGAAGTCGACCATTGGATTACGTTAAAAATGCCTTTAAATTATCCGAGTTGACTGAAATTTTGATGAAGACCAATTTTGGCTCCATGGAGAAGGCTATAGCCTTCGAAAACCGGAGCAAATATTTAAAATACCTTAAATCACTATCCGGAAGGCATTTTTTGACATGAATTGCACCGTTGGAATGGTATATAGAGCAAGATTTAATTATTTAAAGTTTTTGGAATTTTGATCCGGGTCAATTTTGGTTTGACGTGGAAGGCCATAGCCTTCGGATATAGGAGTAGATATTGAGAATACCTTAAATCATAATCCGAAAGGTATTTTTTGACACGAATTAGATAAGTAATATTTTATTGAAAGCATGTTTCAATAATACAAATTCTAGAAATTTTGGGCCAGTCAAATTTTCTGTTGCCAAAGAAGGCTATAGGGTTTGAAAAATGTAGAAAATGTTAAAACGACCATAACTAGTTATATTGAAGTCAATTTTAGACACGAATTCGACCGTTAGATTATGATTAAAAGTATTTTTAAATTATCCAAGTTCAATGAAATTTTGATCCAGACCAATTTTGACTCCACGGAGTAGGTTTTGGCCTTCGAAAAAAGGCATAAATATTTAGAATACCTTAAATTACCATCCGGAAGGCGTTTTTAGACATGAATTGCACCGTTGGAATGCTATTTAGAGCCAGATTTAATGATTTAAAATTTTAGAAATTTTGATCCGGGTCAATTTTGCTTCGACGAAGAAGGCTATAGCCTTCGACAACGGAGCAGATATTGAGAATACCTTAAATCATAATCCGGAAGGCATATTTCGACACGAATTAGATCAGTGGAATTATATTGAATCATGTTTCAATAATCTAAAGTTCTAGAAATTTTGAGCTAGACAAATTTTCTGTTGCTAGAGAAGGCTATAGGCTTCGAAAAATATACGAAATATTGGAACGACCATAACTCGTTATATAAAAGTTAATTTTAGACATGAAGTGGAAAGTTGGATTAAAATGAAAAGCATTTTCAAATTATCCAAGTTGGATGAAATTTTGATCCAGACTAATTTTGGCTCCACGGAGTAGGCTATAGCCTTCGAAAAACGGAGCAAATATTTAGAATACCTTAAATCATCATTTGGAAGGCATTTTTAGACATGAAGTGCACCGTCATAATGCTATTTAGAACTAGATTTAAAGATTTAAAATTTTAAAAATTTTGATCCGGATCAGTTTTGGTTTGAAGTGGAAGGCTATGGCCTTCGGAAATAGGAGTAGATATTGAGAATACCTTAAATCATAATCCGGAAGGTATTTTTCGACATGAATTAGATAAGTGGTATTTTATTGAAAGCATGTTTCAATAATACAAAGTTCTAGAAATTTTGGGCCAGTCAAATTTTCGTTGCCAAAGAAGGCTATATGTTTTGAAAATGTAGAAATATTAAAACGACCATAACTCTTACTTTGAAGTCAATTTTAGACACGAATTCGACTATTAGATTATGATTAAAAGAAGTTTCAAATTATCCAAGTTCAATGAAATTGTGATCCAGACCAATTTTTGCTCATGGAGTAGGTTATAGCCTTCGAAAAACGAAGCAAATATTTAGAATACCTTAAATCACCATCTGAAAGCATATTTAGACTGAAGTGTACCGTTGGAATGCTATTTAGATCAAGATTTAATTATTTAAAATTTTAGAAATTTTGATCCGGGCCAATTTTGATTCGATAGGGAAGGCTATAGCCTTCGGCCAAGGAATATATATTGAAATTACCTTAAATCATAATCCGAATGCATTTTTCAACACGAATTGGATCAGTGGAATTCTACTGAAAGCATGTTTCAATAATCCAAAATTCTAGAAATTTTAAGTCAGAAAATTTTTTGTTGCCAGAGAAGGCTATAGGCTTTGAAAAATGTATCAAATATTGAAATAACCATAACTCGTTATATAGAAGTCAATTTTAGACACGAAGTCAACCGTTGGATTACGATTAAAAACACTTTTAAATTATCCAAGTTTACTGAAATTTTGATCAAGACTAATTTTGTCTCCACGGAGTAGGCTATAGTTTTCGAAAAACGAAACAAATATTTAGAATACCTTAAATTATCATCCGGAAGGCGTTTTTAGACATGAAGTGTACCGTTGGAATGCTATTTAGAGCCAGATTTAATGATTTAAAATTTTAGAAATTTTGATCCGGGTTAATTTTGCTTCGACGAAGAAGGCTATAGCCTTCGACAACGGGGTAGATATTGAGAATATTAAATCATAATCCGGAAGGCATATTTCGACACGAATTAGATCAGTGGAATTCTATTGAAAGCATGTTTCAATAAACCAAAGTTATTGAAATTTTGAGCTTGACAAATTTTCTGTTGCCAAAGAAAGCTATATGCTTCGAAAAATGTACGAATTGTTAGAACGACCATAACTCGTTATACAAAAGTCAATTTTAGACACGAAGTAGAACGTTGGATTATGATGAAAAGCATTTTCAAATTATCTAAGTTGAATGAAATTTTGATCCAGACCAATTTTGGCTCCACGGAATAGGCTATAGCCTTGAAAAATAGAACAAATATTTAGAATACCTTAAATCATCATCGGGAAGGTATTTTTAGACATCAGGGCACCGTTGTAAAGCTATTTAGAGCAAGATTTAATGATTTAAAATTTTAGAAATTTTGATCCGAATCAATTTTGGTTTGACGTGGAAGGCTATAGCCTTCAAAAATAGGAGTAGATATTGAGAATACCTTAAATCATAATCCGGAAGGTATTTTTCGACAAGAATTAGATAAGTGGTATTTTATTGAAAGTATGTTTCAATAATACAAAGTTCTAGAAATTTTGGGCTAGCCAAATTTTCTGTTGCCAAAGAAGGCTATAGGTTTTGAAAAATGTAGAAAATGTTAAAACGACCATAACTCGTTACATTGAAGTCAATTTTAGACACGAATTCAGCTATTAGATTCTGATTAAAAGAATTTTCAAATTATCCAAGTTCAATGAAATTTTGAACCAGACCAATTTTGACTCCACGGAGTAGGTTATAGCCTTCGAAAAATTAAGTAAATATTTAGAATACCTTAAATCACCATCTGAAATGCATATTTAGACATGAAATGTACCGTTGGAATGCTATTTAGATCAAGATTTAATTATTTAAAATTTTTAAAATTTTGATCCGGGTCAATTTTGATTCGACGGGAAGATATAGCCTTTGGCCAACGGAATATATATTGAAATTACCTTAAATCATAATCTGGAATACATTTTTCAATACGAATTGGATCAGTAGATTTTTATTGAAAGCATGTTTCAATAATCCAAAATTCTAGAAAATTTTAAATCAGACAAATTTTCTGTTTCTAGATAAGGCTATAGGTTTCGAAAAATGTATCAAATATTGAAACGACCATAACTTGTTATATAGAAGGCAATTTTAGACACGAAGTCGACCATTGGATTACGTTAAAAACGCCTTTAAATTATCCGAGTTGACTGAAATTTTGATGAAGACCAATTTTGGCTCCATGGAGAAGGCTATAGCCTTCGAAAACCGGAGCAAATATTTAAAATACCTTAAATCACTATCCGGAAGGCATTTTTTGACATGAATTGCACCGTTGAATGGTATATAGAGCAAGATTTAATTATTTAAAGTTTTTGGAATTTTGATCCGGGTCAATTTTGGTTTGACGTGGAAGGCCATAGCCTTCGGATATAGGAGTAGATATTGAGAATACCTTAAATCATAATCCGAAAGGTATTTTTTGACACGAATTAGATAAGTAATATTTTATTGAAAGCATGTTTCAATAATACAAAGTTCTAGAAATTTTGGGCCAGTCAAATTTTCTGTTGCCAAAGAAGGCTATAGGGTTTGAAAAATGTAGAAAATGTTAAAACGACCATAATAGTTATATTGAAGTCAATTTTAGACACGAATTCGACCGTTAGATTATGATTAAAAGTATTTTTAAATTATCAAGTTCAATGAAATTTTGATCCAGACCAATTTTGACTCCACGGAGTAGGTTTTGGCCTTCGAAAAAAGGCGTAAATATTTAGAATACCTTAAATTACCATCCGGAAGGCGTTTTTAGACATGAATTGCACCGTTGGAATGCTATTTAGAGCCAGATTTAATGATTTAAAATTTTAGAAATTTTGATCCGGGTCAATTTTGCTTTGACGAAGAAGGCTATAGCCTTCGACAACGGAGCAGATATTGAGAATACCTTAAATCATAATCCGGAAGGCATATTTCGACACGAATTAGATCAGTGGAATTATATTGAAATCATGTTTCAATAATCTAAAGTTCTAGAAATTTTGAGCTAGACAAATTTTCTGTTGCTAGAGAAGGCTATAGGCTTCGAAAAATATACGAAATATTGGAACGAGCATAACTCGTTATATAAAAGTTAATTTTAGACATGAAGTGGAAAGTTGGATTAAAATGAAAAGCATTTTCAAATTATCCAAGTTGGATGAAATTTTGATCCAGACTAATTTTGGCTCCACGGAGTAGGCTATAGCCTTCGAAAAACGGAGCAAATATTTAGAATACCTTAAATCATCATTTGGAAGGCATTTTTAGACATGAAGTGCACCGTCATAATGCTATTTAGAACTAGATTTAAAGATTTAAAATTTTAAAAATTTTGATCCGGATCAGTTTTGGTTTGACGTGGAAGGCTATAGCCTTCGGAAATAGGAGTAGATATTGAGAATACCTTAAATCATAATCCGGAAGGTATTTTTCGACATGAATTAGATAAGTGGTATTTTATTGAAAGCATGTTTCACTAATACAAAGTTCTAGAAATTTTGGGCCAGTCAAATTTTCTATTGCCAAAGAAGGCTATAGGTTTTGAAAAATGTTGAAAGTGTTAAAACGACCATAACTCATTACATTGAAGTCAATTTTAGACACGAATTCGACTATTAGATTCTGATTAAAAGAAGTTTCAAATTATCCAAGTTCAATGAAATTGTGATCCAGACCAATTTTTGCTCATGGAGTAGGTTATAGCCTTCGAAAAACGAAGCAAATATTTAGAATACCTTAAATCGCCATCTGAAAGGCATATTTAGACATGAAGTTTACTGTTGGAATGCTATTTAGATCAAGATTTAATTATTTAAAATTTTAGAAATTTTGATCCGGGCCAATTTTGATTCGATAGGGAAGGCTATAGCCTTCGGCCAACGGAATATATATTGAAATTACCTTAAATCATAATCCGGAATGCATTTTTCAACACGAATTGGATCAGTGGAATTCTACTGAAAGCATGTTTCAATAATCCAAAATTCAAGAAATTTTAAGTCAGAAAAATTTTTTGTTGCCAGAGAAGGCTATAGGCTTTGAAAAATGTATCAAATATTGAAATAACCATAACTCGTTATATAGAAGTCAATTTTAGACACGAAGTCAACCGTTGGATTACGATTAACAACACTTTTAAATTATCCAAGTTTACTGAAATTTTGATCAAGACTAATTTTGTCTCCACGTAGTAGGCTATAGTTTTCGAAAAACGAAACAAATATTTAGAATACCTTAAATTACCATCCGGAAGGCGTTTTTAGACATGAAGTGTACCGTTGGAATGCTGTTTAGAGCCAGATTTATTGATTTAAAATTTTAGAAATTTTGATCCGGGTTAATTTTGCTTCGACGAAGAAGGCTATAGCCTTCGGACAACGGGGTAGATATTGAGAATATCGTAAATCATAATCCGGAAGGCATATTTCGACACGAATTAGATCAGTGGAATTCTATTGAAAGCATGTTTCAATAAACCAAAGTTATTGAAATTTTGAGCTTGACAAATTTTCTGTTGCCAAAGAAAGCTATATGCTTCGAAAAATGTACGAATTGTTAGAACGACCATAACTCGTTATACAAAAGTCAATTTTAGACACGAAGTAGAACGTTGGATTATGATGAAAAGCATTTTCAAATTATCTAAGTTGAATGAAATTATGATCCAGACCAATTTTGGCTCCACGGAATAGGCTATAGCCTTCGAAAAATATAACAAATATTTAGAATACCTTAAATCATCATCGGAAGGTATTTTTAGACATCAAGGGCACCGTTGTAAAGCTATTTAGAGCAAGATTTAATGATTTAAAATTTTAGAAATTTTGATCCGAATCAATTTTGGTTTGACGTGGAAGGCTATAGCCTTCAAAAATAGGAGTAGATATTGAGAATACCTTAAATCATAATCCGGAAGGTATTTTTCGACAAGAATTAGATAAGTGGTATTTTATTGAAATTATGTTTCAATAATACAAAGTTCTAGAAATTTTGGGCTAGCCAAATTTTCTGTTGCCAAAGAAGGCTATAGGTTTTGAAAAATGTAGAAAATGTTAAAACGACCATAACTCGTTACATTGAAGTCAATTTTAGACACGAATTCAGCTATTAGATTCTGATTAAAAGAATTTTCAAATTATCCAAGTTCAATGAAATTTTGAACCAGACCAATTTTGACTCCACGGAGTAGGTTATAGCCTTCGAAAAATTAAGTAAATATTTAGAATACCTTAAATCACCATCTGAAATGCATATTTAGACATGAAATGTACCGTTGGAATGCTATTTAGATCAAGATTTAATTATTTAAAATTTTTAAAATTTTGATCCGGGTCAATTTTGATTCGACGGGGAAGATATAGCCTTTGGCCAACGGAATATATATTGAAATTACCTTAAATCATAATCTGGAATACATTTTTCAATACGAATTGGATCAGTAGATTTTTATTGAAAGCATGTTTCAATAATCCAAAATTCTAGAAAATTTTAAATCAGACAAATTTTCTGTTTCTAGATAAGGCTATAGGTTTCGAAAAATGTATCAAATGTTGAAACGACCATAACTTGTTATATAGAAGGCAATTTTAGACACGAAGTCGACCATTGGATTACGTTAAAAACGCCTTTAAATTATCCGAGTTGACTGAAATTTTGATGAAGACCAATTTTGGCTCCATGGAGAAGGCTATAGCCTTCGAAAACCAGAGCAAATATTTAAAATAACTTAAAGCACTATCCGGAAGGCATTTTTTGACATGAATTGCACCGTTGGAATGGTATATAGAGCAAGATTTAATTATTTAAAGTTTTTGGAATTTTGATCCGGGTCAATTTTGGTTTGACGTGGAAGGCCATAGCCTTCGGGTATAGGAGTAGATATTGAGAATACTTTAAATCATAATCCGAAAGGTATTTTTTGACACGAATTAGATAAGTAATATTTTATTGAAAGCATGTTTCAATAATACAAAGTTCTAGAAATTTTGGGCCAGTCAAATTTTCTGTTGCCAAAGAAGGCTATAGGGTTTGAAAAATATAGAAAATGTTAAAACGACCATAACTAGTTATATTGAAGTCAATTTTAGACACGAATTCGACCGTTAGATTATGATTAAAAGTATTTTTAAATTATCCAAGTTCAATGAAATTTTGATCCAGACCAATTTTGACTCCACGGAGTAGGTTTTGGCCTTCGAAAAAAGGCGTAAATATTTAGAATACCTTAAATTACCATCCGGAAGGCGTTTTTAGACATGAATTGCACCGTTGGAATGCTATTTAGAGCCAGATTTAATGATTTAAAATTTTAGAAATTTTGATCCGGGTCAATTTTGCTTCGACGAAGAAGGCTATAGCCTTCGGACAACGGAGCAGATATTGAGAATACCTTAAATCATAATCCGGAAGGCATATTTCGACACGAATTAGATCAGTGGAATTCTATTGAAAGCATGTTTCAATAAACCAAAGTTATTGAAATTTTGAGCTTGACAAATTTTCTGTTGCCAAAGAAAGCTATATGCTTCGAAAAATGTACGAATTGTTAGAACGACCATAACTCGTTATACAAAAGTCAATTTTAGACACGAAGTAGAACGTTGGATTATGATGAAAAGCATTTTCAAATTATCTAAGTTGAATGAAATTATGATCCAGACCAATTTTGGCTCCACGGAATAGGCTATAGCCTTCGAAAAATATAACAAATATTTAGAATACCTTAAATCATCATCGGGAAGGTATTTTTAGACATCAAGGGCACCGTTGTAAAGCTATTTAGAGCAAGATTTAATGATTTAAAATTTTAGAAATTTTGATCCGAATCAATTTTGGTTTGACGTGGAAGGCTATAGCCTTCAAAAATAGGAGTAGATATTGAGAATACCTTAAATCATAATCCGGAAGGTATTTTTCGACAAGAATTAGATAAGTGGTATTTTATTGAAATTATGTTTCAATAATACAAAGTTCTAGAAATTTTGGGCTAGCCAAATTTTCTGTTGCCAAAGAAGGCTATAGGTTTTGAAAAATGTAGAAAATGTTAAAACGACCATAACTCGTTACATTGAAGTCAATTTTAGACACGAATTCAGCTATTAGATTCTGATTAAAAGAATTTTCAAATTATCCAAGTTCAATGAAATTTTGAACCAGACCAATTTTGACTCCACGGAGTAGGTTATAGCCTTCGAAAAATTAAGTAAATATTTAGAATACCTTAAATCACCATCTGAAATGCATATTTAGACATGAAATGTACCGTTGGAATGCTATTTAGATCAAGATTTAATTATTTAAAATTTTTAAAATTTTGATCCGGGTCAATTTTGATTCGACGGGGAAGATATAGCCTTTGGCCAACGGAATATATATTGAAATTACCTTAAATCATAATCTGGAATACATTTTTCAATACGAATTGGATCAGTAGATTTTTATTGAAAGCATGTTTCAATAATCCAAAATTCTAGAAAATTTTAAATCAGACAAATTTTCTGTTTCTAGATAAGGCTATAGGTTTCGAAAAATGTATCAAATGTTGAAACGACCATAACTTGTTATATAGAAGGCAATTTTAGACACGAAGTCGACCATTGGATTACGTTAAAAACGCCTTTAAATTATCCGAGTTGACTGAAATTTTGATGAAGACCAATTTTGGCTCCATGGAGAAGGCTATAGCCTTCGAAAACCAGAGCAAATATTTAAAATAACTTAAAGCACTATCCGGAAGGCATTTTTTGACATGAATTGCACCGTTGGAATGGTATATAGAGCAAGATTTAATTATTTAAAGTTTTTGGAATTTTGATCCGGGTCAATTTTGGTTTGACGTGGAAGGCCATAGCCTTCGGGTATAGGAGTAGATATTGAGAATACTTTAAATCATAATCCGAAAGGTATTTTTTGACACGAATTAGATAAGTAATATTTTATTGAAAGCATGTTTCAATAATACAAAGTTCTAGAAATTTTGGGCCAGTCAAATTTTCTGTTGCCAAAGAAGGCTATAGGGTTTGAAAAATATAGAAAATGTTAAAACGACCATAACTAGTTATATTGAAGTCAATTTTAGACACGAATTCGACCGTTAGATTATGATTAAAAGTATTTTTAAATTATCCAAGTTCAATGAAATTTTGATCCAGACCAATTTTGACTCCACGGAGTAGGTTTTGGCCTTCGAAAAAAGGCGTAAATATTTAGAATACCTTAAATTACCATCCGGAAGGCGTTTTTAGACATGAATTGCACCGTTGGAATGCTATTTAGAGCCAGATTTAATGATTTAAAATTTTAGAAATTTTGATCCGGGTCAATTTTGCTTCGACGAAGAAGGCTATAGCCTTCGGACAACGGAGCAGATATTGAGAATACCTTAAATCATAATCCGGAAGGCATATTTCGACACGAATTAGATCAGTGGAATTCTATTGAAAGCATGTTTCAATAAACCAAAGTTATTGAAATTTTGAGCTTGACAAATTTTCTGTTGCCAAAGAAAGCTATATGCTTCGAAAAATGTACGAATTGTTAGAACGACCATAACTCGTTATACAAAAGTCAATTTTAGACACGAAGTAGAACGTTGGATTATGATGAAAAGCATTTTCAAATTATCTAAGTTGAATGAAATTTTGATCCAGACCAATTTTGGCTCCACGGAATAGGCTATAGCCTTCGAAAAATAGAACAAATATTTAGAATACCTTAAATCATCATCGGGAAGGTATTTTTAGACATCAAGGGCACCGTTGTAAAGCTATTTAGAGCAAGATTTAATGATTTAAAATTTTAGAAATTTTGATCCGAATCAATTTTGGTTTGACGTGGAAGGCTATAGCCTTCAAAAATAGGAGTAGATATTGAGAATACCTTAAATCATAATCCGGAAGGTATTTTTTGATAAGAATTAGATAAGTGGTATTTTATTGAAAGTATGTTTCAATAATACAAAGTTCTAGAAATTTTGGGCTAGCCAAATTTTCTGTTGCCAAAGAAGGCTATAGGTTTTGAAAAATGTAGAAAATGTTAAAACGACCATAACTAGTTATATTGAAGTCAATTTTAGACACGAATTCGACCGTTAGATTATGATTAAAAGTATTTTTAAATTATCCAAGTTCAATGAAATTTTGATCCAGACCAATTTTGACTCCACGGAGTAGGTTTTGGCCTTCGAAAAAAGGCGTAAATATTTAGAATACCTTAAATTACCATCCGGAAGGCGTTTTTAGACATGAATTGCACTGTTGGAATGCTATTTAGAGCCAGATTTAATGATTTAAAATTTTAGAAATTTTGATCCGGGTCAATTTTGCTTCGACGAAGAAGGCTATAGTCTTCGGATAACGGAGCAGATATTGAGAATACCTTAAATCATAATCCGGAAGGCATATTTCGACACGAATTAGATCAGTGGAATTCTATTGAAAGCATGTTTCAATAAACCAAAGTTATTGAAATTTTGAGCTTGACAAATTTTCTGTTGCCAAAGAAAGCTATATGCTTCGAAAAATGTACGAATTGTTAGAACGACCATAACTCGTTATACAAAAGTCAATTTTAGACACGAAGTAGAACGTTGGATTATGATGAAAAGCATTTTCAAATTATCTAAGTTGAATGAAATTTTGATCCAGACCAATTTTGGCTCCACGGAATAGGCTATAGCCTTCGAAAAATAGAACAAATATTTAGAATACCTTAAATCATCATCGGGAAGGTATTTTTAGACATCAAGGGCACCGTTGTAAAGCTATTTAGAGCAAGATTTAATGATTTAAAATTTTAGAAATTTTGATCCGAATCAATTTTGGTTTGACGTGGAAGGCTATAGCCTTCAAAAATAGGAGTAGATATTGAGAATACCTTAAATCATAATCCGGAAGGTATTTTTCGATAAGAATTAGATAAGTGGTATTTTATTGAAAGTATGTTTCAATAATACAAAGTTCTAGAAATTTTGGGCTAGCCAAATTTTCTGTTGCCAAAGAAGGCTATAGGTTTTGAAAAATGTAGAAAATGTTAAAACGACCATAACTCGTTACATTAAAGTCAATTTTAGACACGAATTCAACTATTAGATTCTGATTAAAAGAATTTTCAAATTATCCAAGTTCAATGAAATTTTGAACCAGACCAATTTTGACTCCACGGAGTAGGTTATAGCCTTCGAAAAATTAAGTAAATATTTAGAATACCTTAAATCACCATCTGAAATGCATATTTAGGCATGAAATGTACCGTTGGAATTCTATTTAGATCAAGATTTAATTATTTAAAATTTTTAAAATTTTGATCCGGGTCAATTTTGATTCGACGGGGAAGATATAGCCTTTGGCCAACGGAATATATATTGAAATTACCTTAAATCATAATCTGGAATACATTTTTCAATACGAATTGGACCAGTAGATTTTTATTGAAAGCATGTTTCAATAATCCAAAATTCTAGAAAATTTTAAATCAGACAAATTTTCTGTTTCTAGATAAGGCTATAGGTTTCGAAAAATGTATCAAATGTTGAAACGACCATAACTTGTTATATAGAAGGCAATTTTAGACACGAAGTCGACCATTGGATTACGTTAAAACGCCTTTAAATTATCCGAGTTGACTGAAATTTTGATGAAGACCAATTTTGGCTCCATGGAGAAGGCTATAGCCTTCGAAAACCAGAGCAAATATTTAAAATAACTTAAAGCACTATCCGGAAGGCATTTTTTGACATGAATTGCACCGTTGGAATGGTATATAGAGCAATATTTAATTATTTAAAGTTTTTGGAATTTTGATCCGGGTCAATTTTGGTTTGACGTGGAAGGCCATAGCCTTCGGGTATAGGAGTAGATATTGAGAATACCTTAAATCATAATCCGAAAGGTATTTTTTGACACGAATTAGATAAGTAATATTTTATTGAAAGCATGTTTCAATAATACAAAGTTCTAGAAATTTTGGGCCAGTCAAATTTTCTGTTGCCAAAGAAGGCTATAGGGTTTGAAAAATGTAGAAAATGTTAAAACGACCATAACTAGTTATATTGAAGTCAATTTTAGACACGAATTCGACCGTTAGATTATGATTAAAAGTATTTTTAAATTATCCAAGTTCAATGAAATTTTGATCCAGACCAATTTTGACTCCACGGAGTAGGTTTTGGCCTTCGAAAAAAGGCGTAAATATTTAGAATACCTTAAATTACCATCCGGAATGCGTTTTAAGACATGAATTGCACCGTTGGAATGCTATTTAGAGCCAGATTTAATGATTTAAAATTTTAGAAATTTTGATCCGGGTCAATTTTGCTTCGACGAAGAAGGCTATAGCCTTCGGACAACGGAGCAGATATTGAGAATACCTTAAATCATAATCCGGAAGGCATATTTCGACACGAATTAGATCAGTGGAATTCTATTGAAAGCATGTTTCAATAAACCAAAGTTATTGAAATTTTGAGCTTGACAAATTTTCTGTTGCCAAAGAAAGCTATATGCTTCGAAAAATGTACGAATTGTTAGAACGACCATAACTCGTTATACAAAAGTCAATTTTAGACACGAAGTAGAACGTTGGATTATGATGAAAAGCATTTTCAAATTATCTAAGTTGAATGAAATTTTGATCCAGACCAATTTTGGCTCCACGGAATAGGCTATAGCCTTCGAAAAATAGAACAAATATTTAGAATACCTTAAATCATCATCGGGAAGGTATTTTTAGACATCAAGGGCACCGTTGTAAAGCTATTTAGAGCAAGATTTAATGATTTAAAATTTTAGAAATTTTGATCCGAATCAATTTTGGTTTGACGTGGAAGGCTATAGCCTTCAAAATAGGAGTAGATATTGAGAATACCTTAAATCATAATCCGGAAGGTATTTTTCGATAAGAATTAGATAAGTGGTATTTTATTGAAAGTATGTTTCAATAATACAAAGTTCTAGAAATTTTGGGCTAGCCAAATTTTCTGTTGCCAAAGAAGGCTATAGGTTTTGAAAAATGTAGAAAATGTTAAAACGACCATAACTCGTTACATTAAAGTCAATTTTAGACACGAATTCAACTATTAGATTCTGATTAAAAGAATTTTCAAATTATCCAAGTTCAATGAAATTTTGAACCAGACCAATTTTGACTCCACGGAGTAGGTTATAGCCTTCGAAAAATTAAGTAAATATTTAGAATACCTTAAATCACCATCTGAAATGCATATTTAGGCATGAAATGTACCGTTGGAATGCTATTTAGATCAAGATTTAATTATTTAAAATTTTTAAAATTTTGATCCGGGTCAATTTTGATTCGACGGGGAAGATATAGCCTTTGGCCAACGGAATATATATTGAAATTACCTTAAATCATAATCTGGAATACATTTTTCAATACGAATTGGATCAGTAGATTTTTATTGAAAGCATGTTTCAATAATCCAAAATTCTAGAAAATTTTAAATCAGACAAATTTTCTGTTTCTAGATAAGGCTATAGGTTTCGAAAAATGTATCAAATGTTGAAACGACCATAACTTGTTATATAGAAGGCAATTTTAGACACGAAGTCGACCATTGGATTACGTTAAAAACGCCTTTAAATTATCCGAGTTGACTGAAATTTTGATGAAGACCAATTTTGGCTCCATGGAGAAGGCTATAGCCTTCGAAAACCAGAGCAAATATTTAAAATAACTTAAAGCACTATCCGGAAGGCATTTTTTGACATGAATTGCACCGTTGGAATGGTATATAGAGCAAGATTTAATTATTTAAAGTTTTTGGAATTTTGATCCGGGTCAATTTTGGTTTGACGTGGAAGGCCATAGCCTTCGGGTATAGGAGTAGATATTGAGAATACCTTAAATCATAATCCGAAAGGTATTTTTTGACACGAATTAGATAAGTAATATTTTATTGAAAGCATGTTTCAATAATACAAAGTTCTAGAAATTTTGGGCCAGTCAAATTTTCTGTTGCCAAAGAAGGCTATAGGGTTTGAAAAATGTAGAAAATGTTAAAACGACCATAACTAGTTATATTGAAGTCAATTTTAGACACGAATTCGACCGTTAGATTATGATTAAAAGTATTTTTAAATTATCCAAGTTCAATGAAATTTTGATCCAGACCAATTTTGACTCCACGGAGTAGGTTTTGGCCTTCGAAAAAGGCGTAAATATTTAGAATACCTTAAATTACCATCCGGAAGGCGTTTTTAGACATGAATTGCACCGTTGGAATGCTATTTAGAGCCAGATTTAATGATTTAAAATTTTAGAAATTTTGATCCGGGTCAATTTTGCTTCGACGAAGAAGGCTATAGCCTTCGGACAACGGAGCAGATATTGAGAATACCTTAAATCATAATCCGGAAGGCATATTTCGACACGAATTAGATCAGTGGAATTCTATTGAAAGCATGTTTCAATAAACCAAAGTTATTGAAATTTTGAGCTTGACAAATTTTCTGTTGCCAAAGAAAGCTATATGCTTCGAAAAATGTACGAATTGTTAGAACGACCATAACTCGTTATACAAAAGTCAATTTTAGACACGAAGTAGAACGTTGGATTATGATGAAAAGCATTTTCAAATTATCTAAGTTGAATGAAATTTTGATCCAGACCAATTTTGGCTCCACGGAATAGGCTATAGCCTTCGAAAAATAGAACAAATATTTAGAATACCTTAAATCATCATCGGGAAGGTATTTTTAGACATCAAGGGCACCGTTGTAAAGCTATTTAGAGCAAGATTTAATGATTTAAAATTTTAGAAATTTTGATCCGAATCAATTTTGGTTTGACGTGGAAGGCTATAGCCTTCAAAAATAGGAGTAGATATTGAGAATACCTTAAATCATAATCCGGAAGGTATTTTTCGATAAGAATTAGATAAGTGGTATTTTATTGAAAGTATGTTTCAATAATACAAAGTTCTAGAAATTTTGGGCTAGCCAAATTTTCTGTTGCCAAAGAAGGCTATAGGTTTTGAAAAATGTAGAAAATGTTAAAACGACCATAACTCGTTACATTAAAGTCAATTTTAGACACGAATTCAACTATTAGATTCTGATTAAAAGAATTTTCAAATTATCCAAGTTCAATGAAATTTTGAACCAGACCAATTTTGACTCCACGGAGTAGGTTATAGCCTTCGAAAAATTAAGTAAATATTTAGAATACCTTAAATCACCATCTGAAATGCATATTTAGGCATGAAATGTACCGTTGGAATGCTATTTAGATCAAGATTTAATTATTTAAAATTTTTAAAATTTTGATCCGGGTCAATTTTGATTCGACGGGGAAGATATAGCCTTTGGCCAACGGAATATATATTGAAATTACCTTAAATCATAATCTGGAATACATTTTTCAATACGAATTGGATCAGTAGATTTTTATTGAAAGCATGTTTCAATAATCCAAAATTCTAGAAAATTTTAAATCAGACAAATTTTCTGTTTCTAGATAAGGCTATAGGTTTCGAAAAATGTATCAAATGTTGAAACGACCATAACTTGTTATATAGAAGGCAATTTTAGACACGAAGTCGACCATTGGATTACGTTAAAAACGCCTTTAAATTATCCGAGTTGACTGAAATTTTGATGAAGACCAATTTTGGCTCCATGGAGAAGGCTATAGCCTTCGAAAACCAGAGCAAATATTTAAAATAACTTAAAGCACTATCCGGAAGGCATTTTTTGACATGAATTGCACCGTTGGAATGGTATATAGAGCAAGATTTAATTATTTAAAGTTTTTGGAATTTTGATCCGGGTCAATTTTGGTTTGACGTGGAAGGCCATAGCCTTCGGGTATAGGAGTAGATATTGAGAATACCTTAAATCATAATCCGAAAGGTATTTTTTGACACGAATTAGATAAGTAATATTTTATTGAAAGCATGTTTCAATAATACAAAGTTCTAGAAATTTTGGGCCAGTCAAATTTTCTGTTGCCAAAGAAGGCTATAGGGTTTGAAAAATGTAGAAAATGTTAAAACGACCATAACTAGTTATATTGAAGTCAATTTTAGACACGAATTCGACCGTTAGATTATGATTAAAAGTATTTTTAAATTATCCAAGTTCAATGAAATTTTGATCCAGACCAATTTTGACTCCACGGAGTAGGTTTTGGCCTTCGAAAAAAGGCGTAAATATTTAGAATACCTTAAATTACCATCCGGAAGGCGTTTTTAGACATGAATTGCACCGTTGGAATGCTATTTAGAGCCAGATTTAATGATTTAAAATTTTAGAAATTTTGATCCGGGTCAATTTTGCTTCGACGAAGAAGGCTATAGCCTTCGGACAACGGAGCAGATATTGAGAATACCTTAAATCATAATCCGGAAGGCATATTTCGACACGAATTAGATCAGTGGAATTCTATTGAAAGCATGTTTCAATAAACCAAAGTTATTGAAATTTGAGCTTGACAAATTTTCTGTTGCCAAAGAAAGCTATATGCTTCGAAAAATGTACGAATTGTTAGAACGACCATAACTCGTTATACAAAAGTCAATTTTAGACACGAAGTAGAACGTTGGATTATGATGAAAAGCATTTTCAAATTATCTAAGTTGAATGAAATTTTGATCCAGACCAATTTTGGCTCCACGGAATAGGCTATAGCCTTCGAAAAATAGAACAAATATTTAGAATACCTTAAATCATCATCGGGAAGGTATTTTTAGACATCAAGGGCACCGTTGTAAAGCTATTTAGAGCAAGATTTAATGATTTAAAATTTTAGAAATTTTGATCCGAATCAATTTTGGTTTGACGTGGAAGGCTATAGCCTTCAAAAATAGGAGTAGATATTGAGAATACCTTAAATCATAATCCGGAAGGTATTTTTCGATAAGAATTAGATAAGTGGTATTTTATTGAAAGTATGTTTCAATAATACAAAGTTCTAGAAATTTTGGGCTAGCCAAATTTTCTGTTGCCAAAGAAGGCTATAGGTTTTGAAAAATGTAGAAAATGTTAAAACGACCATAACTCGTTACATTAAAGTCAATTTTAGACACGAATTCAACTATTAGATTCTGATTAAAAGAATTTTCAAATTATCCAAGTTCAATGAAATTTTGAACCAGACCAATTTTGACTCCACGGAGTAGGTTATAGCCTTCGAAAAATTAAGTAAATATTTAGAATACCTTAAATCACCATCTGAAATGCATATTTAGGCATGAAATGTACCGTTGGAATTCTATTTAGATCAAGATTTAATTATTTAAAATTTTTAAAATTTTGATCCGGGTCAATTTTGATTCGACGGGGAAGATATAGCCTTTGGCCAACGGAATATATATTGAAATTACCTTAAATCATAATCTGGAATACATTTTTCAATACGAATTGGATCAGTAGATTTTTATTGAAAGCATGTTTCAATAATCCAAAA
The DNA here is from genome assembly GCA_025413025.1 of Ficus hispida. Lineage (NCBI taxonomy): Eukaryota > Viridiplantae > Streptophyta > Magnoliopsida > Rosales > Moraceae > Ficus > Ficus hispida. The sequence continues at coordinate 33,692,007 of CM046374.1, forward strand.
TTCTAGAAAATTTTAAATCAGACAAATTTTCTGTTTCTAGATAAGGCTATAGGTTTCGAAAAATGTATCAAATGTTGAAACGACCATAACTTGTTATATAGAAGGCAATTTTAGACACGAAGTCGACCATTGGATTACGTTAAAAACGCCTTTAAATTATCCGAGTTGACTGAAATTTTGATGAAGACCAATTTTGGCTCCATGGAGAAGGCTATAGCCTTCGAAAACCAGAGCAAATATTTAAAATAACTTAAAGCACTATCCGGAAGGCATTTTTTGACATGAATTGCACCGTTGGAATGGTATATAGAGCAATATTTAATTATTTAAAGTTTTTGGAATTTTGATCCGGGTCAATTTTGGTTTGACGTGGAAGGCCATAGCCTTCGGGTATAGGAGTAGATATTGAGAATACCTTAAATCATAATCCGAAAGGTATTTTTTGACACGAATTAGATAAGTAATATTTTATTGAAAGCATGTTTCAATAATACAAAGTTCTAGAAATTTTGGGCCAGTCAAATTTTCTGTTGCCAAAGAAGGCTATAGGGTTTGAAAAATGTAGAAAATGTTAAAACGACCATAACTAGTTATATTGAAGTCAATTTTAGACACGAATTCGACCGTTAGATTATGATTAAAAGTATTTTTAAATTATCCAAGTTCAATGAAATTTTGATCCAGACCAATTTTGACTCCACGGAGTAGTTTTGGCCTTCGAAAAAAGGCGTAAATATTTAGAATACCTTAAATTACCATCCGGAAGGCGTTTTTAGACATGAATTGCACCGTTGGAATGCTATTTAGAGCCAGATTTAATGATTTAAAATTTTAGAAATTTTGATCCGGGTCAATTTTGCTTCGACGAAGAAGGCTATAGTCTTCGGACAACGGAGCAGATATTGAGAATACCTTAAATCATAATCCGGAAGGCATATTTCGACACGAATTAGATGAGTGGAATTCTATTGAAAGCATGTTTCAATAAACCAAAGTTATTGAAATTTTGAGCTTGACAAATTTTCTGTTGCCAAAGAAAGCTATATGCTTCGAAAAATGTACGAATGTTAGAACGACCATAACTCGTTATACAAAAGTCAATTTTAGACACGAAGTAGAACGTTGGATTATGATGAAAAGCATTTTCAAATTATCTAAGTTGAATGAAATTTTGATCCAGACCAATTTTGGCTCCACGGAATAGGCTATAGCCTTCGAAAAATAGAACAAATATTTAGAATACCTTAAATCATCATCGGGAAGGTATTTTTAGACATCAAGGGCACCGTTGTAAAGCTATTTAGAGCAAGATTTAATGATTTAAAATTTTAGAAATTTTGATCCGAATCAATTTTGGTTTGACGTGGAAGGCTATAGCCTTCAAAATAGGAGTAGATATTGAGAATACCTTAAATCATAATCCGGAAGGTATTTTTCGATAAGAATTAGATAAGTGGTATTTTATTGAAAGTATGTTTCAATAATACAAAGTTCTAGAAATTTTGGGCTAGCCAAATTTTCTGTTGCCAAAGAAGGCTATAGGTTTTGAAAAATGTAGAAAATGTTAAAACGACCATAACTCGTTACATTAAAGTCAATTTTAGACACGAATTCAACTATTAGATTCTGATTAAAAGAATTTTCAAATTATCCAAGTTCAATGAAATTTTGAACCAGACCAATTTTGACTCCACGGAGTAGGTTATAGCCTTCGAAAAATTAAGTAAATATTTAGAATACCTTAAATCACCATCTGAAATGCATATTTAGGCATGAAATGTACCGTTGGAATGCTATTTAGATCAAGATTTAATTATTTAAAATTTTTAAAATTTTGATCCGGGTCAATTTTGATTCGACGGGGAAGATATAGCCTTTGGCCAACGGAATATATATTGAAATTACCTTAAATCATAATCTGGAATACATTTTTCAATACGAATTGGATCAGTAGATTTTTATTGAAAGCATGTTTCAATAATCCAAAATTCTAGAAAATTTTAAATCAGACAAATTTTCTGTTTCTAGATAAGGCTATAGGTTTCGAAAAATGTATCAAATGTTGAAACGACCATAACTTGTTATATAGAAGGCAATTTTAGACACGAAGTCGACCATTGGATTACGTTAAAAACGCCTTTAAATTATCCGAGTTGACTGAAATTTTGATGAAGACCAATTTTGGCTCCATGGAGAAGGCTATAGCCTTCGAAAACCAGAGCAAATATTTAAAATAACTTAAAGCACTATCCGGAAGGCATTTTTTGACATGAATTGCACCGTTGGAATGGTATATAGAGCAAGATTTAATTATTTAAAGTTTTGGAATTTTGATCCGGGTCAATTTTGGTTTGACGTGGAAGGCCATAGCCTTCGGGTATAGGAGTAGATATTGAGAATACCTTAAATCATAATCCGAAAGGTATTTTTTGACACGAATTAGATAAGTAATATTTTATTGAAAGCATGTTTCAATAATACAAAGTTCTAGAAATTTTGGGCCAGTCAAATTTTCTGTTGCCAAAGAAGGCTATAGGGTTTGAAAAATGTAGAAAATGTTAAAACGACCATAACTAGTTATATTGAAGTCAATTTTAGACACGAATTCGACCGTTAGATTATGATTAAAAGTATTTTTAAATTATCCAAGTTCAATGAAATTTTGATCCAGACCAATTTTGACTCCACGGAGTAGGTTTTGGCCTTCGAAAAAAGGCGTAAATATTTAGAATACCTTAAATTACCATCCGGAAGGCGTTTTTAGACATGAATTGCACCGTTGGAATGCTATTTAGAGCCAGATTTAATGATTTAAAATTTTAGAAATTTTGATCCGGGTCAATTTTGCTTCGACGAAGAAGGCTATAACCTTCGACAATGGAGCAGATATTGAGAATACCTTAAATCATAATCTGGAAGGCATATTTCGACACGAATTAGATCAGTGGAATTATATTGAAATCATGTTTCAATAATCTAAAGTTCTAGAAATTTTGAGCTAGACAAATTTTCTGTTGCTAGAGAAGGCTATAGGCTTCGAAAAATATACGAAATATTGGAACGACCATAACTCGTTATATAAAAGTTAATTTTAGACATGAAGTTGAAAGTTGGATTAAAATGAAAAGCATTTTCAAATTATCCAAGTTGGATGAAATTTTGATCCAGACTAATTTTGGCTCCACGGAGTAGGCTATAGCCTTCGAAAAACGGAGCAAATATTTAGAATACCTTAAATCATCATTTGGAAGGCATTTTTAGACATGAAGTGCACCGTCATAATGCTATTTAGAACTAGATTTAAAGATTTAAAATTTTAAAAATTTTGATCCGGATCAGTTTTGGTTTGACGTGGAAGGCTATAGCCTTCGGAAATAGGAGTAGATATTGAGAATACCTTAAATCATAATCCGGAAGGTATTTTTCGACATGAATTAGATAAGTGGTATTTTATTGAAAGCATGTTTCAATAATACAAAGTTCTAGAAATTTTGGGCCAGTCAAATTTTCTATTGCCAAAGAAGGCTATAGGTTTGAAAAATGTTGAAAGTGTTAAAACCATAACTCATTACATTGAAGTCAATTTTAGACACGAATTCGACTATTAGATTCTGATTAAAAGAAGTTTCAAATTATCCAAGTTCAATGAAATTGTGATCCAGATCAATTTTGCTCATGGAGTAGGTTATAGCCTTCGAAAAACGAAGCAAATATTTAGAATACCTTAAATCGCCATCTGAAAGGCATATTTAGACATGAAGTGTACCGTTGGAATGCTATTTAGATCAAGATTTAATTATTTAAAATTTTAAAATTTTGATCCGGGCCAATTTTGATTCGATGGGAAGGCTATAGCCTTCGGCCAACGGAATATATATTGAAATTACCTTAAATCATAATCGGAATGCATTTTTCAATAATCCAAAATTCTAGAAAGATTTTAATAATCCAAAATTCTAGAAAATTTTAAATCAGACAAATTTTCTGTTTCTAGATAAGGCTATAGGTTTCAAAAATGTATCAAATGTTGAAACGACCATAACTTGTTATATAGAAGCAATTTAGACACGAAGTCGACCATTGATTACGTTAAAAACGCTTTAAATTATCCGAGTTGACTGAAATTTTGATGAAGACCAATTTTGGCTCCATGGAGAAGGCTATAGCCTTCGAAAACCGGAGCAAATATTTAAAATACCTTAAATCACTATCCGGAAGGCATTTTTGACATGAATTGCACCGTTGAATGGTATATAGAGCAAGATTTAATTATTTAAAGTTTTGGAATTTTGATCCGGGTCAATTTTGGTTTGACGTGGAAGGCCATAGCCTTCGATATAGGAGTAGATATTGAGAATACCTTAAATCATAATCCGAAAGGTATTTTTTGACACGAATTAGATAAGTAATATTTTATTGAAAGCATGTTTCAATAATACAAAGTTCTAGAAATTTTGGGCCAGTCAAATTTTCTGTTGCCAAAGAAGGCTATAGGGTTTGAAAAATGTAGAAAATGTTAAAACGACCATAACTAGTTATATTGAAGTCAATTTTAGACACGAATTCGACCGTTAGATTATGATTAAAAGTATTTTTAAATTATCCAAGTTCAATGAAATTTTGATCCAGACCAATTTTGACTCCACGGAGTAGGTTTTGGCCTTCGAAAAAAGGCGTAAATATTTAGAATACCTTAAATTACCATCCGGAAGGCGTTTTTAGACATGAATTGCACCGTTGGAATGCTATTTAGAACCAGATTTAATGATTTAAAATTTTAGAAATTTTGATCCGGGTAATTTTGCTTCGACGAAGAAGGTATAGCCTTCGACAACGGAACAGATATTGAGAATACCTTAAATCATAATCCGGAAGGCATATTTCGACACGAATTAGATCAGTGGAATTCTATTGAAAGCATGTTTCAATAAACCAAAGTTATTGAAATTTTAAGCTAGACAAATTTTCTATTGCCAAAGAAGGCTATATGCTTCGAAACAAGTACGAAATGTTAGAACGACCATATTTATATAAAAGTCAATTTTAGATACGAAGTAGAACTTTGGATTACGATGAAAAGCATTTTCAAATTATATAAGTTGAATGAAATTTTGATCCAGACCAATTTTGGCTCCAGGAATAGCTATAGCCTTCGAAAAATGGAGCAAATATTTAGAATACCTTTAATCATCATCTGAAAGGTATTTTTAGACATCAAGTGCACCGATGTAATGTTATTTAGAGCAAGATTTAATGATTTAAAATTTTAAAAATTTTGATCCGAATCAATTTTGGTTTGACGTGGAAGGCTATAGCTTCGAAAATAGGAGTAGATATTGAGAATACTTAAATCATAATCCGGAAGGTATTTTTCGACACGAATTAGATAAGTGGTATTTTATTGAAAGCATGTTTCAATAATACAAAGTTCTAGAAATTTTGGGCCAGCCAATTTTCTGTTGTCAAAGAAGGCTAAATGTTTTGAAAAATGTAGAAAATGTTAAAACGACCATAACTCGTTACATTGAAGTCAATTTTAGACACGAATTCAACTATTAGATTCTGATTAAAAGAATTTTCAAATTATCCAAGTTTAATGAAATTTTGATACAGACCAATTTTGGCTCCACGGAGTTGGTTATAGCCTTCGAAAAACGAAGCAAATATTTAGAATACCTTAAATCACCATCTGAAATGCATATTTAGACATGAATTGCACCGTTGGAATGCTATATAGAGCAAGATTTAATTATTTAAAGTTTTAGGAATTTTGATCCGGGTCAATTTTGGTTTGACGTGGAAGGCTATAGCCTTCGGATATAGGAGTAGATATTGAGAGTACCTTAAATCATAATCCGAAAGGTATTTTTTGACACGAATTAGATAAGTAATATTTTATTGAAAGCATGTTTTAATAATACAAAGTTCTAGAAATTTTGGGCCAGTCAAATTTTCTGTTGCCAAAGAAGGCTATAGAGTTTGACAAATGTAGAAAATGTTAAAACGACCATAACTAGTTATATTGAAGTCAATTTTAGACACGAATTCGACCGTTAGAGTATGATTAAAAACACTTTTAAAATATTTAAGTTGATTGAAATTTTGATCAAGACTAATTTTGTCTCCACGGAGTAGGCTATAGTTTTCGAAAAACGAAACAAATATTTAGAATACCTTAAATTACCATCCGGAAGGCGTTTTTAGACATGAATTGCACCGTTGGAATGCTGTTTAGAGCCAGATTTAATGATTTAAAATTTTAGAAATTTTGATCCTGGCCAATTTTCCTTCGACGAAGAAGGCTATAGCCTTCGGACAACGGGGTAGATATTAAGAATACCTTAAATCATAATCGAAGGCATATTTCGACACGAATTAGAATAATGGGATTCTATTAAAAGCATGTTTCAATAAACCAAAGTTATTGATAAAAGTCAATTTTAGACACGAAGTAGAACGTTAGATTACGATGAAAAGCATTTTTAAATTATCCAAGTTGAATGAAATTTTGATCCACACCAATTTTGACTCCGCGGAGTAGGCTATATAGCCTTCGAAAAATGGAGCAAATATTTAGAATACCTTAAATCATCATCTGGAACGTATTTTTAGACATCAAGTGCACCGTTGTAATGCTATTTAGAGCAAGATTTAATGATTTAAAATTTTAGAAATTTTGATCCGAATCAATTTTGGTTTGACGTGGAAGGCTATAGCCTTCGAAAATAGGAGTAGATATTGAGAATACCTTAAATCATAATCTGGAAAGTATTTTTCGACACGAATTAAATAAGTGGTATTTTATTGAAAGCATGTTTCAATAATACAAAGTTCTAGAAATTTTGGGCTAGTCAAATTTTCTGTTGCCAAAGAAGGCTATAGGTTTTGAAAAATATAGAAAATATTAAAACAACCATAACTCGTTACATTGAAGTCAATTTTAGACACGAATTCAACTATTAGATTCTGATTAATAGAATTTTCAAATTATCCAAGTTCAATGAAATTTTGATCAAGACCAATTTTGGCTCAACGGAGTAGGTTATAGCCTTCGAAAAACGAAGCAAATATTAAGAATACCTTAAATCACCATCTGAAACGCATATATAGACATAAAGTGTACTGTTGGAATGCTATTTAGATCAAGATTTAATTATTTAAAATTTTAAAAATTTTGATCCGGGTTAATTTTGATTCGACGGGGAAGGCTATAGCCTTCGGCCAATGGAATATATATTGAAATTACCTTAAATCATAATCCAGAATGCATTTTTCAACATGAATTGGATCAGTGGAATTCTATTTAAAGCATGTTTCAATAATCCAAAATTCTAGAAATTTTAAGTTAGAAAATTTTTTTGTTACCAGAGAAGGCTATAGGCTTCGAAAAATATATCAAATATTTAAACAATCATAACTCGTTATATAGAAGTCAATTGTAGACACGAAGTCGATCGTTGGATTACGATTAAAAACATTTTAAAATTATTTAAGTTGACTGAAATTTTGATCAAGACTAATTTTGTCTCCACGGAGTAGGCTATAGTTTTCAAAAAATGAAGGAAATATTTAGAATACCTTAATTCACCATCTGAAACGCATATTTAGACATGAAGTGCACTGTTGGAATGCTATTTAGATCAAGATTTAATTATTTAAAATTTTAAAAATTTTGATCCGGGTCAATTTTGATTCGACGGGGAAGACTATAGCCTTCGGCCAACGAAATATATATTGAAATTACCTTAAATCATAATCTGGAATGCATTTTTCAATACGAATTGGATCAGTAGATTTTTATTGAAAGTATGTTTCAATAATCCAAAATTCTAGAAAATTTTAAATCAGACAAATTTCTGTTTCTAGATAAGGCTATAGGTTTCAAAAATGTATCAAATGTTGAAACGACCATAACTCATTATATAGAAGTTAATTGTAGACACGAAGTCGACCATTGGATTACAATTAAAAACGCTTTTAAATTATCCAAGTTGACTGAAATTTTGATGAATACCACCTTTGGCTCCACGGAGAAGGCTATAGCATTCGAAAAAGGAAGAAAATATTTAGAATACCTTAAATCACCATCCGGAAAGTATTTTTTGATATGAATTGCACCGTTGGAATGCTATATAGAGCAATATTTAATTATTTAAAATTATTTAAAATTGCACCGTTGGAATGCATCGTTGGAATCCTATAGCCTTCGGATATAGGATTAGATATTGAGAATACCTTAAATCATAATCCGAAAGATATTTTTTGACACGAATTAGATAAGTGGTATTTTATTGAAAGCATGTTTCAATAATACAATGTTCTAGAAATTTTGGGGCAGTCAAATTTTATGTTGCCAAAGAAGGCTATATGGTTTGAAAAATGTATAAAATGTTAAAACGACCACAACTCGTTATATTGAAGTCAATTTTAGATACGAGTTCGACCGTTAGATTATGATTAAAAGTATTTTCAAATTTTCAAAGTTCAATGAAATTTTGATCAAGACCAATTTTAACTCCACGGAGTAGCTTATGGCCTTAAAAAAACGGAGCAAATATTTAGAATACCTTAAATCACTATCTGAAAGGCATATTTAGATATGAAGTACACCGTTGGAATGCTATTTCGAGCAAGATTTAACGATTTAAAATTTTAGAAATTTTGATCCGGGCCAATTTTACTTCGACGAAGAAGGCTATAGCCTTCGGACAACGAAGTAGATATTGAGAATACCTTAAATCATAATCCGGAAGACATTTTTTTTACACGAATTAGATCAGTGAAATTCTATTGAAAGCATGTTTGAATAATTCAAAGTTCTAGAAATTTTGAGCTAGACAAATTTTCTTTTGTCAGAGAAGGCTATAGGCTTCGAAAAATGTACGAAATGTTTGAACGACCATAACCCATATATAAAAGTCAATTTTAGACATGAAGTAAATGTTGGATTACAATGTAAAGCATTTTCAACTTATCCAAGTTGAATGAAATTTTGATCCAGACCAATTTTGGCTCCACGAAGTAGGCTATAGCCTTCAAAAAATGGAGCAAATATTTAGAATACCTTAAATCATCATCTGGAAGGCATTTTTAGACATGAAGTGCACCGTATAATGCTATTATTTAGAGAAAAATTTAATAATTTAAAATTTTAGAAATTTTGATCTGGGTCAATTTTAGTTTGACGTGGAAGGATATAGCCTTCGAATATAGGAGTAGATATTGAAAATACCTTAAATCATAATCGGAAGGTATTTTTTGACACAATTAGATAAGTAGTATTTTATTGAAACCATGTTTCAATAATACAATGTTCTAGAAATTTTGAGCCAGTCAAATTTTCTATTGCCAAAGAAGGCTATAGGGTTTGAAAAATGTAGAAAATATTAAAACGACCATAACTCGTTATATTGAAGTCAATTTTAGACACGAATTCGACCATTAGATTATGATTAAAAGTATTTTCAAATTATCCAAGTTCAATGAAATTGTGATCCATACCAATTTTGGCTCCACGGAATAGGTTATAGCCTTCAAAAAACGGAGCAAATATTTAGAATATCTTAAATCACCTTCTGAAAGGCATATTTAGACATGAAATGCAACGTTGGAATGCTATTTAGATCAAGATTTAATTATTAAAATTTTAAAAATTTTGATCCGGGTCAATTTTGATTCGACGGGGAAGGCTATAGCCTTCGCCAATGGAATATATATTGAAATTACCTTAAATTTAATCTGAATGCATTTTTCAATACGCATTGGATCAGTATATTTTTATTGAAAGCATGTTTCAATATTCCAAAATTCTAGAAAATTTTAAATCAGGCAAATTTTCTGTTTCTAGATAAGGCTATAGGTTTCGAAAAATGTATCAAATGTTGAAACAACCATAAATCGTTATATAGAAGTCAATTGTAGACACGAAGTCGACCATTAGATTACGATTAAAAACCTTTCAAATTATCCAAGTTGACTGAAATTTTGATGAAGACCAATTTTGGCTCCACGGAGAAGGTTATAGCATTCGAAAAAGGGAGAAAATATTTAGAATACCTTAAATCACCATCCGGAAGGCATATTTAGACATGAAGTGCACCGTTGTAATGCTATTATTTAGAGCAAGATTTAATGATTTAAAATTTTAGAAATTTTGATCCGGGTCAATTTTGGTTTAATGTGGAAGGCTATAGCCTTCGGATATAGGGTAGATATTGAGAATACCTTAAATCATATTCCGGAAGGCATTTTTTTATACGAATTAGATCAGTGGAATTCTATTGAAAGCATGTTTTAATAATTCAAAGTTCTAGAAATTTTGAGCTACACAAATTTTCTGTTGTCAGAGGAAGGCTATAGGCTTAGAAAAATGTACGAAATGTTAGAACGACCATAACTCGTTATATAAAAGTCAATTTTAGACATGAAGTAGAACGTTGGATTACCAACGTTGAATGAAATTTCATTCAAATTATCCAAGTTGAATGAAATTTTGATCCAGAGCAATTTTGGCTCCACGGAGTAGGCTATAGCCTTCGAAAAATGGAGCAAATATTTAGAATAACTTAAATCATCATCTGGAAGACATTTTTAGACATGAAGTGCACCGTTGTAATGCTATTATTTAGAGCAAGATTTAATGATTTAAAATTTTAGAAATTTTGATCCGGGTCAATTTTGGTTTAACGTGGAAGGCTATAGCCTTCGGATATAGGAGTAGATATTGAGAATACCTTAAATCATAATCCGGAAGGCATTTTTTTATACGAATTAGATCAGTGGAATTCTATTGAAAGCATGTTTTAATAATTCAAAGTTCTAGAAATTTTGAGCTAGACAAATTTTCTGTTGTCAGAGGAAGGCTATAGGCTTCGAAAAATGTACGAAATGTAAGAACGACCATAACTCGTTATATAAAAGTCAATTTTAGACATGAAGTAGAACGTTGGATTACAATGAAAAGCATTTTCAAATTATCTAAGTTGAATGAAATTTTGATCCAAACCAATTTTGGCTCCACGGAGTAGGCTATATAGCCTTCGAAAAACGGAGCAAATATTTACAATACCATTGATCATCATCTGGAATGCATTTTTAGACATGAAATGCACCGTTGTAATGCTATTATTTAGAGAAAAATTTAATGATTTAAAATTTTAGAAATTTTGATCCGAGTCAATTTTGGTTTAACGTGGAAGGCTATAGCCTTCGGATATAAGAGTATATATTGAGAATACCTTAAATAATAATCCGGAAGGCATTTTTTTACACGAATTAGATCAGTGGAATTCTATTGAAAGCATGTTTTAATAATTCAAAGTTCTAGAAATTTTGAGCTAGACAAATTTTCTGTTGTCAGAGAATGCTATAGACTTCGAAAAATGTACGAAATGTTAGAACGACCATAACTCGTTATATAAAAGTCAATTTTAGACATGAAGTAGAACATTAGATTACCAACGTTGAATGAAATTTCATTCAAATTATCCAAGTTGAATGAAATTTTTTTGACACGAATTAGATAAGTGGTATTTTATTGAAACCATGTTTCAATAATACAATGTTCTAGAAATTTTGAGCCAGTCAAATTTTCTATTGGCAAAGAAGGCAATAGGGTTTGAAAAATGTAGAAAATATTAAAACGACCATAACTCGTTATATTGAAGTCAATTTTAGACACGAATTCGACCGTTAGATTATGATTAAAAGTATTTTCAAATTATCCAAGTTCAATGAAATTGTGATCCATACCAATTTTGGCTCCACAGATAAGGTTATAGCCTTCGAAAAACGGAGCAAATATTCAGAATATCTTAAATCACCATCTGAAAGGCATATTTAGACATGAAGTGCACCGTTGGAATGCTATTTAGATCAAGATTTAATTATTTAAAATTTTAAAAATTTTAATCCGGGTCAATTTTGATTCGACGGGGAAGGCTATAGCCTTCCGCCAACGGAATATATATTGAAATTACCTTAAATTATAATCTGGAATGTATTTTTCAATACGCATTGGATTAGTAGATTTTTATTGAAAGCATGTTTCAATAATCCAAAATTCTAGAAAATTTTAAATCAGACAAATTTTCTGTTTCTAGATAAGGCTATAGGTTTCGAAAAATGTATCAAATGTTGAAACGACCATAACTCGTTATATAGGAGTCAATTGTAGACACGAAGTCGACCATTGGATTACGATTAAAAACGCTTTTAAATTATCCAAGTTGACTGAAATTTTGATGAACACCAATTTTGGCTCCACGGAGAAGGCTATAGCATTCGAAAAAAGGAGAAAATATTTAGAATACCTTAAATATCCATCCGGAAGGCATTTTTTGACATGAACTGCACCGTTGGAATGCTATATAGAGCAATATTTAATTATTTAAAATTATTTAAAATTGCACCGTTGGAATCCTATAGCCTTCGGATATAGGATTAGATATTGAGAATACCTTAAATCATATCCATAAGGTATTTTTTGACACGAATTAGATAAGTGGTATTTTATTGAAAGCATGTTTCAATAATACAATGTTCTAGAAATTTTGGGGCAGTCAAATTTTCTGTTGTCAAAGAAGGCTATAAGGTTTGAAAAATGTATAAAATGTTAAAACGACCATAACTCGTTATATTAAAGTCAATTTTAGACACGAATTCGACTGTTAGATTATGATTAAAAGTATTTTTAAATTATCAAAGTTCAATGAAATTTTGAACCAGACCAATTTTGACTCCACGGAGTAGCTTATGGCCTTAAAAAAAAGGAGCAAATATTTAGAATACCTTAAATCACTATCTGAAAGACATATTTAGACATGAAGTGCACCGTTGGAATGTTATTTTGAGCAAGATTTAATGATTTAAAATTATAGAAATTTTGATCTGAGCCAATTTTACTTCGACGAAGACGGCTATAGCCTTCGGACAACGGAGTAGATATTGAGAATACCATGAATCATAATCCGGAAGGCATTTTTTGACGCGAATTAGATCAGTGGAATTCTATTGAAAGCATATTTTAATAATCCAAAGTTCTAGAAATTTTGAGCTAGACAAATTTTCTGTTGTCAGAGAAGGCTATAGGCATCGAAAAATTTACGAAATGTTAGAACGACCATAACTCGTTATATAAAAGTCAATTTTAGACATGAAGTAGAACGTTGGATTATAATGAAAAGCATTTTCAAATTATCCAAGTTGAATGAAATTTTGATCCAGACCAATTTTGGCTCCACGGAGTAGGCTATAGCCTTAGAAAAACAGAGCAAATATTTAGAATACCTTAAATCATCATCTGGAAGGTATTTTTAGACATGAAGTGCACCGTTGTAATGCTATTATTTAGAGCAAGATTTAATGATTTAAAATTTTAGAAATTTTGATCCGGGTCAATTTTGGTTTAACGTGGAAGGCTATAGCCTTCGGATATAGGAGTAGATATTGAGAATACCTTAAATCATAATCCGGAAGGTATTTTTTTGACACGAATTAGATAAGTGGTATTTTATTGAAACCATATTTCAATAATACAATGTTCTATAAATTTTGAGCCAGTCAAATTTTCTATTGCCAAAGAAGGCTATAGGGTTTGAAAAATGTAGAAAATATTAAAACGACCATCACTCGTTATATTGAAGTAAATTTTAGACGCGAATTCGACCATTAGATTATGATTAAAAGTATTTTCAAATTATCCTAGTTCAGTGAAATTGTGATCCATACCAATTTTGACTCCACGGAATAGGTTATAGCCTTCGAAAAAAAGAGCAAATATTCAGAATATCTTAAATCACCATCTGAAAGGCATATTTAGACATGAAGTGCACCGTTGGAATGCTATTTAGATCAAGATTTAATTATTTAAAATTTTAAAAATTTTGATCCGGACAATTTTGATTCGACGGGGAAGGCTATAGCCTTCCGCCAATGGAATATATATTGAAATTACCTTAAATTATAATCTGGAATGCATTTTTCAATACGCATTGGATCAGTAGATTTTTATTGAAAGCATGTTTCAATAATCCAAAATTCTAGAAAATTTTAAATCAGACAAATTTTCTGTTTCTAGATAAGGCTATAGGTTTCGAAAAATGTATCAAATGTTGAAACGACCATAACTCGTTATATAGAAGTCAATGGTAGACACGAAGTCGACCATTGGATTACGATTAAAAACGCTTTTAAATTATCCAAGTTGACTAAATTTTGATGAACACCAATTATGGCTCCACGGAGAAGGCTATAGCATTCGAAAAAAGAGAAAATATTTAGAATACCTTAAATAACCATCCGGAAGGCATTTTTTGACTTGAACTGCACCGTTGGAATGCTATATAGAGCAATATTTAATTATTTAAAATTATTTAAAATTGCACTGTTGGGAATCCTATAGCCTTCGGATATAGGATTAGATATTGAGAATACCTTAAATCATAATCCGGAAGGTATTTTTTGACACGAATTAGATAAGTGCTATTTTATTGAAAGCATGTTTCAATAATACAATGTTCTAGAAATTTTGGGGCAGTCAAATTTTCTATTGTCAAAGAAGGCTATAAGGTGTGAAAAATGTATAAAATGTTAAAACGACCATAACTCGTTATATTAAAGTCAATTTTAGACACGAATTCGACTGTTAGATTATGATTAAAAGTATTTTTAAATTATCAAAGTTCAATGAAATTTTGATCCAAACCAATTTTGACTCCACGGAGTAGCTTATGGCCTTAAAAAAAGGTGCAAATATTTAGAATACCTAAAATCACTATCTGAAAAGCATATTTAGACGTGAAGTGCACCATTGGAATGCTATTTTGAGCAAGATTTAATGATTTAAAATTATAGAAATTTTGATCTGGGCCAATTTTACTTCGACGAAGAAGGCTATAGCCTTCGGACAAAGGAATAGATATTGAGAATACCATGAATCATAATCCGGAAGGCATTTTTTGACGCGAATTAGATCAGTGGAATTATATTAAAAGCATGTTTAATAATCCAAAGTTCTAGAAATTTTGAGCTAGACAAATTTTATGTTGTCAGAGAAGGATAGGCTTCGAAAAATGTACGAAATGTTAGAACGACCATAACTCGTTATATAAAAGTCAATTTTAGACATGAAGTAGAACGTTGGATTACAATGAAAAGCATTTTCAAATTATCCAAGTTGAATGAAATTTTGATCCAGACCAATTTTGGCTCCACGGAGTAGGCTATAGCCTTCGAAAAACGGAGCAAATATTTAGAATACCTTAAATCATCATCTGGAAGGCATTTTTAGACATGAAGTGCACCGTTGTAATGCTATTATTTAGAGTAAGATTTAATGATTTAAAATTTTAGAAATTTTGATCCGGGTCAATTTTGGTTTAACGTGGAAGGCTATACCTTCGGATATAAGAGTAGATATTGAGAATACCTTAAATCATAATCCGGAATGTATTTTTTTGACATGAATTAGATAAGTGGTATTTTATTGAAACCATGTTTCAATAATACAATGTTCTAGAAATTTTGAGCGAGTCAAATTTTCTATTGCCAAAGAAGGCTATAGGGTTTGAAAAATGTAGAAAATATTAAAACGACCATAACTCATTATATTGAAGTTAATTTTAGACACGAATTCGACCGTTAGATTATGATTAAAAGTATTTTCAAATTATCCAAGTTCAATGAAATTGTGATCCATACCAATTTTGGCTCCACGGAATAGGTTATAGCCTTCGAAAAACGGAGCAAATATTTAGAATATCATAAACCACCATCTGAAAGGCATATTTAGACATGAAGTGCACCGTTGGAATGCTATTTAGATTAAGATTTAATTATTTAAAATTTTAAAAATTTTCATCCGGGTCAATTTTGATTCGACGGGGAAGGCTATAGCCTTCGGCCAACGGAATATATATTGAAATTACTTTAAATTATAATCTGGAATGCATTTTTCAATACGCATTGGATCAGTAGATTTTTATTGAAAGCATGTTTCAATAATCCAAAATTCTAGAAAATTTTAAATCAGACAAATTTTCTGTTTCTAGATAAGGTTATAGGTTTCGAAAAATGTATCAAATGTTGAAACGACCATAACTCGTTATATAGAAGTCAATTGTAGACACGAAGTCGACCATTGGATTACGATTAAAAACGCTTTTAAATTATCCAAGTTGACTGAAATTTTGATGAACACCAATTTTGGCTCCACAGAGAAGGCTATAGCATTCGAAAAAGGGAGAAAATATTTAGAATACCTAAAATAACCATCCGGAAGGCATTTTTTGACATGAACTGCACCGTTGGAATGCTATATAGAGTAATATTTAATTATTTAAAATTATTTAAAATTGCACCGTTGGAATCCTATAGCCTTCGGATATAGGATTAGATATTGAGAATACCTTAAATCATAATCCGGAAGGTATTTTTTGACACGAATTAGATAAGTGCTATTTTATTGAAAGCATATTTCAATAATACAATGTTCTAGAAATTTTGGGGCAGTCAAATTTTCTATTGTCAAAGAAGGCTATAAGGTTTGAAAAATGTATAAAATGTTAAAACGACCATAACTCGTTATATTAAAGTCAATTTTAGACATGAATTCGACTGTTAGATTATGATTAAAAGTATTTTTAAATTATCAAAGTTCAATGCAATTTTGATCCAAACCAATTTTGACTCCACGGAGTAGCTTATGGCCTTAAAAAAAGGTGCAAATATTTAGAATACCTAAAATCACTATCTGAAAAGCATATTTAGACGTGAAGTGCACCATTGGAATGCTATTTTGAGCAAGATTTAATTATTTAAAATTATAGAAATTTTGATCTGGGCCAATTTTACTTCGACGAAGAAGGCTATAGCCTTCGGACAAAGGAATAGATATTGAGAATACCATGAATCATAATCCGGAAGGCATTTTTTGACGCGAATTAGATCAGTGGAATTATATTGAAAGCATGTTTAATAATCCAAAGTTCTAGAAATTTTGAGCTAGACAAATTTTATGTTGTCAGAGAAGGCTATAGGCTTCGAAAAATGTACGAAATGTTAGAACGACCATAACTCGTTATATAAAAGTCAATTTTAGACATGAAGTAGAACGTTGGATTACAATGAAAAGCATTTTCAAATTATCCAAGTTGAATGAAATTTTGATCCAGACCAATTTTGGCTCCACGGAGTAGGCTATAGCCTTCGAAAAACGGAGCAAATATTTAGAATACCTTAAATCATCATCTGGAAGGCATTTTTAGACATGAAGTGCACCGTTGTAATGCTATTATTTAGAGTAAGATTTAATGATTGAAAATTTTAGAAATTTTGATCCGGGTCAATTTTGGTTTAACGTGGAAGGCTATAGCCTTCGGATATAAGAGTAGATATTGAGAATACCTTAAATCATAATCCGGAATGTATTTTTTTGACATGAATTAGATAAGTGGTATTTTATTGAAACCATGTTTCAATAATACAATGTTCTAGAAATTTTGAGCCAGTCAAATTTTATATTGCCAAAGAAGGCTATAGGGTTTGAAAAATGTAGAAAATATTAAAACGACCATAACTCATTATATTGAAGTTAATTTTAGACACGAATTCAACCGTTAGATTATGATTAAAAGTATTTTCAAATTATCCAAGTTCAATGAAATTGTGATCCATACCAATTTTGGCTCCACGGAATAGGTTATAGCCTTCGAAAAACGGAGCAAATATTTAGAATATCATAAACCACCATCTGAAAGGCATATTTAGACATGAAGTGCACCGTTGGAATGCTATTTAGATTAAGATTTAATTATTTAAAATTTTAAAAATTTTCATCCGGGTCAATTTTGATTCGACGGGGAAGGCTATAGCCTTCGGCCAACGGAATATATATTGAAATTACTTTAAATTATAATCTGGAATGCATTTTTCAATACGCATTGGATCAGTAGATTTTTATTGAAAGCATGTTTCAATAATCCAAAATTCTAGAAAATTTTAAATCAGACAAATTTTCTGTTTCTAGATAAGGCTATAGGTTTCGAAAAATGTATCAAATGTTGAAACGACCATAACTCGTTATATAGAAGTCAATTGTAGACACGAAGTCGACCATTGGATTACGATTAAAAACGCTTTTAAATTATCCAAGTTGACTGAAATTTTGATGAACACCAATTTTGGCTCCACAGAGAAGGCTATAGCATTCAAAAAAGGGAGAAAATATTTAGAATACCTAAAATAACCATCCAGAAGGTATTTTTTTGACATGAACTGTACCGTTGGAATGCTATATAGAGCAATATTTAATTATTTAAAATTATTTAAAATTGCACCGTTGGAATCCTATAGCCTTCGGATATAGGATTAGATATTGAGAATACCTTAAATCATAATCCGGAAGGTATTTTTTGACACGAATTAGATAAGTGCTATTTTATTGAAAGCATGTTTCAATAATACAATGTTCTAGAAATTTTGGGGCAGTCAAATTTTCTGTTGTCAAAAAAGGCTATAAGGTTTGAAAAATGTATAAAATGTTAAAACGACCATAACTCGTTATATTAAAGTCAATTTTAGACACGAATTCGACTGTTAGATTATGATTAAAAGTATTTTTAAATTATCAAAGTTCAATGAAATTTTGATCCAGACCAATTTTGACTCCACGGAGTAGCTTATGGCCTTAAAAAAAAGGAGCAAATATTTAGAATACCTTAAATCACTATCTGAAAAGCTTATTTAGACATGAAGTGCACCGTTGGAATGCTTTTTTGAACAAGATTTAATGTTTTAAAATTATAGAAATTTTGATCTGGGCCAATTTTACTTCGACAAAGAAGCCTATAGCCTTCGGACAACGGAGTAGATATTGAGAATACCATGAATCAAATCCGGAAGGCATTTTTTAATGCGAATTAGTCAATGGAATTCTATTGAAAGCATGTTCTCATAATCCAAAGTTCTAGAAATTTTCAACTAGACAAATTTTCTGTTGTCAGAGAAGGCTATCGGCTTCGAAAAATGAACGAAATGTTAGAACCACCATAACTCGTTATATAAAAGTCAATTTTAGACATGAAGTAGAACGTTGGATTACAATGAAAAGCATTTTCAAATTATCCAAGTTGAATGAAATTTTGATCCAGACCAATTTTGGCTCCACGGAGTAGGCTATAGCCTTCGAAAAACGGAACAAATATTTAGAATACCTTAAATCATCATCTGGAAGGCATTTTTAGACATGAAGTGCACCGTTGTAATGCTATTATTAGAGTAAGATTTAATGATTGAAAATTTTAGAAATTTTGATCCGGGTCAATTTTGGTTTAACGTGGAAGGCTATAGCCTTCGGATATAAGAGTAGATATTGAGAATACCTTAAATCATAATCCGGAATGTATTTTTTTGACATGAATTAGATAAGTGGTATTTTATTGAAACCATGTTTCAATAATACAATGTTCTAGAAATTTTGAGCCAGTCAAATTTTATATTGCCAAAGAAGGCTATAGGGTTTGAAAAATGTAGAAAATATTAAAACGACCATAACTCATTATATTGAAGTTAATTTTAGACACGAATTCACCGTTAGATTATGATTAAAAGTATTTTCAAATTATCCAAGTTCAATGAAATTGTGATCCATACCAATTTTGGCTCCACGGAATAGGTTATAGCCTTCGAAAAACGGAGCAAATATTTAGAATATCATAAACCACCATCTGAAAGGCATATTTAGACATGAAGTGCACCGTTGGAATGCTATTTAGATTAAGATTTAATTATTTAAAATTTTAAAAATTTTCATCCGGGTCAATTTTGATTCGACGGGGAAGGCTATAGCCTTCGGCCAACGGAATATATATTGAAATTACTTTAAATTATAATCTGGAATGCATTTTTCAATACGCATTGGATCAGTAGATTTTTATTGAAAGCATGTTTCAATAATCCAAAATTCTAGAAAATTTTAAATCAGACAAATTTTATGTTTCTAGATAAGGCTATAGGTTTCGAAAAATGTATCAAATGTTGAAACGACCATAACTCGTTATATAGAAGTCAATTGTAGACACGAAGTCGACCATTGGATTAAGATTAAAAACGCTTTTAAATTATCCAAGTTGACTGAAATTTTGATGAACACCAATTTTGGCTCCACAGAGAAGGCTATAGCATTCGAAAAAGGGAGAAAATATTTAGAATACCTAAAATAACCATCCAGAAGGCATTTTTTTGACATGAACTGTACCGTTGGAATGCTATATAGAGCAATATTTAATTATTTAAAATTATTTAAAATTGCACCGTTGGAATCCTATAGCCTTCGGATATAGGATTAGATATTGAGAATACCTTAAATCATAATCCGGAAGGTATTTTTTGACACGAATTAGATAAGTGCTATTTTATTGAAAGCATGTTTCAATAATACAATGTTCTAGAAATTTTGGGGCAGTCAAATTTTCTGTTGTCAAAAAAGGCTATAAGGTTTGAAAAATGTATAAAATGTTAAAACGACCATAACTCGTTATATTAAAGTCAATTTTAGACACGAATTCGACTGTTAGATTATGATTAAAAGTATTTTTAAATTATCAAAGTTCAATGAAATTTTGATCCAGACCAATTTTGACTCCACGGAGTAGCTTATGGCCTTAAAAAAAAGGAGCAAATATTTAGAATACCTTAAATCACTATCTGAAAAGCTTATTTAGACATGAAGTGCACCGTTGGAATGCTTTTTTGAACAAGATTTAATGTTTTAAAATTATAGAAATTTTGATCTGGGCCAATTTTACTTCGACGAAGAAGGCTATAGCCTTCGGACAAGGAATAGATATTGAGAATACCATGAATCATAATCCGGAAGGCATTTTTTGACGCGAATTAGATCAGTGGAATTATATTGAAAGCATGTTTAATAATCCAAAGTTCTAGAAATTTTGAGCTAGACAAATTTTATGTTGTCAGAGAAGGCTATAGGCTTTGAAAAATGTACGAAATGTTAGAACACCATAACTCGTTATATAAAAGTCAATTTTAGACATGAAGTAGAACGTTGGATTACAATGAAAAGCATTTTCAAATTATCCAAGTTGAATGAAATTTTGATCCAGACCAATTTTGGCTCCACGGAGTAGGCTATAGCCTTCGAAAAACGGAGCAAATATTTACAATACCTTAAATCATCATCTGAAGGCATTTTTAGACATGAAGTGCACCGTTGTAATGCTATTATTTAGAGCAAGATTTAATGATTGAAAATTTTAGAAATTTTGATCCGGGTCAATTTTGGTTTAACGTGGAAGGCTATAGCCTTCGGATATAAGAGTAGATATTGAGAATACCTTAAATCATAATCCGGAATGTATTTTTTTGACATGAATTAGATAAGTGGTATTTTATTGAAACCATGTTTCAATAATACAATGTTCTAGAAATTTTGAGCCAGTCAAATTTTATATTGCCAAAGAAGGCTATAGGGTTTGAAAAATGTAGAAAATATTAAAACGACCATAACTCATTATATTGAAGTTAATTTTAGACACGAATTCAACCGTTAGATTATGATTAAAAGTATTTTCAAATTATCCAAGTTCAATGAAATTGTGATCCATACCAATTTTGACTCCACGGAATAGGTTATAGCCTTAGAAAAACGGAGCAAATATTTAGAATATCATAAACCACCATCTGAAAGGCATATTTAGACATGAAGTGCACCGTTGGAATGCTATTTAGATTAAGATTTAATTATTTAAAATTTTAAAAATTTTCATCCGGGTCAATTTTGATTCGACGGGGAAGGCTATAGCCTTCGGCCAACGGAATATATATTGAAATTACTTTAAATTATAATCTGGAATGCATTTTTCAATACGCATTGGATCAGTAGATTTTTATTGAAAGCATGTTTCAATAATCCAAAATTCTAGAAAATTTTAAATCAGACAAATTTTCTGTTTCTAGATAAGGCTATAGGTTTCGAAAAATGTATCAAATGTTGAAACGACCATAACTCGTTATATAGAAGTCAATTGTAGACACGAAGTCGACCATTGGATTACGATTAAAAACGCTTTTAAATTATCCAAGTTGACTGAAATTTTGATGAACACCAATTTTGGCTCCACAGAGAAGGCTATAGCATTCGAAAAAGGGAGAAAATATTTAGAATACCTAAAATAACCATCCAGAAGGTATTTTTTTGACATGAACTGTACCGTTGGAATGCTATATAGAGCAATATTTAATTATTTAAAATTATTTAAAATTGCACCGTTGGAATCCTATAGCCTTCGGATATAGGATTAGATATTGAGAATACCTTAAATCATAATCCGGAAGGTATTTTTTGACACGAATTAGATAAGTGCTATTTTATTGAAAGCATGTTTCAATAATACAATGTTCTAGAAATTTTGGGGCAGTCAAATTTTCTGTTGTCAAAAAAGGCTATAAGGTTTGAAAAATGTATAAAATGTTAAAACGACCATAACTCGTTATATTAAAGTCAATTTTAGACACGAATTCGACTGTTAGATTATGATTAAAAGTATTTTTAAATTATCAAAGTTCAATGAAATTTTGATCCAGACCAATTTTGACTCCACGGAGTAGCTTATGGCCTTAAAAAAAAGGAGCAAATATTTAGAATACCTTAAATCACTATCTGAAAAGCTTATTTAGACATGAAGTGCACCGTTGGAATGCTTTTTTGAACAAGATTTAATGTTTTAAAATTATAGAAATTTTGATCTGGGCCAATTTTACTTCGACAAAGAAGCCTATAGCCTTCGGACAACGGAGTAGATATTGAGAATACCATGAATCAAAATCCGGAAGGCATTTTTTGATGCGAATTAGATCAATGGAATTCTATTGAAAGCATGTTCTCATAATCCAAAGTTCTAGAAATTTTCAACTAGACAAATTTTCTGTTGTCAGAGAAGGCTATCGGCTTCGAAAAATGAACGAAATGTTAGAACCACCATAACTCGTTATATAAAAGTCAATTTTAGACATGAAGTAGAACGTTGGATTACAATGAAAAGCATTTTCAAATTATCAAGTTGAATGAAATTTTGATCCAGACCAATTTTGGCTCCACGGAGTAGGCTATAGCCTTCGAAAAACGGAGCAAATATTTAGAATACCTTAAATCATCATCTGGAAGGCATTTTTAGTGTAATAACTAGAATTTTTCTATGTTACAGTTTCTTATATAGAAATTTAAACTGTACCATGACGGTAATTATAAAAGAATCCGGTTAAGGATTTTTATTGAAATTATGAGTTCTTATGCGTTATAAGACTAAAAAATGATTGCTTAGTCAAGCATGATACCTTTTTAGTGAAAAGGTATAAAAATGTGATGATTTTTATTTTGGTCAAAGTTTGACCAAAAGACGTCAAAGTTGACCACGAAAGTCAAAGTTGACCAAGAGAGTCAACATTGGCCAAGAAAGGCAACATCGACTTAGAAAGGTCAAGGATTTGCCAAAAAAGGTCAACGAGATGTCGAAACTTAAGTATGTGATGCAGTATAGGAAGTATACTGCGGAAAACCAATTTTTTCAGATAAAATGGTTTATGTTAGATTCAAAACCACCATAGAAAAATCAAGCACACTAAGTAGGAAATTAAAGGCCAAAGGGCTTGGAGCAAAAAGGAAAATTTTCGTACAGCCCGTGTTTACGCAGATAAAATTTTGGACTGAAGTTTAGAAAATTTTCCTGTGTATAAGAGAGCACAGTATTAAAAATACCTGTTTGGCATTAAAAAGAATTGTCTACTAAGGGAAAAAGCCAAACAAAGCTTTTATGGTGAGATCACTTAACTTTTAAATTATGACATCATTGTTGGATTTAGTTAAAATTGGAAAGAAAGTTGGAAAACTCTAGAATGGCTAGGTGGCCGGCCAACTAAGAGGATTTAAGGGAAAAATTGAAATTTTTGGAGGGTTTTTGGTGCAAATTGAAGAGTTTGGCCTCACCTATAAATAGGTGGCCATTTGAACATTTTTGTTCACAAAAATTGTGAAAAGCAACCAAACTTTGCCCAATTTTCTCCTCACCAAAACCGAATTTGGACAGCAGCCAAAAGAGAGAAAAAGTTTCAAAAACTTGAGGAAATAGTCTTAGGAGAGTTCGGGTTTCATTAGGAAGCAAGTTAGAAGGTTGGAAAAAAATTTGGAAGCCAATTGGCCATTGGTGGCCGGCTGTAAGGCAGCAGCTAGTTAGAGGAAAAAGTGAGGAGGAAATCTGTTGGTGAGTGGCTGAAACTGTTGAGAGTGGCCGGAGTTGGGTGGAGCAACCCTTAGGTGGCTGGGAAAAAAATTTCTGGTGCTCATTAAGGGAGCTAAGGCCGACTGTACCAAGGTGGAAGTAAAGAGAAAATTTTGGAGCCAAGCAAGCCTACCCATTGGATTAAGTGAGGTAAAATTCTCTTGAACCTTAAATCTTTCAATTCAAGTTTTAAATTGAAGATTTAAGTGTATTTCAAGTTGGTTTGTAATGAGCATAAGCTCAATTTAATTTCCGAACCCTAGCCTAGATTTAAGGGTGTATGTGCTTGATTAGTTTAGAATGGTTTTGAATGATGGTTTGATTGCTAAGTTCAATATGTTTATGTGCTGTTAATTTTTAGGCATTGAATGTTAGAATAATTGGTTGGTTATATGTCCCCTAAAAATCTGTCAACAGATTATGAATGGCATGTTAGGGTATTAGATTGATTTATGTATGCTATGGTTGGTTGTGCTAGAAACAAGCCAACCCTAACCCTTGAAAATGCAATTTTATTGTTTGACTTGCATGGACGGGTTTAAGCTTCATGTAAGTTAATTTGGGACGGTAGAAAAACGTTGCATGTTGATTTTAGGCTCCCGCTGAGTTCGGTTGAGGTAGTGTGCACGAATTAAGACGAGAAACCAAGAAAGGATCGAAAACTGCCAATTCGTGTTCAAACTACCAGTTTTCTGGAAAGTCAGTTTTGAGGCCCTTAGAGGCTGATTTTGGAAAAACTTAAAACATGAAAGTTGTAGAGTAGGGTTTTTCCTAGTGAACATGTGGACAGTTTTCAAAAATAAGGCTCCAATGGCCTTCGTTTTTGTGAAAACCCGAGCCTGACCGTGCCCAGACCCTATACACGGCCAGGTGAGTTTAACAGGTTAAAGGAGTGGTTAGAGGCCGATTTGGGTCTCGAGTTCAAAACAAAAGTTTTAGGATTTTGTATGCTTTAAAACTTTTATGAAGAAAACTTTTTCAAATTCGGCTTTGATTTTTAAATAGAAAATGAGATTTCAAAACTGTGCAGTGAACAAGAAATTCCTGCACAGAGTGTTTTAAAACAGTGCAGGAAAAGGATATTTCTGCACATCCGTTGACTAATTCACAATGAGAAACTGTTCCAAAGACAGTTTCTATTTTTAATGGTTTTTATAAAGACCCTTGCATACGATTTCAAGTTTTATAAAGATTCGAAAGAAAAAGGTTTTAAATCAAATTGAATGAGCAATAACCGGGAAGGTACCGAGTTATTGTTTTGGGCCCAAAGCCCAAGGGTTATCCAACGTAACCCAATAGAACGATAAGTAGGACTAAGTTGGGCCTAAAAACCAGGGTTACTCAAGAGTTACCCGATAGAAAGAATTTTCAAAGAAGCTTAGGCCCAAGGTTAGGTTTAAAGACCTAACACAGTTATAAAGACTGCTTAACTAGGATTACTTTATGTGACCAATCTAAGTACGTTCTAAACCTAGGGATATCCGCGATACTGAGAAAGTATCCGGCAATGTTTAAGAAAGGGGGCATATAACTATGATTAGGGATGAATGTTGGTTTAATTACCAGCATTCTTCAAGAACAGAATTCTCACCCTATGTCCTTTGATATAGCAGGAGATAACCTGCTGCAGTATCCTGAATTGGATCAGCACCTCTCTGGATATAGTATTCGAGGTAAGTACAACTCCGCCTACAGCATAGGCTTTTGTTGTATACTTGCCAAGTATGTTTGATATTTACGATGAAATGATGTTATGTTTACGATATGACTATGTTAAGTTCATGAGCATGAGATTATGACATGATGTTAAGATATAAGCACAATTATGAATAGTGACATCACGAAGCATGTTCACTAATAAGAACAAGTATGAGTTCATGAAAAGTAAGTATGATGGCAAGCAAGCTTGCCTGTGTCGTATCGACCCGCGTTAGGTCGAGTTGGACTGTGGTTTGAGTTGGAAATGGACTGGCCGCCCCAACCAAATCATAGTTGCGCACCCGGTACGTACACTCAAGATAAGGGGCCCATAAGTAAGATAAGTTAAGAATGAATAAGATGGCATAATAAGAGCATAACTGGTTCATGCATATATTATGCAATAGTATGTGTGTTATGATAAAGTTTAGTATGAGATGTATGAGTATGTATGATATGTACGTTATGTAAAGTTATGTTTATGTTTAGTTGTTGCGGATTTATATGTTGTACTTGCTGAGCGAAAGCTCACGTGTCTTACGTCTATGCTGTAGGTAAGCAACTTACTGGTAACGGATGATACAAGATGGCGAGGTGGCGGGGTGGACTGTGAAATGTGGGGATATTAACCGCTACGCGTTTCGTTCTTATTATGTATATTATTTCGCATTCGAACAGCGTTTACATATTTATGCGATTCAATTATTCCGCACCGTATTAAAAAAAAAAATTTCGCTGCTTACGCTCATTATTTAAGCATGTATGTATGCATGTATGGTAACGGCCTGTGCTAGGCGGGTCGTTACATTTAGACATGAAGTGCACCGTTGTAATGTTATTATTTAGAGCAAGATTTAATGATTGAAAATTTTAGAAATTTTGATCCGGGTCAATTTTGGTTTAACGTGGAAGGCTATAGCCTTCGGATATAAGAATAGATATTGAGAATACCTTAAATCATAATCCGGAATGTATTTTTTTGACATGAATTAGATAAGTGGTATTTTATTGAAACCATGTTTCAATAATACAATGTTCTAGAAATTTTGAGCCAGTCAAATTTTATATTGCCAAAGAAGGCTATAGGGTTTGAAAAATGTATAAAATATTAAAACGACCATAACTCATTATATTGAAGTTAATTTTAGACACGAATTCAACCGTTAGACTATGATTAAAAGTATTTTCAAATTATCCAAGTTCAATGAAATTGTGATCCATACCAATTTTGGCTCCACGAAATAGGTTATAGCCTTCGAAAAACGGAGCAAATATTTAGAATATCATAAACCACCATCTGAAAGGCATATTTAGACATGAAGTGCACCGTTGGAATGCTATTTAGATTAAGATTTAATTATTTAAAATTTTAAAAATTTTCATCGGGTCAATTTTGATTCGACGGGGAAGGCTATAGCCTTCGGCCAACGAATATATATTGAAATTACTTTAAATTATAATCTGGAATGCATTTTTCAATACGCATTGGATCAGTAGATTTTTATTGAA
This sequence comes from Ficus hispida, assembly GCA_025413025.1. Classification (NCBI taxonomy): domain Eukaryota; kingdom Viridiplantae; phylum Streptophyta; class Magnoliopsida; order Rosales; family Moraceae; genus Ficus; species Ficus hispida. The sequence goes on from CM046374.1 coordinate 33,719,507, forward strand.
AGCATGTTTCAATAATCCAAAATTCTAGAAAATTTTAAATCAGACAAATTTTCTTTTCTAGATAAGGCTATAGGTTTCGAAAAATGTATCAAATGTTGAAACGACCATAACTCGTTATATAGAAGTCAATTGTAGACACGAAGTCGACCATTGGATTACGATTAAAAACGCTTTTAAATTATCCAAGTTGACTGAAATTTTGATGAACACCAATTTTGGCTCCACAGAGAAGGCTATAGCATTCAAAAAAGGGAGAAAATATTTAGAATACCTAAAATAACCATCCGGAAGGCATTTTTTTGACATGAACTGTACCGTTGGAATGCTATATAGAGCAATATTTAATTATTTAAAATTATTTAAAATTGCACCGTTGGAATCCTATAGCCTTCGGATATAGGATTAGATATTGAGAATACCTTAAATCATAATCCGGAAGGTATTTTTTGACACGAATTAGATAAGTGTATTTTATTGAAAGCATGTTTCAATAATACAATGTTCTAGAAATTTTGGGGCAGTCAAATTTTCTGTTGTCAAAGAAGGCTATAAGGTTTGAAAAATGTATAAAATGTTAAAACGACCATAACTCGTTATATTAAAGTCAATTTTAGACACGAATTCGACTGTTAGATTATGATAAAAGTATTTTTAAATTATCAAAGTTCAATGAAATTTTGATCCAGACCAATTTTGACTCCACGGAGTAGCTTATGGCCTTAAAAAAAAGGAGCAAATATTTAGAATACCTTAAATCACTATCTGAAAAGCTTATTTAGACATGAAGTGCACCGTTGGAATGCTTTTTTGAACAAGATTTAATGATTTAAAATTATAGAAATTTTGATCTGGGCCAATTTTACTTCGACAAAGAAGCCTATAGCCTTCGGACAACGGAGTAGATATTGAGAATACCATGAATCATAATCCGGAAGGCATTTTTTGATGCGAATTAGATCAATGGAATTCTATTGAAAGCATGTTCTCATAATCCAAAGTTCTAGAAATTTTCAACTAGACAAATTTTCTGTTGTCAGAGAAGGCTATAGGCTTCGAAAAATGTACGAAATGTTAGAACGACCATAACTCATTATATAAAAGTCAATTTTAGACATGAAGTAGAACGTTGGATTACAATGAAAAGCATTTTCAAATTATCCAAGTTGAATGAAATTTTGATCCAGACCAATTTTGACTCCACGGAGTAGGCTATAGCCTTCGAAAAACGGAGCAAATATTTAGAATACTTTAACATCATCTGGAAGGCATTTTTAGACATGAAGTGCATCGTTGTAATGCTATTATTTAGAGCAAGATTTAATGATTAAAATTTTAGAAATTTTGATCCGGGTCAATTCTGATTTGACCTGGAAAGTATAGCCTTCGGATATAGGAGTAGATATTGAGAATACCTTAAATCATAATCCGGAAGGTATTTTTTGACACGAATTAGATAAGTTGTATTTTATTGAAACCATGTTTCAATAATACAATGTTCTGGAAATTTTGGGCTAGTCAATTTTCTATTGCCAAAGAAGGCTGTAGGGTTTGAAAAATGTAGAAAATATTAAAACGACCATAATCGTTATATTGAAGTCAATTTTAGACACGAATTCGACCGTTAATTATGATTAAAAGTATTTTCAAATTATCCAAGTTCAATGAAATTTTGACCCATACCAATTTTGGCTCCACGGAATAGATTATAGCCTTCGAAAAACGGAGAAATATTTGAATATCTTAAATCACCATCTGAAAGGCATATTTAGCATGAAGTGCACCGTTGGAATGCTATTTAGATCAAGATTTAATTATTTAAAATTTTAAAAATTTTGATCCGGGTCAATTTTGATTCTACGGGGAAGGCTATAGCCTTCGGCCAACGAAATATATATTGAAATTATCTTAAATCATAATCTGGAATGCATTTTTCAATTCGAATTGGATCAGTAGATTTTTATTGAAAGCATGTTTCAATAATCCAAAATTCTAGAAAATTTTAAATCAGACAAATTTTCTGTTTCTAGATAAGACTATAGGTTTCGAAAAATGTATCAAATGTTGAAACGACCATAACTCTTATATAGAAGTCAATTGTAGACACAAAGTGACCATCGGATTACGATTCAAAACGCTTTTAAATTATCCAAGTTGACTGAAATTTTGATGAAACCAATTTTGGCTCCACGAAGAAGGCTATAGCATTCAAAAATGGAGAAAATATTTAGAATACCTTAAATCACCATCCGGAAGGCATTTTTTGACATGAATTGCTCCGTTGGAATGCTATATAAGCAATATTTAATTATTTAAAATTATTTATAATTCCACCGTTGGAATGCACCGTTGGAATCCTATAGCCTTCGGATATAGGATTAGATATGAGAATCCTTAAATCATAATCCGGAAGGTATTTTTTGACACGAATTAGATAAGTGCTATTTTATTGAAAGCATGTTTCAATAATACAATGTTCTAGAAATTTTGGTGCAGTCAAAGTTTCCATTGCCAAAGAAGGCTATAAGGTTTGAAAAATGTATAAAATGTTAAAACGACCATAACTCATTATATTAAAGTCAATTTTAGACACGAATTCGACCGTGAGATTATGATTAAAAGTATTTTCATATTATCAAAGTTCAATGAAATTTTGATCCAGACCAATTTTGACTACACGGAGTAGCTGATGGCCTCAAAAAAATGAGCAAATATTTAGAATACCTTAAATCACTATCTGAAAGGCATATTTAGATATGAAGTGCACCGTTTGAATGCTATTTTGAGCAAGATTTAATGATTTAAAATTTTAGAAATTTTGAACCAGGCCAATTTTACTTCGACGAAGAAGGCTATAGCCTTCGCACAACGGAGTAGATATTGAGAATACCTTAATCATAATCCGGAAGGCATTTTTGACACGAATTAGATTAGTGAAATTATATTGAAAGCATGTTTTAATAATCCAAAGTTCTAGAAATTTTAAGCTAGACAAATTTTCTGTTGTCAGATAAGGCTATAGGCTTCGAAAAA